>JAQPPZ010002882.1:600000-995307 GCA_028583015.1 Wollemia nobilis
AAGGAATTATGGTTTATCATTTAATGAAAAATAAAAATTTTGCACACCCATGCATCAAGTAAACATAAATGGTACACAAAAATGCTTGATTGGGTTGTGATAGATAATCTAAGATGAAATTACTATAATAAACTTTGGGTCTTGCCAATTTCCATCAAATATTTATGTTACAGTTCTCACACACTACTTAGTCACTACACCAAGTGGACAAAGGAGGTGCTAAATCTAAGTTCCATTGTGTAGATACACAACAAAGGGAAATTGACACATTTGAGGACCAATTGTGTCCAATTACTACTCTTTATCTATTTATTTACATCAACCCTTTGAGGTAATCACTAATTCATGAAAGTATGCATTGGGAGTTGTTCTCATATAGCATGGCCATCCAATTACATATCATAGAAAAACATTCAATGAAGTTGTTTGAAAATACCATACATATGAAAATATATATATGCCATTATCTAAGCATATAAATAGTGAAAGCACTACATATTAGGTAAGGAAACCATCATCCACACAAATAATATACCTCAAGAATTTATTCATAAATAAAGTGAGTTAAGGAATGAAAGACATCAAAAGTGGTCCATATATCAATAGTAGTTTCATTTTATCATCAAGTATAAGGAGTATTAATTTAGAAATAAATTGTTTGAGCCTACCTCCAATCATAACACTCACCACCATTATTGATTATTATGGGTATGATACTTCTAATTGGTACACCTTTTATGAAGTAAATTCTAATTTTAAAAATACGTATTGATATCTTTGTGTGGGTAAGCATGTTTCTTATTATTATTTGTAAGATAACTTCATTTACCACATAGGATATGTTTGTATATGACAGAGTAAGCACTCAAAGATAATTTGAAAAACATTCCTTATTAAAGTGGTAGGTTTATTTTTATGTGGAAAATATGTTGGTAGTACTTCAAAACTACTTTTGTTAGCCTAAGATGAGGAATGATGTTGAGAGTTACATCAAGTATTGTACTCTCTTGCACTAATTCCAAATAAATCAACAGGGTGTAGGGACTATATACACCCATGGTTAATGCCTTCCAATCCTTGGGAATGTATCTCCATTTATTTCCTCTTAGGTTTAACCACATCTAACCATGGTAATGATTGTGTTTTATAGTAGTTGATCATTTTTCAAAAATGGCTATCATGATTCCTTGTAAGAAATCCATTTTAATTGAGGATAGCACTAAGCTTTATTCTAGTCATAGGTGGCTCAAATTTAGCTTGACAAAGTCCATTGTATCTGATAGGAATAACATATTTTTGAGTATATTTTATATATGCTATGGAGCATGATGGACACCAAGTTGACCTTTTCCATAGCCTTTCATGATTAGACTAATGAATAGAAAAATATTCTAAAATGACTTATTGTACATATTATTTGAATGTATAATTCTAGGTATTTATGAACATGCAAGGAGAACATTCCCTACATTCAACATAAGTACAATTGATCTCTATATATATATAATCAATATAGCCCATTTTATGTCTATTTTAGGTTCCAAAGCTTGGAATCCATTGATATATATCTCCCTCTACAATTTATGGAGTACTCATCTCATTAAAATAAATAAGTAGAAAAGGTAGCACTATTTGTGGAATAGTTTCAATAAATCCAATAATAGGTCCATGACCTCTTGGAAAAGACAAATCAGAAAAATAATCAATGGCATGATCATCATCATGTTCCACATCCAAGTCAAAGTTGGAGAAAATATATCATTATATCTTTATAAAGAGACTTACAGGATACCATAGGAAGATCAAACCTATTCACTATGTACAATACATCATCACAAAGAAGGTGGAAAAATACTTTGAATTGAATCTACCATATTCTCTTGGTTTCCATCCAATATTCAATGTTGAACTTCTTAGGCCCTATCATCCACCTCTATTGGACACTTTGATAGTGATAGAAAAATTGCATATTGAATAGTTTGATCTAGTTATCTTAAAACCAATGGAGGTTGACAAAATTATTAATACATAGACTAGGACAACTAGAAGGTCATCCACATAGATGTATAGAGTGCTCAATGTAGTACTTCATCACCAAGGGGAATGGCTCACAAAAAATAGATTGAGAAATAATTTTTATACGTAATGTAAAATTTGATGTAATGGGAAACATCAGTGTTCAAGGGGGTATGAATAATCTAGGCATATAACCTTTTTATGGCATGGATTTATGCCTAAAAATATACTTATTTGATTCTCAATACACTACTAGGACTATAGTTTTGTGCATGAAACTCTATTTTGATCCATTCAATAAGAGTTGGAAATATTATAAAGAGTACACAATTTTTTATAGATAACTCTTTCAAAGATAGAGTTATTGATAACTCTATAGAAAAATTCTCTAAAGACCCTAAAAAACGTAAAACACAATACTTACTAAACATAGAAATTTTCTATTTTTTGTTGGCATATATTAAATTATTTGGTAAATGCTAATGTATCCCCATGGTACCTTGTTGGTGCATTTGTAAATAATAGATTAGGGTTGATTCATAATTTAGAGTGTGCAATATTTCCCCTTTTATGTAAGTATGAATGTGCAAGAAATGTACAAGTGTCATGTAAAGTTGTAATATGCAAAAAATACACAAGTGTAATGTGAGTTAGTGTGCAAGTGTAAGTTGAGTCTATGTGCACAAGTGTCTTATATGTAAGAGAGAAAATATGTAATGTAAAGATATGCACAAGTATCTTAGATTGAAGTGTGCAAGTTATAGAAGTGTGAGAGTCATGTTTAGGTATGCATATATTATAGATTCAAGTGTTCATCAAGTATACAAGTGTCAAGTAGATAAGGCAAGAGTCCTGAGACTTAGCTTATGAAAAGGAATAGTGAATAATCCAAAGTGTCGTATGATTATGGCTATATTATGGAGATAGTACTCCATAGATAACATCACATCACAAATAGTCACAATCATTTCTATCATATACTTTTGTAAGGGAAATAGGAGCAATAAATATTGTACACATTTTGAGAAATTAATATTATAAGTTGTTCTACATGCTTTGTACATGTATGATTAAGGCTATTTATATTTATATTGTTGTTTATTATTGAATGCTATTTGAGTTATTATAATCCTTGATCTACATATAAATTTGCTCATATTATTCTACTCATATTATTATATTGACCTTACTATATTGTGATTATATTATACTTGATCCCGTGATATATAAACTATAATATTTGTGGTAATATCAAGGCTTAAAAATCCATTAGTGGTATCAAATATACCACTAGAATATATCTATATTCATAGATTTTATTTTAACCACTTTTATAAAATTGATTTTATCCAATTTTATAAAGGTAATTAGGAGTCTATCTAATCTAAAGGTAGTGAGACTCAAACAATATTTGAAGGTAATAATGAGTATAAATAATAGAGTTTTTCCATGGTAGAATAACAACCAGTGAATAATAGGACTTAGCTATAGAGTATTTTCATGGTTGAAGAATAACTAGTGAAGACTAGAACTCAAATATATAGGAAGGTATATCAACTTTGATATAGTTGGTAATTTAGGGATATTTTCAACCCTTAATATTAATAGAGGATTTAGGGTCATTGTCAACCCTTGATATTATAGAGGATTTAGGGTCATTGCTAAACCTTGACATTCAATATCACCTTGAGATTGATAGAATATATGAGGAAATTCAAAGTCACCTTGATACAATATTGAAAGAGTTGCAACAAATATTAAGAAATTTAATAAATAGAAGTGTGAGAAGCTTCCTTTAATAGATAGAGAAGATTTTTAGATTCTATGTAGAATAAGATAGTAGTAGTGGATTAAGAAGCATTCAAAGCTTCCTAAGATAAATATGCAATTATAAAAAGAAATATTTATCTAAAAACAAAATTGCTTGGCCTAATAAAGCTCAAGCATAAGAGAAGAATCACTAGAGCTTGATAAAGTTCTATTTAAAATATAGTAGATAAAAAAAGACAAGGAGAAATATATATCAGATCTTGAGAAATATATGTTAGTCTTGAGAAATATATATCATTCTTAAATCAATATAAGGTAAGATAACTTCAAGCATTGGCTTACTTCAAATATTGGATTAGAATTTATAATTGATAAGAAGTTGCAGAATAGAAGATTTAGATATTGAAGAATATATAGAGACCCTTCAGAGAAAGAGGTCCATATGGAAAAATATTGAAGAATTGAGGCCCTTATAAGTGGGATAAAAAAGGCCCTCATATAGAAGAAAAATCCTTTACAAAGAAAATGAAAATAAGTTTGAGGTCAAATATATAGAGGTCTACATATAACTATAAGAGAAAGAAATCCTAGAGAATAAGAAAAACGCCAGATATATACTTAGAGAAAAAAAGAGCCTAAGATAGAATCACAAGAAAATAAATGAGAGTCTAAGACATATTTAGAAGGAGGATCCTATAAAAAAAAATTTAGAGGCTTCATAAAAAACCATTATCTAAGGTAGAAAATAAGGAAAGAAGAATTATTTGTGACATCAAATACTAAAGAAAAGATATTAAGGTGGCTTAAGCAACAAAAGAATGTGAAAGGTCAAACAAAAGAACATGAAAGAATAAGATAATACAAGACAATGAACATGCCAATTTGTGTGACAGCCATTAATAGATAAACACAAAAATCCTTCCAAAAATAAGAAAGGCCATTCATTTACACCCATTCATGAGATTACCAATAATCTTCATCTACAACAAAAAAAGAGAAGATAAACAATATTAAAGCAAATTTGTGATAGAACAATGTATAAAGGCATTAGTTTGAGCCATGTAAAATAAGAAAAGAGATAGCACAATGATGAGGTAGCCTACATATGTACAGGAATACGTCATCCGACCATTTCATGCAATCATAAAATCCATCAAGGAAGTTATCAAGATACATAACATAATATAAATGTATTGCAGAAGAATGAAAGCTTGAATATCACCTACAATCAAAGCATTTTAGAAGTTACATGACAAATATATAGAATCTTAATATTCTAATATCCATTAAAATTTTAATTGGAAGTATTCTAATAGGAATTTGAGATATTCTTAGTGCCATTTGATCATTACCAAATACCTAGGAAGTAATCACGTGTAAGGATAAGGGTGGGTTCCAACAAGGTCTGTGTGGTTGAAAATCAAACACTAGCAGAATGGAAATATTTTCATGCAATACCACACATGCATCATCATTTCCAACACTCTCAACAATTGAAAAATACAATAAAGTCCTCAGATAAGTAGATCGAATAGTAAGCAGTGAAGATGTGCAAAGCAGACATGCAAAGAAGACATGCAAGCATTCATAAAAAGTTAGGGTTTAATTTAATATTTGATTAAGGTTCATATTAGGAGTTAAAAGGTATTGTTTGGAGTAAATATTTTAAGGTTTATTTTTTAAATATAAGAGGAATAAATGAGTTTCTTTATTAAAAAAATTAAAGTACTTATCTTTCCAGTGATAAGGTTAATTGAAATAGGATTTGACAGTAATAAATTTTAGTAGTTTGTTTGTTTATAATATAAGGAGATATAAGTAAGTTTTTTGGAAATATTTGAAAATATTTTTTAATTTTGGAATAATTACATTTACAACAAATTTGTTTGATTTTAAATTTTGATTTGGTTTTATACTTTTGGAGGAAAAAAATTGTTATTTAAATTTTAGAATTATTGCAAATTTATATATTTGGAATATAAAAGGATTTCAACACCAAAATTGGAAAACATAAATTTGCAAATTTCATATTATTAGTTTCTAAAATTAGGGAGACATAAGGTTTACTACTTAGTAAGAATTAAAACTTTGAATTAATTTAACTTGGGAGATATAAGGTTGTCTACTTCAAAGGAAATAGATCATGACATAGAATTGCATATTATGGAGGAAATTATTATAGATTAATTCAATGAGGATAGTGATGAGATGATGCACAAACTTAAGTGATATATGATTTAGATGGAAATAAACAAATGGCTAATAATTTGAAATAGAAATTGGTATTGTTTCTCAAGGATGCGAAAGATGAAATATTTACAACACTTATAAGCTATCTTCATGAAAAAAAATTAGAACATGGTGGAATTATCAAAACACCATTATACTTTCTTAAGGAGAATGCTTAATGATGTATTTATCATTAATTAGTTTTGATATTTTTCTATAAAAGGAAAAAACAAATAAGAATTGCATATATAACTTGAGTGAAGCTTATGTTAGATTTAAAGAGGAATAACTGAAATCAAAGTTGTATTATTGAGATGATTTTCTAACTCAATATTTAGAAGGTATATCATCATATATATCTCAAATGAATATGCCGAAATTAAGAAGAAGAAATAATAAGAGAAGAAATCAAATCATAAGAGGTAATACAAAATCTAAATTCAAAGACAAAGAAGAATATCACATTGAAGGTTCATATTTTGATCTAAAAGAGGTAGATGAATATGAAGACCATGATTGAAAACTAAAGTCTTCAATAACAAAATAATTTAATAAAGGGAGGTGTTGGAATATATTCTATTATTTGGTACTTTCTAATGTATCCCCATGGTACCTCCTTGGTACATTTGTAAATAATATATTATGATTGATTCATAGTTTAGAGTGTAAGTATATTTCCATTTTTATGTAAGTGTGAATGTTTTGCAATATATTACATTATTTGGTTTCTTACTAATGTACCTTCATGGGTACATATTTATATTATCACTTTATTTAGGACTTAAGTACTCTATTAAAGCAATGTAATAAATGCACAAGTGTTATAATGTGCAATTATGTAAATGTGCATGTAGTCCACATGTACATAAGTCCTTATAATAGAATAGTGAGGTGTCATAGGAATATTTAAGGCAAATATTTGCATCTCATTATAAATAGATCTTCATGGAATAGAAAATAAAGAGGATTTTGGAGTGCATAGGTTGAGTAGTAGTAGATAAAATGTAAATCCATTTTGTAAAAATGAAGAGGTTGTGACCTCTATTGGAGAGCATTGTATATTTTTGTGAGATTTATTATATGAGCATTTATTGAGTTTTGTATCAAGATTTCTACCATAACTTCAAGCATATTAGTTAACCATTATCATATTTATAACATTGTGTGCTTATTTCCATACTTGTGGTTGCAATTCCTTTAATTTTAAAGCTTTGAAAGCTAACAGTGGTATCAAATCACTAGGTATATCAATAAGAAATAGTTAGAACCATAAGAGTGATTGAGAGAATATCGTAGAACTCATTTTTTATATTTCTAAAATTTTATTTTGGCTAGAGTTTTTCCATAGAGTTGTAGAAAAACTTGTGAAGACTAGAACTTAGCATTGAATCCACTAGATTGACAAACCAACTAGTGAAGATTATTTTCTATAAAATGATCGAAATTTATATTATTATTTTATAATACTTTATTTTAGAAGAAAGGATATTCACATAGAGTTGGAAATCTTCCTACAAGAGCTGGGAACAATATCATCATTGAATCAACCCAATACCTAAAAAGACAAGTTGGAGATTGAAGATTTGGAGGCCTAAGGAGAAAGGTCTCATTAAATTATTTATGGATTGAAGACTCCCAATTGAATATTGAGGATAGATCTAGTGGCCAAGGAAGCCATATTGAAGATTGTAAATCTAGGAAGGAGTTACTAGAAAGAAGACCCCATTGAAGGAAGAAGAGAATCACGGAGAAGATTCCTACTGAATATTGGAGATTGGTGATCTCCATTCATGATTTAAAACTTCACATTGAAGTATTGGTCCATAGAAGGACCTATTGAAGAACTTACATAGTGGGAGTTGAGAATAGAGAAGTACTAAAAATGCTCTTATTGAAAATTTTAGTAGCAACAAATTTAGGAGATCCATGGAGGAGACCTCATTACAAAAATTCCAGAGTTGAAGGTTGAAGATATTGAGGAAGGTATCATAGATATTTTGATAAAGTACAATATTGAATGCCCTAGGAAAGGTCTCAACGAGAAACAAGGATAAGGCTTGGTGAATCTCATTGAAGGAATTCCTAGAAGAACTCATTGGAGAAATTTACTATCAATAAGAAGCTCCTAATAGCAAATAAATTGGAACAATTATTGCCATGTAACAACAAGTCCATAGGAGAAACAAATGGCAAGAAGGTTATCAAAATTTGGAATAGTTTGGAGAAAATATCAAGACTTTCAGAATCTTGAGAAGAAGGCCATTAGATAGGCCAAGATTAAAATCAGAATCTGACAAAGAATATGAAAAGAGAAAGGAGATCAAAAAAATCAACCAAATATAAGAGATTTCGGGATTGCCATTGAAGGCTTGGAGGTCATTTCAGAGATAGAATTTGCTAATTTCTACAACAAATTATTAAAGAGTTCTTGAGGAATATCTCAGCTATGATTTGGAGGAATTTCCTACCAAATTTTTAGGATTCAAGGAAAGTGATTCAAAGAAGGGTTTTACTGCTTTACAATATGATTTTTTATAGATTTTACGAAAGCAAGAAAGCAGTAATTTGGGAAACATTAGTAGTTTATAAGGTTCATATTTTAGAAGTACATTCTAAAGGAGTATTAGAGCCGCAAAATCATAAATTTGGATAGTAGATTAGTGTAGTTTTAAAGCTACAAAAGGTGATCCAAAGAGCTATTTTTGGATAGCTTAGAAGAGTTGCAATATCATATACAAAATACAACAATTTAGGTGACTTAAATCACCATCATCATCATCATATACAAAGGTAGAAATGTATAAAAAGGTGCAACAAAATTCATTAATTGAAATTTTATATTTGGATCTTATTAAGTTTATTGAGCATCAATTTTTCAAGATTAAATTTTTCATAAATAGTGTTCATTTAAGTCTTCAAGGGAGTGCAAAAGTTATTGTCTACAAGGTTCAAACCTGCATAGAAAAATAGAAGTTAGATATATTTTGAGAGAAAGAAAAATATCAACATTCTATTGACTATTATAAGCAAGATAAGACTTAAAAAATTTACATATTCTATAGTGCAAAAAATTATTTAAAATCTTGTATTATTGAGTGCAAAAGTAACCAAGCAAGAAAGATATTACCAATGGTTTGAAGGTAATATTGAATTCAGATTTATCTCAGTATTTCAAGAAGCCAAGAGACTTGATTCAAGAGCATAGGGGGGCAAACATTTATCTCGTCATACTCTACCTTTGCATAGCATCTCATTAGAGCTATTAAAGGAAGCTCTAAAAGTAAAGTAGCTCCAAGTAAAAGGGTATATATATTAGACATCATCTACCTGCATATTTGTTAAGCAAATCAAGAAGAGAATTCATTAACAAAAGGTGAAATAAGATATTATTTTTTAGACTTCTATAATACATATCCATCCAAGGATCATTGAGTAGAAGGTAGGATAAGCTATTATCTATACTAATGATGTCAAACATTATAAGGTATAATACAAAAGCCTTTGGTGAATACAAATCAAGGCATCTTACATATTTGATAGCCTTTAGTGAAGGCATAACAATGAAACTTGGCAACGTCTACCTCCAAGTGATAAAAATCAGATAACACAAGCATCATAGGGTTCTATCCACGTAAAAGCATTGGGAGTAGAATCATTGGTTGTAAGAGTAAGTATAATTTTACCTATGCACTTGAACCAAAGAAATTATTACATTCAACTAAGATATACATCATGGAATTCATTATAGTTGGTAAATTAAACTCAGGGATTTGTAAGAAGACACATCAAAGTTACAACACATATACTTCAAGTTTAACTCAAATTCGAGGAGTTACCCATCGTTGAAGACATCATCTACAGTTGGTTGGCATTCTTTAGGAGTGTTGGAAGATAACCATATCAACCATGGAAGTTTTGAGAGAATAAATATAATTTCCATTCAATAAATAGTTGGAGAATATCATTTATTGAAGCGCTGGAATAGAAACAAAGTTTGTAGTGAATGAGCATTAAGCTAGCAAGGTGAAAATATTTGTATAGCCCAAGGTATTTAGGGAAAAATTATGAAGAAGTTGCACTGTGTGGAAGAATTTATCTCATGCACATAGTAGAAATTTTCCACCACATTGAAGATATCTCAAGTGTTCAGCGATTAGAAGTATACATGGGCAAAGCATCATTCATATAATGCTCTCGTAGAAGCATTAGATCAAAGGAATTGAAGGTAATGAATAATTCATTCAATTCCACTTTTTATTCAACATTGGGAAGACACAGTGTAAGCGTATGAAAGGATTTAGGTAAAGCAAGTGTCACTTGCCACCATCCTTCCTACACCATGTTCTAATATTGTAGGAACACACTTTAAAAGAAGTGATTGTGTAGCATTCAAAGGAGGATGTCAATTAAACAATATTAGAATTAAAATAAGGTAGCATTAAAATTCTATAGCACACGGATATCAAGGAGTGATAAAATATTTTTAGTTCACCTGTAGAAGAAGTGCATAGAAATAAACATCAACTTTGAAGGGCAAGATCACTAGTTGATTTAGAGTGCATAAGTCAACACTAAAATGTAAATGAGAAGCACACTCGGTGGTTGAAGAAAAAAAGCATAATGTTGCAAGAGAATGTTGGAGAAGGTACACAGTTTAGTGACAAAGGAGTGAAAAACTATACGCAACATCTCAAAGTTGGCAAGGAGTCAACTATCACCAATTTGCAGTAATTTGAGTTGATTATAGAGAACTTTCAAGATCAAGCTTAGTATTGGAAAGGTAAGAGTTATATTGTAAAATTTATTAAGGTTGAAATCAACTAAACCTTATAATATAGATAAATTGAATGATAGAAGTAATAAGATGTTAAATATCTAGAAAACATTCTTTATTATCCTGAGAAGAAAGTAGAAAATAGAAGCATTAAAATATTTATTATTATTTCTTCAACTATTTGAAAATTCATAAAACAAGGAGTTATAAGGTTAGGAAAACTTAATTTGCAAATACATACCTAATATAAATTTCTAACTAGGGAGATATAAGAAATCCTAAATCAAATTGAAATCATAGAAATTTAGAAACTACATTATACTAAGGTAGAGGTAAGTCAAACTCTAGATTCATTTAAAATTTGGAAGACTTATGTTATTAGTCTCATACTCAAGTTGAAGAGGCATAGAAAATCCAACTTGAATATCTTAAATATATTGAGAATTTCTATCTAATTGCATCATTAAGCTTTCTACAAGAAAAAATAATTGTTGAACATTATATTGATCTAGTCATTACATTACTAGGGAGTCATAAGGTATACTACTTCAAAGGTTCTATAAAAACTGTTCTCAATTTATAAACTAAGAAGCTATAAGAATGTCTACTCCAAAGAACTCATCAAATAATACAATTCAAAAAGAAAAAAGGAAAATACCAATATGGCTTAAAAATACATTTGATTCAATGGAAAGCATGATTGGTAATCTAGATACAAATGAAATATAAGAATCAATAAGAATTAAAGAAATATCTAAAAACCCACAAACTAATAGTTTGACAAAAGTAAATTCTTCAAGAATATCTTTGAATAATATAGTGAAGGAAGTGAATGACAATACCAATAAATAAATTTAAGCTCATATTTAAAAAATAATTGATGAGAAATACACCATCTAAATTAATGAAAGAAGTAAAGTTGGAATTACCTCAATTATTCACACATCGCTTAAATATTTCTTCAAAGAAATATATAAACATGATATTCTAAATATGGATGACAAAGAAGTTGGGATATCTTTATTCTACACTTATTGCAACAAATTTGCTCATGAGAAAGTTAATTGCTTGGGTGTCCATCAATGCAAACATTGTAAAGGAAAATATCATTCATCTTACTTCTATTACTACAAGGACAAATACTATAAAAGCTTTGAAGAAAGACAAATATTCAAAATAAATTGTTTCTTCCAAGTTCTTATGTCAGATGCATCTATTGATATTTAATTCAAGCTTGAAATTTTTGAATATCAAAGGTACAACCATATAGGAAATCATGGAACATAAGAGGAAGCGATTATGATTCACTTATAACTTGCAATATTATCAAATATTTAGTTTAACAAGGGTATCTAGAAAAATTTAAAAGTTCTATCAAACACTTTATAATACCAATAAATAATGGGATGAATAAAACATGGAGAGACAACATAAAAAGTGAAGCATAATAAACACAAGATGCACATTCAAATTCAAACAAAGTAGACAATGAAGAAAGCAGAGAAGAGAAGCTCAAATTTCAAGATCAAGATGAAGATCCATATTGAAGACTAAAGTCTTCAAATACAAAATAATGTAATTTAGGGGGTGTTGGAATATATTACATTATTTTGGATGTACTTTCATGGGTATATGTTTAGATTAGGAGTTTATTTAGGACTTAAGTACTTTATAAAAGCAATGTAATGAATACACAAGTGCTAGAATGTGCAATGATGTAAATGTGCATGTAATTCACATGTACATAAGTCCTTAGAATAGAATAGTAAGGTGTCATAGGAATATTGAAGGCAAAGAGTTGTATCTCATTATAAATAGTCCTTCATAGAATAGAAAAGAAAGAGGATTTTGGAGTGCATAGGTTGAGTAGTACTAGATACAACGTAGATCATGTTTTGCAAAAATGGTGATGTTGTGACCTCCATTAGAGACCATTGTATATTTTTGTGAGCTTTCTTATATGAGCATTTATTGAGTGTTGTATCAAGTTTTATACCATAATTTCATGCATATTAGTTAGCCATTTTCATATTTATAATATTGCATGCTTATATCCATACTTGCGGTTGCATTTGCTTTAGATTTAAAGATTCAAAAGCTAACATAATATGCAAGAAATGCATAAGTGTCATGTAAATTTTTAATGTACGGAAAGTGCACAAGCGTTATGTGAGTTAGTATGAAAGTGTAAGTTGAGTCTATGTACACAAGTGTCTTCCGTGTAGGAGAGAAAATATGTAATTTAAATATGTGTGTAACTATATTATATTAGAGTTTGCAAATTATATAAGTGTAAGATTCATGTTTAAGTGTGCATACATTATAGATTCAAGTGTTAATAAAGTATGCAAGTGTCAATTAAATAAGACAAGAGTCATTAGACTTGGCATATGGAAAGCAATAGTCAAGAATCCAGAGAGTCATACTACTATAACTATATTATGGAGAGAATAATCCATAGATCACATTACATCACATATAATTAATGATAATTTCTATCATATACTTTTGTAAGAGAAATATGAGCAATAAATATTGCATATATTTTGAACAATTAATATTGTAGGTTATTCTACATGCTTTATACATATCTGATTCAGGCTATTTACATTCATATTGCTATTTATTATTGAATTTTATTTGAGTTATTATAAGCATTGATCTACATATTAATTCGCTCATATTATTTTACTCATACTATTATCTTGACCTTATTATATAGTGGCTATAGTATATTTGATCCTATTATATTTAACCAGTAATATTTTTGGTAGTAATAAGGCCTAAAAATCCATCATTTTTAAATTTATATAGCCAAAATGTATATCTAGCTATGTTGACACATCAATAGAAGACAAAATACAAAATACCAAGTCATGTGTATGTAATTTTCATTTAATATGCATTGTATAACTCATGGAAGGTGAATCAACACATTTCCATATGGGTATCCTTCTAACTCATATAAGGTGAACCACCATATTTATATATGGGTAACCTTCAATATTCAATACAATATATTTCCAACACACCAATTATCATATAAAGATATATACATCCTTGACTATATAAAGCATAAGTAATGGATTTAATGTTATAACCTCACATATCTTCTTAGAAATGCTTGTATTATAATCTATTTTTTGAGCAATAAGATCATTTTTTCTTTTACTTATATATATCTATGTTCTAATTCATTATGCTTTGTTATTTTTGAATTGCACTCCTTTATGATTTTTCTTAACTCAAAATTTTGAGTTTTGAATTAGTTAAAAATATGAGTTTCATATCAATGGTAATCGAGTAGTCTATATTTTGAGTGTATGTCCATAAATACAAGATCATGATATCAAATGTTTGAGTATCTAATGTGATATCCCTTTGATTACATCCCTTATCATTCTGAACAGTATTAGGTGAGAAGTAATATGGACAACACTAAGATAGTAAATAATAAAGGAATGAGATTATAAACCAAATTTATCAAATTATTCAATTACTCTCTACTACAATTTCTATATCCTTCTTTGCATAACCACTCATTGCATTGGTACTATCTAGTGCGCCTGCACCTTTTAATATGTAGATGGTTTTTAATATTCATAGTTTTGAAGTAAAAAATTAATGTTGATACCCCAAAAATTTGATTGGATAATTTCTATTCATATTATTTATAAATAAATTTATCGACAATAAGAAAATTCCTTTTGCCCTCTTAAAATATTCATTACTTATTCTTGGAGCAAAACATATTGTAATAGGGCCACAAAAGAGAATGAAAATAAAGTAGAATTCACATGAGATAATTTCATGGAGGTCATAAATAAATAAAATTATCCTTTGGGGCCTATGAAGGCTAATACATATGATGGAAATAATTTTTTCAAGGTAAATATCAAATTTTTCAGGATTATACTCATGTTTTTCACTCCATGACATCAAATCTAGGTATTCGAGATATCAAAAAGCATCGAATCCTCAAGTACCCTAGTGGGATACAATGGTATATTATAGAGGACATGGACCTCTTCAAATTCAAGACATTAGGATAGGCATATAAAGTTTTTATTGCATGCAAGAATAAATTCAAGTGGAGTTATCATCCAAAGGATGATGAACTAAAAACTAATAATATTTTTACAATGATTCAATACCTAATACAATTTACAGTGAACTAACAGTTCATAAACTTGCAAAATATTGAACTTTAACAATATTATTTATTGAAAACACACTTGGTCCTATTACTCATACTAAAAACTATAATCCAATTTATTGATGATAACAATAAGAGCACTAAATGAGGTTGGTCTTGCAATAACAAGAGGTGCCTCATTCGATGTATGGTTAGAAAGGGACCATTGCCCATGCATAATCATGGATAGACATGAAACAGGTACATTACATTACTTGCATTGCATCAACACTAAGCTATGAATATTGCTACAAAAGGACTAGTGGAAGCAATAAGATCAAGCATCTAGGTCACAATCCTAAATAGTGATTCTATAATTAAGAGAGGAATTATAAACAAGTACAATATTATACATATCATAACCCTACATGATTATGACACAATAAAAATATCTATAAGGAATGCATTTATACATTTTACTTAATATGAAAGAGATCCAATCTTAATCAATAAATCATTTAACATACAAAGGTGAATGGTAACCCTAACATAGGAAGCTTTAAAAATCCACTGTCCATGCTCTACGGAATTTATTTATAGATTGTAAACTTGTTTGGATCCAATATTGGCACCAAGATTATACCTACTATCATAAATGTCCTCCAATGCTAAGTCATAATTATTTACATTCTACAAATAGAATATAATATAAATACTATGTTGGATCTATGATCAGTTAACGATTCTTGTTCCATGGGTTTGTTGCAAATTTATAAAAATCAAAATCCTCCTTGTCCTGTCATTTGTTTCCCTATCTATTTAGTTGTATAGTATTGTTATTTAGGAGAGTCCTTATAAAATCTGATCAAGTTTTGATCTGATAATTTTTTTTGTGCTCAAGACTATGTAATATTTGACTAATTAATGGATATCAAATTTTTAAAATTAATGGTCATTTGTAATTATTCTTAGGTTTAATAGGTTTTTTATTTTTCATGCTCAACCAATTTTTTATTAACATGAAAATTTTAACTTTAATATTTACTGGCTTTGGTACTTTTTCTCCTTCTAGAATGATGGTGTTATTATAAGTGTTTTAATGTTTCCATGTTGGATATGCTTTGCTTCTTTGATAAAAATCAAGTCATTAGTTGGAGCATGGATCTTAGGCTAGTACTATATATTTTATAAATACCACTTGAAATTTTTGGATTATACCTAATGACCTTTTCATTTTACAAAGTATGAGATGCATAATAATTAGTTGCTTGGTAGACATGTTGATGTCAATTGTTAGGCATAGTGGAGATCCTTGGATAGAAAATTCCTCTAGATAGGGATATATATCCTAGATTGATGGTTTTGTCTATCATTTGACCACTTTAAAATTTTAGATCCTAGGCCAAGGCTTAGAGTCTTTAGATATTTTTTTTTTTTATTGATTTGTTGAGATGGTTACTTGATGATGTTTCTTAGTTTTAATTCGAGTGCTTTGGTTAAGGGTAAACCCACTTACATAAAACTACTTAGATTTCATGATGTTTGCATGTTTTGATCTCTATCGACTATTAAGTGATCTAAAACTTTAAAATAAATTTACATTTGAACAGATGAAAGTGTTTTCAAAATGCTAGATTGTTGTTGTAGATTTATAATATTTGCATAGCATACATATCCTTAAACACTTGGTAAAACCAGGATTTGAGTGTCTAGTTTACTTTTTGGGATGATGCTTGAATTCTTTAACCATATTTTGAAGCTTTAAAAATATAATTTGAAGAAAACATGAACCAACCTAAGTACCTACGTCCTTGAAGACCACTATCCTCTCTTTGTAACTTATTAGACTTAAAATGATCATTTGTTTCCAAATCATATCCAACTACTAGTTTATTGATTTAATCAATTTAGAGCAATCAATTATAATTGATTCAAATATGATAAACCAAAACTTGAGAGACATATTATAATTTTTTATGCTACTTTCATCCTTACCCAATTTTAAACCTTCACCTATGATTTTTATTTCTAAGGAATTTTAAATATTTTGAATAGTTTTTTCATGTCGCAAATAAAAAGTAAAGGTTGTGAACAAAATTTACTATGCTATTTTAAATTATTTTAGTAGAAATAATCATGTCATTGGTAGAAATACTATAAACTGTTTGCTACTGTATGGTAAGACTATATATATATATATATATATATATATATATAATGTCTTGATTGCCAATGATAGAAATACTTCTTTTAGAGTGACAAACTTATTCTTACTATCAATAGTTGTACCTATATTATAATTCTATATATGATTGACTTGGTAGGTCTAGATATATTCCTTACATTTCTAATGGTTATTTCAATTGGGTGTCATCATGAAACATCTCTTGAAATGTATATATAGTGAGAAAATAATGGAAAATTTATTAAAGTTTAAGGGTTATAGTCACAACCTTCTAAAAATATTAGTTCATATTGTATGGAGAAATTTGTGCAAAACTATGACAAAGGTATATTCATATAAATTTTTATAGCGGAGGTCAAAATTGAAGTGTAAGAGTTGGTAGGTATTTTTTCTAGTATGGACTCCATAATTAGTATATATGAAAAGGTTTTTGAAAAACCTAAAGCAATATTTCATAATAGGATGCATGATCATGATATAAACTTGGTTGGAAGTATCTATGTACCTAATATATTGCCTTACTGATATCTATAGCATAGAAGATATAAATAGGAAAGTTGGTTAATGACTTGTTATAACAAGGTATTGTTCACTCTATTATCCTCTCCAATTATCTCAGGGAAGAGATTCAGTACAATCATACCTTGTACAAAGAAAAATAGTAGGGCCAATATTGAGACCATGGGGTTTGCCTAAATTGGATATCTCTAGGAGTTTATTGGGTGTACCTTCCTAATATAATAAATTAGAGGGAAAAAATTTAGGTAAATAAAGAAATGCAAAGATAACAAAAATGAAAAGAGAGTCCTATTCTAAAAAATTTGTGATGTGCCCAAGATAAAATAAGATCCTCCTATACAATATGCCTATGTGCAATGTGCTAGTGTGAACACTTTCTCTCCTAAACATATATGGTCCTAACAAGAATTACAAGCATACACATGCATAAAGAGATGGGTTAGGGTATGATAACCATATATGGCCACTCAAAATAGACATGGATGCCTCACATATACACATATGCAAGTAAAAATTAGAAATAGGTAAATATTGCATACACACACATACATAACAAACACATGTAAGAGCATGATAACCACATATGGCTATCCAAAATAGAAACTAGGACTCTAGTATATATATGCAAGAAATATTACAAATATTATGGCTAGATCAAGGATTCAATTGCCCACAAGTTGCTCAAGATTCTGCTAATTACTATATAGAAATAAATGAAAGGAAATATTTACAAATAAGCTAATCCTTTTTATAGCCTAAACTACTATAATTTATAGATAATAAAGAGAATGATTTCCCTCTAAAACGCATGCAAAGATTTCAAGATGACTGCTACTCTTAATGTTATGTCATATGCCTATTTAATATTTTGGTTTACCTAAGGTTGTTGAATCTAGAATCATAAATTCTAAATTTTTCTAAGTCTTTGGATGAGAAACTACTGATATTATTGCTATATACACCTTCTCATAATCTAGGTGCATAATATTTCCTCATTTAATGATTTATATCTATAGGTTTCTTCTGTTGTAGATCCCATATCACTGTTATCCTTTCTAAGAGATAAATCATATTATTTTATAAGAAAGGACTGTTGTAGAGTAGAAAAAATGGCAGATCTAGCAAAGGGAAATGAAATGCATCTATTTCTATGTTGATTTAAGCACTACAAAAGTGATATTTTAAGCAAGAATAAAAGACAAATAAGTGAATGAAATTGGTGGTTCTCCTTGTATTATTGCATTTTCTAAATATGTAATTAAAAAATGTCCCCTTGAGGGCTCTCAATTGATACAACTCATTACAATGTTTGAAGGATCAAATCCTTCCAAAAAATTAATGTATGTTTTTAGTGTCTTCCTCACACTCACAATTGAAGAAAGGGATTTATATGCCACCACAATATTCTATCGATGTTCTAAATTTCTTCTCCTTCATCATGCACTGTGATACCTATATCTACACAAAGAAATCAGATTTGTTAATAACATGTACAAATTGAAAGTAAATCAAAGAGATGCATGCGATAATTAGCTTGAAAAAAGAAATGTATAATAGGTGATTCAAAATTATTCCAAATGCTACCAAAACTTAGGATCATGCATATAATATATTTTTGAAATGATCTCATCAAGAATAGAAAGGAAATTGTACATAGATTTATGGTCATCCTAGGGTGTGCCATTTAGGACTGTAAAATAAGAAATGAATGATAACAGGTGCAAAACAACTCAAAATTGCACCAAAACTTAATTGAAGGCATAAAATCTAATCTATAATTGATCTATGTAAAAACATAAAAGAAATTGTGCACCAATTCATGGTCACCCCTAGGTGATCCATTTAGGACTATCATAATTTGGGGGTCATCCTAGGGTGCGATGACCACCAAATATAGTGGTTTTTGCCACCAATTCCTTTGGTATTTGGTATAAATTACTCCTAGAGGTTTTGTCATTGAGTTTTGGGATATGATTCACTCAAATGGTTTGGATTTGTAAATGGATTTCTTGTTTTAGAATCACTCGAAAACCTCCTTTACTCGATGAATATCTCAAGGGAAAACATGCAGTAGATTGGGGATAAATATTGGTAGCACTTCGCTATGAAATATTGCAAAGAATACTCCTTGAAATTGGGTGGAATGGCTCCACTTTAGAGCTCAAATGAGCATATGGTAAAATGGGCATGCAAGGCCATGTGATGCAGGTACCACCATTTGTCCAAACCTTTTCATGCATTGGAGGGGGAAGAATCTCCAATTTGGGCCTCCACTTTGCAATTTGGTATGAGAGCTATGCAACCTCAGACTGGAATGCTTTAATGGGTGGGGTAAATTCTAGAATCTAGATGTCATTTATCTTGAATTTGAATTTTTAAGGGTCCAAGGCCATGGTCGTTCCACCTAGGGATGGTTACTGGTGGTCATCCTTGGGTGGGAATACCATGAAATGTGGCTATTCTAGGGTGGGTTTACCATGCCTACATGGTCTAAAAATTCCTAAGAGGGGTAGAACCTCCAAAAAGTGGATAGGAACACTATTTAACCTCTGAGGATTTCCCAAGGGGACCATATGGTGTCGATTAGAACATGTCTTGGTATTCTAATTAGATTGATGTAATTTTAGTGTCTACAACTATACTTTCCAGTGAACTATATATTTTATCATAATGTGCAGGATCTAGGGTCATAACCCCGACTAGGGTGTGAGGGGATAGTAGCATTCTACATAGTATTTGGTGGGGCAAACCCCCAAAACAAATTTGGTCCCCTAGTTTATTGTATCGTGGGTGGTTTCAACCTTCAAAATGTTTTCTCCATATAACATTGAAATTTTTTCTAGACTTGGTAATTTTGATCATGGAACCTCTACGTTAAAACTTTTACTTCCCACCTTTGACTAAAAATTTATAAAATTTTGATGTTTGGTTTTCTTGCACTTTTAGGGAGTTTGAACTTCCAATTCTTGAAATTTTATTTCATACTTTTTCCACCACTTCAACTATTGCTTCTTGTCACCTAAGAATGATGTATTTTTTAGTGTAGTGAGAATTCACTATAGTTCTAGCTA
This sequence comes from Wollemia nobilis, assembly GCA_028583015.1. Lineage (NCBI taxonomy): Eukaryota > Viridiplantae > Streptophyta > Pinopsida > Araucariales > Araucariaceae > Wollemia > Wollemia nobilis. The sequence goes on from JAQPPZ010002882.1 coordinate 620,700, forward strand.
TTCACAGAGGATATTTAGTCTGCTAAAGGTAAGTAACCTAGAGAATTTGGTGCCTTAGTCCATTGGGAATATATTTAGAAAAAAAGTAGCCTTTGGAATGGAAGCAGAGGAGGGAATTTTAGGAGTTAATATTTATCTTCACATATCTATAGTTGTTTTGTATTTTGGAACTTTATAGGACTAGGAGAATTCCTGTATATTACATATACTACATATTTACAAGGGTCAACTGTATGCCATTTATCCATTGGGTATAGAGTCAAAAGAGGCACAACACTATCTAGTCAAGTCCTTTCTTCTTTCTCTTTTTTTTTTTCAGTTTCTTAGGTAAAATATTTTTACCCTTAAAAACTGGTTCTTTCCAACATCACCTTGGTGTAGATAGACTAGTGTCAACGATAAAAATTCTTTATGATAAAATAGAAGTGATACCAATGCTATCTTGATTTCTATTCTTTACCCAATTGCTATGCATATTCCACCTCTAGATCATATCCTTTGTCTCTTTCATATCCTTGGATTGGAGAAGTGGTCAAGCTTGCTTGATTAAAAAATTTATATGGAGTGGACTCCACTACCTCTACTTTCTCTTGATCGATGTAATAATTGGTTTACTTTTAGGGCCTACTAGATGTTGTTGCATCTACTTTCATATACTCTTCTTCCTCATCCTAAATTGATGAGGTGTGTTTAGAAGCGACAAGTTGAGTGAGAGAGGAATGAGAAGTATTAGGATAAATAGATGGATTTAGTTGCTCTTTCTCTTTAAATACATCTATGAATAGGGAAGCAAGTTGATACTATTCAACAATTGAATGTGGAGAGAGAGTAGAATCTCTTGCAAGTATTTTCTTTGAATAATTCTATGATTAGCCTTATAGCTATATGTTTTACTTTGTGATTTTGTGTAGTTGGTGGAAGCAAACTATACCTTATAAATCCTTTTATAGGGTTGAAAAACCTTCACCATCATAACATGGCAAGGATAAGAGTATGAACATTGGAAATTTATTCTAAACATTAAGTGGAATTGAATGTCACAAGGGGATATTTTATTTCATGCTAAAAAAAATACGAGAAAAGAAGCAATCATGCTTTGGTTTGTATATATGATGATAAAAAAATTATAGTCCTTTGGGTCCTTTGATTTGATTAGAGCCATTAGGTGAATACCACTTATGCTTTGAGAGAAAATAAATTAAGGCCTTCATCAGTACCTCGATCTGATGTATTCAATAGTGGCTTCATTTGATTTTTGTTTTGGAGTAGAGTCACCAGGTGAGTAAGAGGCACTTAAATAAGTGAAATAGACAAAGACCCTCACCAAGTCAAATACTAACTATATGTTGTGATCGTGGGACCAAATATGTGTAATTGGAGTCCCACTAGGCATGCCATTAAATTTTTGTCATTTCTAATTGTCCTAAGGGATTTATTAAGGATAATCATACCTCATGTAGAGTGACATAGTAGGGTTAGTCCTAAGAGCATAGGATTTGGCTCAATCAAGGATATTTGAGATATTTTATAAGGTTGGATCCTTTTTAAGATGTGATATTTGGGTGCACCTTATTAATATAATATATTTGAGGAAAAAGTGTTAGGAAAATAGGAAATGCAATGATAGAAGAAAGTAAAATGGAGAGTCCTAAGCTAATAAAACAATGATGCACCAAAGATAAAATAATATCCTCTTGCACAACAAGCTTGAATGTAATGTGCTAGTATGAACACTTCCTCTCCTCAATATATATGGACCTAGAAGAAAATATAGGTATACACATGCATAAAGAGATAGGTAAGGATATGATAACCATAGATGACTACTCAAAATAGATGTGTAGACCTCCCACATACACACATGCAATAAAATCTTAAAATAGGTAGAGATTGTAGACACACACATACATAAAAAATATGGGTTAGAGCATGAGAACCACAAATTACTATCCAAAATAGATTCATAAGCCTCAAGTATATACATAAAAGCAATATTACAAATATTATTCTTCGATAAAGGGTTTCCTTTCCCATAAGCCACTCAAAATTTTACTAACTGCTATACAAGAATAAATTAAAGGAAAGCTTTACAAACTTGTCAATCCATTTTGTGGCCTAAACTACTATTATTTATAGATTACAAAGATGAGGATTTCCATCCAAAACTCATGTTAATATTTCAAGATGATTGTTGCTCTTGATGTTGGGTCACATCCTTATTTAATATGTTGGTTTCCCTAAGGTCTCTAGATTTAGAATCATAAATACCAGATGGTTTTGAGTATTTGGATGAGGAGCTATTAATATTATTTCCAACTACTTGTTGGCAATTTGAGGTATTTTATGTTATCATTGATGTCACATGGATCATTGATGTCACATGGATCACATTTGAGTTTTGGTGGCAAAAGCACTTCATAAAATATCACTTATGATATTTTGGAGAGCATGGATATATACATGGTTTTTGTGAAAACCAAGGAAGGCAAAATAAAAGGTTTTATTTAAAACCATGGATGGAAGATTTGAAATGGGTTTTTCTTAAAACCTCGGTTGGATTTTTGTTTCATCCGAAAAGGTGCCCCAGTGATGGAGATATTTAATTTTAAATATTTAGTTTAAATTTTAAATTATTTAAAATTTAAATAAATTTTTAAATTAAAAATAAAATTATAGCGTCGACATCTAAAGAAAGGAGGAAAGGCATATATTAAAAATAATAGCACCAACGTCTAAATAAAGGAGGAAAGACATATATATATATATATATATATATATATATATATATATATATATATATATATATATATATATATATATATATATATATATATATATATATATATATATGCCACCAAAAGCTTTGATAAATTCTTGTCCTTGATTTTTGAATGCATTCGAATTGATAACGTAATGTGAAAAGAGCCTGTGTTGAAGCATGTGTAAAGAGGTGTGTGAAGGGTTTACGAAATTCGGGTCCATTGAAATATTATTCATGGAGGATAACCAAAAACATAGGCACATTTGGCCTAGTGGTTCATGCACTATGTAAGAAGTAGGAGGTCCTATGATCGAGTCTCATCGGGGATGCGTGCTGTGTTGAAACGCTCGAAGCATTTTTGAGTTTTTGAAGGGCATAGAATATTGAGGTATTTGTTTTGGTTCGTGCCCCTTTGAACATGTGAGGGCGTGTGGCCCAATGGTAGCTTGGCCTCGGTTAAGGCACTGAGCAAGGAGGCTTCAAGAGATTGAATCCCGTCAAGGATAGAGGCAAGTTAATATTATATCATATTATATATCGTTGGAAAGCTTATTTCGAGGGCTATTTGATTAACTTGCTTAGAGGGAGAGATAAGGTGTGTGTAAAGAGATATTTCTAATTTTATAAAGAGGTTCAAAAGTGAAGGTTGTTTTGATATTTTTCAAAGAGGATTAATTCTTTCATGAGGGGATATGATGTATTTTATTGAGTAGCAATAATAAGGTTTTATTTGGATATTATTTTTGTGTTATTAATCATGATCCTGAACCCTTATTGAAAGTCGAAAAAGAAAGTTTGTTGAGTGTGGCAGATTTAGTGGATAACTAATAAGGCATCAAAACGGTATGAGCAATATTTTGCATTGATTTTGTTTATGGTGGTTGACTTCTGAAATATCATTAGAGATAAAAGGATTGATTGTGGTTTCCTTTTCGAAAGTGGTCAGTTGAATGCTTCAAGGTTTTCTAGTTTGAGAGTTGTGTTTAAACCTTATTTTATAAGCATTTTTGTTGAAGCCATTAGTTGTGTGAAAAACTTGATATAGGGTTTGAGAAGAACATAAGTATCATTGTTATGTGAAGAATATTTTATAAGCATTTTTGTTGAAGCCCATTGATTGTACAAAGAAATTTAACTTGAGTTAGAGAACATGAGTATCATTGTTATGTGATACTTGTGGTTGAGCATTGTTGGAAATATTTGAGTTGGTTGATACTTTATTGGACTAGGATTTGTGATAAAGAGTTGTTGCTTGTGGTGATTGGTTGAGTGGAGTTGTTTGAGCCTAGTCAAGTGATTGTGTGAAGTGGTTGTTCAAGTTCCATGAAACAAACTATTATATATTCTAATTTGAGTTGAGATCATTGTGGATCATTGTTGTCATCCATTTTAGAGTGCATTGCCATTCATTGTTGAGTTCATCATTGAGCCTTGCCTTCATAGATTTGTGGATGATATTTGAGTGCTACTTGAGCATGATTGATTGAGACTTTGAGAAGGCCTTTGGGATAGATTTCTGGATAGATTTCTGGTAGCTTTTGTGCATGATTAATCGAGCCTTTGAGAAGGCTTTCGGGATAGATTTATGGCAGATTTTGTGCATGATTGATTGAGCCTTTGAGAAGGATTTTGGATAGATTTTTGGATATATTTGTGGTAGCTTTTATGCATGATTGATTAATCTTTTGAGAAGGATTTTGGATATATATATATATATATGTGTGTGTGTGTGTGTGTGTGTGTGTGTGTGTGTGTGTGTGTGTGGATAGATTTATGGATATATTTATAGCAAGTTCTTGGTGATCTTGCTGGGCAAATTTGAGTAGGTTCTTGGTGAGCTTGCTAGAGCATATTTTGAGCAAGTTCTTGGTGAGCTTGCTAGAGTAGATTTTAAGTAAGTTCTTGGTGAGCTTGCTAAAGCAGATCAATGGATTTCTTATCTAAGTATATCATGATTACCTTACTGAGTAGATCAGTAGATTGCCTAGCTGAGCAGATCAGTGGATTACCTACCTGAGAAGATCAGTGGATTGCCTACCTGAGTAGATCAGGATTGCCTTGCTGAGCAGATTGATGGATTGCCTAGCTAAGAAAATTAGTGGATTGCCTACCTGAGTATATCAGTGGATTGCCTTACTGAGTAGATCAGTGGATTGCCTACCTGAGCAGATCAGGTGATTGCCTAGCTGAGAATATCAGTGGATTACCTTACTAAGCATATCAGTGAATAGCATAGCTTTAAGCAGATCAAAGTAATCATTTGTATTGGGATAAGTATCCCTATTTCTTTGTGAAATATTATAAGGATATTATCTTGTGGTGTACCCCACATTGGGGGAACCACATTAAATATTTTGTCTCAATTGTATGTGGTGATTTGTGCTCTTGCTTACTATTTATATCTATGTCATTAATGCACATTGCTATATTTAGATATTGCAATGAAGGACACTAATTGATATTGGTTTGTAAAGAAAGTAAAAAGTGGGTGCTATATTGTTCACCCCCCCTCTAAGTATAAGCTTGTGTTATTCAATTGGTATCAGAGTAGGTTCCTTAAAAAAGGCTAACATATTGAGGGTAGATTCTACTAGGTTATAGGATGGAAAAATGGCATATTGACAGTGGGTGCTCTATCATATGATTGGATATAAGGATAAGCTCATTTCTCTAAAATGGAACAACAACGGATTTGTGAGATTTGGTGATAATGCTTTAGCTAAAATCAAAGGGAGAGGAACTTTAAGTTTGGATTATGGAAAGACTACTACATAGGGTGTACTCTATATTGAGGGTAACACAATATACTAAGTGTAAGCCAGATTTGTGATCGGGGGTACATAGTTATTTTGTCCTCTATAGGATGCAAAATCAAGAAAACAAAAATAGGGAAGCTTGTTGCAAATGCAGAAAGAACCAATAACAATCTCTACATGATCAGCGAAATAAAAAGGGAAATATATATTCTATCTCAAGAAGAAGAAATTTGGTTATGACATAAAATTTTGTGTCATTTGAACTTCGACAACATAGTAAGGATAAGCAAATGAAAGCACGAGGATACAGAAGCAAACAAAAGGGAAATGTAACTCTAAGTCGTACGAACAAGAATGCATGAAAAGGGGGAAAACAACATGAATTGAAACGAGATTTAAAGAAAATGTAACTGTGCAGCCCTTTATTTTATTAATTTGCTCGATATCGGGTTACAATGCATCTCCTCCATTTTCAGGGGCTGGGAGCATCGGACATAATTTTTTTACACCACAAATGAGATATTCCCCTTTGGGATCTTTCGCGTGCCCACATTGAAAATGGATGGACCAAACATCATCGCAACTTGAGTGAGTGCATCTATAATTCCTTACTGCCATTCTAGTGTCAAGATCCTATGTTCAGAGAAACAGTAAATGGTTAGTAGCACCTACGGATGGAGGGAAACATGCGATCCCCAAGGACTACGGTTAATGCATGCATAAAATAATTAAAATGATAACTAAAACATATTAGAATGAGCTAAAATTTTGAAAAAAGCAAGAAAAAATTACTAGGAATGTATTGCAAAAGGAACAATCAAGAAATCTGCCACAAATTTCTAATTGCTCCGGGGTGGGATGATTAGGACTATCATAAAACGTCAGAAGGTGACCTCCTAAATGTCCCATATAGGGGCCTCCAAAACACCTGCAAAGTTGGAGTTAGACAAAATGGGGCATTTTAGGATGACCCAGATGGTCGGATTTTGTATATTCTAAATTGGTCGCCCTATATTCGATGACGCTCCCTGTAGGTTAGTGAAAGAAACATTGAAAGCACAGTCAAAACTCATCAAAATCACCTGAAATTTAAATGATAGCATATATGGATGACCTAAAATAAAATGTAAAATAAATAGTAGGGAAATATGCCATAGATTTCTAATCACTCTAGGGTGGGGCGATTAGGACTGCAATAGTGCGGGGGGCACTCGGGGGTAGGACACCCACTGTTTGGTGCTCAATTTCGGCACCAATTCATGTGGGATGGGTCCAAAACCTATTATGGGATTTTGTCGACAAATTAGGTGGGGTATTGTGGCCAAATGTTTAGGTTTTATGTCCGGATTGCGCTTCCAATAATCACCCAATAACCTCCCTTCCAAAAGAGAGATCAAGGATGTAAGAAGCACAAACGATGGGTGAGGATGTAATTCGGTAGCACTCTGTTGCTCCAAATGCTCCTGCTCTGTTCTTTTTTTGGGGTGAGAAGACTCACCATTTTATAGACTTGAGGGTCTCTTATGAATGAGCATGTAGAGGCACCACTTGGTCATCATGCCTTGTCAGGGGGAAGAATATTCCTCCTTGATTAAGGGCTCCATGACTGCCCCTATGACTGCCTCTTTGAGCTCAAAAATTCTCACTTGCACTCCATGCATTGAAGGAGGAGTTAAGTGGTAGCTATGAGGTGTCATTTGTCAAGGTTTGATCTTTTGCCCGTAAAACCTTCTATTTGCCCCACTCCAGAGTGAATACTGCTAATCATCCTAGGGTGGGACGAATACCAATTTGTAATCATCCTAGGGTGGAATGAATAAGGAGCAGGGTGCCTGAAAGGTGCCAAATTGACCTTTAACCTTCCAAAATTTCTATGGGAGTGGTTAGGACCACTGTTTAACCTCTGGAGGCTGACCTAGGGGCTATGTATGTCAATTCGATCAGTGCTTGTTTTCACATAATCGGATTGGTGTTGTTTTGGTGTCTACATATGCCCCTTTTTGGGAAGCACTATGCAAGGTGCAGTGCTGAGCAAAAATAAATAACCAAAGCACTAATGATTAGGGTTTCTTAGTAACCAAACCAACTTTTGATACCCCAAGTATAGAAAGGGTATGCATTTTTGAATCCTTGCTTTTGACAAGCTAAGGAGCTTATTTCAAGTGTTAACCTATTTTGGTGAGGTGTTACTTGATCTTGGACATTGTTCAGTCATGAATAGGCAAAGGGCGCAACCTTTTGTCTATGGGAACCTTGAGCTCATGATTCTAGAATGCCAAGTGTTTGATCAGCTTGTGATTATTGCTTGTTTGCTGCCCCAAATAGGAGCGTGATTGTCTTTATCAATGATCCTTTGAATGCATGTCATTTCTTTGATTGGGTGTGTATTTTTTGATTGGTGACTAAGTGTGACTACCCCCTCAAGCGACGAATCGATGAGGGAATGACCGACATGAGAAAAGTGATGAGTCACTTGACCCAAGATGACTTTTTTAAGGGTTCCTTTAGTTGTTTTCCATTGAATGCTTATGCAGTTTCCCAACAATTTGACCTATTTTTGGTGGGTTTAGACCCTTTTTATGACTCATTTTGGGGTTAAGATTCTCAAAAATCCATCCTCCCGTGGAGTGGTCCAGCTATGGTAGCCTTCTTAGGGAGTAGGATAGTGAATATTTGTGACCCCGATGTCTATTTTTACTGCCAAGAAGCACAGGCGCAAAGGCACCTTGTTCGATAATGTTATTGCTATTTTTGGGTGGGTTTGGACCCTTTTTGTGACGCCATTTGGGGATGAAATTCTTAAAAATCCATCCTCCCGTGGAGCGGTCCAGCTATGGTAGCCTTCTTAGGGAGTAGGATAGGGAGGATTTGTGACCCTAATGTGGTTTTGCATTCCAATAATGTCAGGCACAAAGGCGTATTTGTTTGGCAAGGTTATTGTTATTTTTGGGTGGGTTTGGACCCTTTTTGTGATGCTGTTTTGGGGATAAAATTATCGAAAATCTATCCTCTTGTGGAGCGGTCCAGATATGGTAGCCTTCTTAGGGAGTAGGATAGTGAGTATTTGTGACCCAAATGTTAGTTTTGCATGCCAAGAGTGTCAGGTGCAAAGGCGCCTTTGTTTGAAAATGTTATTGATATTTTTGGGTGGGTTTGGACCCTTTTTGTGACGTCATTTGGGGATGAAATTATTGAAAATTCATCATCTTGTGGAGTGGTCTGGCTATGGTAGCCTTATTAGGGAGTAGGATAATGAGGATTTGTGACCTTGATGTCTATTTTGAATGCCAAGAAGCATAGGCACAAAGGTGCATTGTTCGGAAATGTAAAATGGGTGAACCGTTTTATTGTAGCCTGAGGGCATTTTTGATGATATATATACATGACTTTCTTTGTGTTTATACACTTTTTATGGTTTGATTTTATGCACATGTATTTACATTGATGTATGCATATGTTATTGTGAATATGATGTTTCTAATTATATGATTTATGCATATGGAATGGATGGAATGATTTGTTGATAACTTGGCGGTGGCACCATAGATTGTATGGGATTTGTTGGCTTTCTGTACTATGTTATTGCTTTATGGAATGACTTTGCATGTGTTATTGCTTTATTGATTTATGAGTTAGTTCATTCATGTGGTATTTGTTAGGATATTGCTAGTTCCAGATAGGCTATCAACCAAACCTATACTAAGGATCACCTAATTAGCTCCACTAACTCCTTTGTTGTATTTAGTAAGATTAATTTGTGGTGCCATCTAGGATACCATAAGCTAGCTCATCCACATGCAAACATTGATCTGCACACAATTTAATGTGATAGATATATCGTCATGTGAGAGTTTTGTCACCAGTGATCGATAGGCTATCCACCAAACCAGTACTAAGGATCACCTCATGACCTTTCAAATGCTGAGAATTCCAGGGATTCAAGTTCGACTCCCTTATTTTCTTTAATTGTATTGGGATACTTGCTCTTATATAGTGATAAAAATCACTATTTATATATATATATATATATATATATATATATATATATATATATATATATATATATATATATTGAGCAAGGGATTTAGATATTGAGTGATGAGAACCACTATTTCTTGTGCCTTTTGTGTGCACTTTAAGGGTGTGGATATCAAACTGTGGAGTTTGAATTTTGACTTTTTGCAATTTGTGATGTTTGCAACCCTTTGAGATTTTGGGGATTTGTGATAGTGGTGAAAACCACTATTTATTTTTTGGGGGAATTGGGTAGGGAAGATGCTTGTCCTTTTGCCAACTCTCAGCATTCTTGGGGTCATTCGCACAGGGGGATGAGCAAGATAACCATTTCGCTTATGGTAACTAAGTCTGCTATGCAGGTGTCATATTTCGTTTACACAACTTGGGAATTTTTTAATGTGTTTTAGCTTGTGTTGGGATGCTACGTAACAAGGTGTAATCCAAGGATAACTCTATATTTGTAAAATCCATCTGACTATGTATAGTTTTTGGCTAGAAATCTAATGACAACTGAATGGCGAAAACCCTAGATACATTAGAAGGCAACTGAATATGGTATGGTGAAAAATGTGACTGGCGTTTATTTTTGTTGAAGTATTTTCAAAGTGGAAATTTGTGAAGAATGATGGAATTACCCGTAATTACAGTCTATGGCGCTCTAGGCCTGTATGATCAACAAATGTGCAATGTATGTATGCGATGCCTAATGCAGCTAAATTTTTTGTGTTTTGATTTGTAAGAGTATGCATGGAAGTGAGATGCATTTTTTTTGTTATTTTGGATTATATTTTTTTTTGTTTGTTTTTGAATATTTGTTTTTGACCAAGCGATTGTGGGAACCCTTGGAGCTTTTGGTTTGACCAAAGGGTTTATGGAAACCTTTGGGGTGTTTTAGGTTGACCAAGCGATTGTGGGAATCCTTGGAGATTTTGGTGTGACCAAAGGGTTTATAGATACCTTTGGGGCATTTTGGGGTGACCAAGAGATTGCAGGAATCCTTGGAGCTTTTTGGTTTGACCAAAGGGATTATGGGCACCTTTGGGGCATTTTTGGGTTGACCAAGCGATTGTGGAAATCCTTGGAGCTTTTGGGGTGACCAAAGGGTTTATAGATACCTTTGGGGTGTTTTGGGGTGACCAAGCGATTACGGGAATCCTTGGAGCTTTTTGGTTTGACAAAAGGGATTATGGGCACCTTTGGGGCGTTTTGGGGTGACCAAGCGATTATGGGAATCTTTGGAGCTTTTTGGTTGGTCTATGTCTCTATTAAATATGGAATGGCCTCAAATGATTAATGTTAAAGGGTTCTAGTTCCTTGATTCCATCAAGAGAGGCTAGCCGGTATGTTCCAGGTCCTATTTTGTTGTCAATTACATAAGGACCTAACCAGTTTGCCGCAAAATTTTCCCTTGGGGTGGCAAGTTAGAGTTTTGTTGGTTCTCTTTTAAGACCAGGTCACCAACCTGAAAGTCCCTCAGGTGAAATTTCATGTTGTATGCTTTCTTAAGTCACTCTTGGTAGATATGTAAATGCTCGAGAGCATTGACGCATCATTCATCAAGCAACGTAAGCTGGTCTAATCGGGCCTACCGTGCAGTGTCATCATCGATGAAATCTTGCATTGATATGCGCAGGGAAGAAATTTCCAACTTGAGAGGCATGACTACCTCGGAGCCATACACCAACAAAAATGGATTTGCCCCAGTGGGTGTTTGAATGCTAGTGTGATATGCCCACAGAGCAAGTGGCATTTGAATGTGCCAATCCTTATGACTATCTACGACTATCTTTTTAAGGATGGAAACTAGCATTTTGTTTGACGCTTATGCTTGCCCATTTGCCTGCAAATAATAAGGTGTCGAAAAACTATGCTAAATTTTGTACTTTGTGGTCAAAGCATGCACGTCTTTGTTCTTGAATGACGTCCCATTATCCGAGATGATCTTGGATGAAATACCAAAATGACATATAATGTTATGTAAAATAAACTCCGCAATGCGGGTTCTAATCGTAGAGGTAAGCAGAATTGCTTCCACCCACTTGGTGAAGTAATCTATGGTCGTTATTATGAATGTGTGACAGCCTGACAACGTAGGAGAGATATTTTCGATTAGATCTAAGCCCCACTATGAGAATGGCAAAGCTGATTGAATCGGTTGCAAGGCCTGAGAAGGTACGTGTGTCAAGTTAGCATGATGTTGACACTTCACACACTTCCTTACACACGCACAAAAATCTAACTCTAAAGATGGCCAATAATAGCCCATGCAAAGAATGCATTTTGTGATGGACATACCATTGAAGTGGCCACCACATATACCATCGTGCACTTGGGTTATTGCCCAAGCAGACTCCTACTAGTCCAAGAAACAGAGGAGGATTCCTTCATAGCTTCGATGGTACAAAATGTATCCTAATAAGACATGTTTTTTCGCTTTCTATTTGAATGATATTTTCATGGCGTGTGTCAATCCAAGTGTGAGGTTTCCTAGCTTGAGGTAGTCCCTTATGTGTGTGTACCAATCCTATTGATCAGAAGCCTCGACGGTATGAATAGCCAATACCTCTTGAAGTTCATCCCTAGCAAAAGCTAAGTGGGAAAGAACCTATAAGAATAGCGTTGTGTTGCTATTGATTGGAATAGGGGAGAATAAGGACCCCCAGTTGGCTTGATTTAGACAATCATGGATTTGAGAGAACCTATCCTAAGATGGTTCCATCTAGATTAGGTGGATTCCTGGCGTTAAGTCAGAGCTTGCACGCTCCATCACAAATTGCAATAGTGTTTTGACTTGAATGGTTGTCATCTCATCAGAAGGGTCTTCTGGGATTAGTGACCCTAAGGAGGCCATAGTGTTCATAAAATGATTCGATGATAGAGGGAGTGCCTCGATGTCGTACCATTCAAGCTTTGCTAGGAATTTCTCCATAAGGGATTTGTAGGCCTGTAGAATTGGGCATTTACATTGGAATACCCCTTTCACTTGGTTGACGATTAACAACGAATCACCAAAGATGTTCAAGTGTTTGATGTTCATGGTGATGGCTGTCTGAAGACCTATGAGCAAGGCTTCATATTCTACATTGTTATTGGTGCACAAGAAATCAATTTTAAATGATAGATGCATTGGAGCCCCTTGCGGTGTGAATAATACGATTCCCGCACCACCCCCTTGCTCAAATTTAGAACCATAAAAAAATAGGGTTATGTCGGCCTATGACTTAGGCTCATCAGAATATGGTGATTCTAAGACATGGAAGACCCCATAATCAAGTAGCTCTATGGTCAGAGGCTGATCATCTTCGACAGGAACCTTTGCTAGTTGATCGATGATGACTTGACCTTTGATGGACTTATGTCCAATGAATTCGATGTCAAACTCCATCAACAACATGATCCATTTCATCGTGCGGCTACTATGATAAGTACAACTCATCATGTACCACAATGGATTCTCCTTAGACACAACATACATCATGTTTCTTAGCATGTAATGGCATAGCTTTTTGGTAGCAAACACCACTACCAAGCATAGCTTCTCAACGTATGCATAGTTAAGTTCATAACTGGATCAGGGTGCGACTAAGATAGTAAGTAGCCTGATATTTGTGTAGTTCATTTTTCTGTGCTAGCATGGCACCCAGTGCCACCTCAGTAGCTAAGATGTATAAATATAATGACACTCCTGGTCTAGGTGGTGCCAATACTGGCAGCGAAGCCAAGTATTATTTAATGTCATCAAAGGCTGACTGGCACTCGTCATCCTAGTGAAATGCTACCCCATTGTGCAATAATTTATTCATGGGTCGGCACTTGTCAGATAACTACGCTATGAAGCACTTTATTGACATGACCTTTCCCTACAGGCTTCTGAGATGTTTGATGGTAGTTGGGGGAGCATTTCAAGGATTGCCTTGACTTTATGTGGATCCACCTTGATGCCTCATTTTGAGACTATGAAACCCAAGAGTTTTCTAGATATGATGCAAAATACGCACTTCTTGGGGTTTAGTCTAACTTTGTGTTCGAGGAGGCGATCGAGGATCTTTCTTAAGTCATCGAGATGATCTGGATGCAAAAGATAGTTGGCCAACAAATGATCCATGTAATATTCCAAAGTTTTATGCATGTGATCGTGGAAGATGTATGTCATGGCACGTTGGTAGGTGGTGCCAGCATTTTTAAGGCCAAAGGGCATGACATTATAACAAAATGTCCCCCAAGGTGTTGTGAATGCCATTTTTAGTTGGTCCTCAAGATTGATCCACCGTGATCACCACTGAAAGCACGAGGATACGAAAGCAAAAAAAAAGGAAATGTAACGCTAAGTCCTACGAACGAGAATGCATGAAAAGGGGGAAAACAACACGAATTGAAATGGTATTTAAAGAAAATGTAATAGTGCAGCCCTTTATTTTATTAATTTGCTCGATATCGGGTTACAATGTGTCTCCTCCCTTTTCAGGGGCTGGGAGCATCGAACATAATTATGTTACACCACAAATGAGATATTCTCCTTTGGGATCTTCCACGTGCCCACATTGAAAATGGGCAAACCAAACGTCATTGCCACTTGCATGAGTGCATCTATAATTCCTTACTGCCCCTCTGGTGTCAAGATCCTACATTTAGAGAAACATTAAATGGTTAGTAGCACCTATAGATGGAGAGAAACATGCGATCCCAAAGGCCTACGGTTAATGCGTGCATAAAATAATTAAAACGATAACTAAAACATATCAGAATGAGCTGAATTTTTTATATAAGCAAGAAAACATTACCAAGAACACACTACAAAAGTAACAGTCAAGAAATATACCACAAATTTCTAATCACTCTGGGGTGGCACGATTAGGACTGTCATAAAACGTCATAAGGTGATATCCTAAATGTCCCATCCAGGGGCCTCCAAAACACTTGAAAAGTTGGGGTTAGAAAAAATGGGGTATTTTGGGATGACCCAGATGGTCGAATTTTGCATATTCTATCTTGGTCGCCCTATATTCGATAGTGCTCCCTGTAGGTTAGAGAAAGCGAGAAACATTGAAAGCACAATCAAAACTCATCAAAATCACCTAAAATTTAAATGACAGCATATATGGATGACCTAAATTCAAATGCAAAAGAAACATTGGGGAAATATGCCATAGATTTCTAATCGCTCTGGGGTGGGGCGATTAGGACAGTAGCAGTGGTAGGACGCCCACCGTTTGGGGCTTAATTTTGGCACCAATCCACTTGGGATGGGTCCAAAACCTCTTATGGGGTTGTGTCAGCAAATTGGGTGGGGTATTGTCACCAAATTTTTAGGTTTTGGATCTATATTGTGCTTCCAATAGTCACCCAATAACCTCCCTTCCAAAAGAGAGATCAAGGATGTAATAAGCACAAACGATGGGTGAGGATGTAGTTCAGCAGCACTCCGTTGCTCCAAATGCTTCTGCTCTATTATTTTTTTGGGGTGATAAGAATCACCATTTTATAGACCTGAGGGTCTATTATGAATGAGCATGTAGAGGTGCCACTTGGCCATCATGCCTTGTCAGGGGGAAGAATATTCCTCCTTGATTAAGGGCTCCATGACTGCCCCTATGATTGCCTCTTTGAGCTCAAAAATGCTCACTCGCACTCCATGCATTGAAGGAGGAGTTAAGTGGTAGATCTGAGCTACCATTTGTCAAGGTTTGACCTTTTTCTTATCAAACCTGCTATTCGCCCCACTCCAGAATGAATATTGCTAATCATCCCAGGGTGGGATGAATACTAGTTTGTAATCGTCCCAGGGTGGAATGAATAAGGAGTAGGTGCCTGAAAGGTGCCAAATTGACCTTTGACATTCCAAAACTACTATGCGGGTGGTTAGGACCACTTTTTAACCTCTAGGGGCTGCCCTAGGGGTTGTGTATGTCAATTCGATCAATGCTTGTCATCACGTAATCAGATTGGTGTTGTTTTGGTGTCTACAGCAACAAACAAATTTTCAGAGATCTACCAAAGATAAAAAGACCTTCAAATACAATTTGTGCACATTGTCAGTATGGAAAGTAGACAAGATCAAGTTTCAAGTCAAAATAATATTCCTCTTCCAAGGTTTTAGAATTGATTCATACTGATTTATGTGGTCCTATGAGAACCAAAAGTTTACAAGGTGAAAGCTACTTCATGTTGTTCATAGATGATTATTATAGAATGACTTGGGTTGTTTTTTTGAAAGAGAAATCAGAGGCATTTGAGCATTTCAAAGTATTCAAAGAAATGGTAAAAAATGAAATATGAAAGAAGATGAAGTGTTTGTGATCATATAGAGGAGGGGAATTCATATCTATAGATTTCATTGAGTTTTGTGCAGGACATGAAATCAAAAAAGAATACTTAGCAGCCAGGAATCCTAAAGAAAACAGAGTAGTAGAAATAAAGAATAGAACTCTTAAAAATATGGCCAGAGCAATGCTAAATGAATCAAGAATCTTAGATGGGTTTTGGAAGGAAGCAATCAATACAACAATCTATGTTATGAATAGATCTCAAATTAGAACAAAGCAACATAAGAATCCATATGAGTTTTGTAAAGGAAGACCTCCCACGGTAAACTACTTTAGAATTTTTGGAAGTAAGTGTTATACCAAAAGAGAGGATAAGGACTTGGGCAAGTTTGATCCTAGATGCGATGAAGGTATTTTTTTTGGATACTCTACAAATAGTAAGGCCTGCAGATGCTACAATAAAATAACACATACCATGGTGGAAATTATAAATGTCAGAGTTGATGAAAGAACAAGAATAAATTGGCAATCTCAGGAAGATATTCTTGAAGAAGAAGCAAGTTGTCAGGAAGAAATGGGTGAAGATTTAGATGAAGAATATTTGTAGAATATACCTTCCAAAAATTCATCAAGATATATTTAGAAAAATCATCCAGAGGACTTGATAATTGGAAGCCCTGATGTAAGACGAACAAGAAGAAGAAACATAGGCTTAACAGAATAAGCAAATGTTTCACTACTATCCAAGATAGAACCAAAGGATTTTAGAGAGGCAAAAAATGATGAATTTTAGATTAAAGCAATGAAGGAATAACTAGATCATATTGAAAAAAGTAAGACTTGGGAATTAGTTCCAAGACCAAAGGGAAAAAATGTAATTGGTACTAAATGGTTCTATAGGAATAAACCAAATGAAGATGGTCAAGTCATCAGAAACAAGGCAAGATTGGTGTGTAAAGGATATCTAAAAGTAGAAGGAATTGATTTTGATGAGACCTTTGCACTAGTTGCAATATTGGAAGCTATACAAATATTTTTGGTACTTTCAAGCTACATGAATTTCAAAGTATATCATATGGATGTCAAATCAGCATTTCTAAATGGTCACTTAGAAGAAGAAGTTTACATTGAACAACTAGATGGGTTTAATCAATAAGATAAGCCAAATTATGTATGCAGATTGAAAAAGGCTCTTTATGGCTTAAATAAAGTTCCCAGAGCATGGTATTCAATAATAGATAAATATATTTGAGAGTAAGGTTTCAGAAAGAGAATAGTTGATAGCAATCTGTATATTAAAAATAAGGGAAATGATTTGATGATTGTGGAAGTTTATGTGGATGATATTATTTTTGGGGGTAGAATGACAGAATGTGTCAAGAATTTGCAAGAAACATGACTAATGAGTTTGAAATGTTTATGCTTGGTGAATTAACCTTTTTTCTTGAATTACAGATCTCACAATTAGAAAAAGGGATATTTCTTTCACAAACAAAGTATATAAAGGAGATTTTGAAGAAATTCAAAATGGAAGATAGTAAGCCAATTAGTACTCCAATGGTTACAGGGTGCAAATTAAGCAAATATGATGAATCTCCTTATGCAAATCAAACTCTATACAGATCTATGATTATTAGACTATTATATTTACAGCCACCAGATTAGATATAATACAAGCAGTTTTTTTAGTGGGAAGATTTCAAGCAGCTCCAAAAGAATCACATGTGACAACAGTGAAAAGAATACTCAAATATATCAAAGGAACAATGGAGTATGGTCTATGGTATCCTAGAAGTAGTAAGTTTACTCTCACAACATACACAAATGCAGATTGGGTAGGAAATATTGGTGATAGAAAAAACACAAGCAAAGGAGCATTCTTTCTAGTTGATTGCATAGTTTCTTGGCTAAGTAAGAAACAACCATCAGTGTCACTTTACACAACATAGGAAGAATATATTACAATGACAACATGTTGTTCATAGGTATTATGGATGAAATAGACTCTTAAATATTTCAGTATAGAACATGATCATCCCATTCCTATTTGAGTTTTGGTGGAAAAAGCACTTCATAAAATATCATTTATGATATTTTGGAGAGCATGAATATATACATGGTTTTTGTGAAAACCAAGATAGGTAAAATAAAAGGTTTTATTTAAAACCATGGATGGCAGATTTGAAATGGGTTTTTATTAAAACCCGGGTTGGATTTTTTTTCATTGAAAAAGGTGCCCCGACGATGGAGATATTTAATTTTAAATACTTAGTTTAAATTTTAAATTATTTAAAATTTAAACTTAAATTTTAAAATTAAAAATAAAATTATAGTGCCGATGTCCAAAGAAAGGAAGAAAGGCACACACACACACACACACACACACACACACACACACACACACACACACACACACACATATATATGCCACCAAAAGCTTCGATAAATTATTGTCCTTGATTTTTGAATGCATTCGAATTGATAACGTAATGTGAAAAGAGCCTGTGTGTTGAAGCATTTTTAAAGAGGTGTGTGAAGGGTTTACAAAATTTGGGTCCATTAAAAGATAGTTCACGGAGGATAACAAAAGGCATAAACACCTTTGGCCTAGTGGTTTGTGCGCTATGTAAGAACCAAGAGGTCATATGATCGAGTCTCATTGGGGATGCTTTCTTTTTGAAACGGTCAAAGTGTTTTTGAGTTTTCGAAGGGTGCAAAATATTGAGGTATTTGTTTTGGTTCATGCCCCTTTGAACACATGAGGGCATGTGGCCCAACAACAGCTTGGACGAGGTTAAGGCACTGAGTAAGGAGGTATCAAGAGATCGAATCCTATCAAAGACATAGGCAAGTTAATATTTTTTTTAATATTTTATTTTTCTAAAGTTGTAGGAGAAATAAGGGTTGTGATGCACTTTAAGAAAAATAGATATTTATGGTGATTTTCCTTTTAGAAGTATATCATATTATATATCGTTGGAAATATTATTTCAAGGGCTATTTGATTAACTTTCTTAAAGGGATAAATAAGATGTGTGTAAAGAGATATTTCTGATTTTGTAAAGAGGTTCAAAAGTGAAGGTTGCTTTGTTCTTTTTCAAAGAGGATTAATTCTTTCATGAGGGGACATGATGTATTTTATTGAGTACGAGTAATAAGGTGTTGTTTGGATATTATTGTTGTGTTATTAATCATGATCCCCAACCCTTATTGAAATGTGAAAAATAAAGTTTGTTGAGTGTGGCAGATTTAGTGGAAAACTAATAAGGCATCAAAAGGGTATGAGTAATATTCTTCATTGAATTTATTTATGGTGGTTGATTTTGAAATATCACTGGAGATAAAAGGATTGATTGTGGTTTACTTTTTGAAAGTAGTTGGTTGAATGCTTCAGGGTTTTCTGGTTTGAGAGTTGTATTTAAACATTTTTTTATAAGCATTGTTGTTGAAGCCATTAGATGTGTGAAAAACCTGAGATAGGGTTTGAGAAGAACATGAGTATCATTGTTATGTGAAGAATGTTTTATAAGCATTGTTTTTTAAGCCCATTAATTGTACAAAGAACTTGAACTTGAGTTAGAGAACAACATGAGTATCATTTTTATGTGATATTTGTGGTTGAGCATTGTTGGAAACATTTAAGTTGGTTGATACTTTCTTGGACTAGGGTTTTTGAGAAAGAGTTGTTCCTTATGGTGATTGATTGAGTAGAGTTGTTTGAGCCTAATCAAGGGATTGTGTGAAGTGGTTGTTCAAGTTCCATAAAAAAACTATTCTATATTCCGATTTGAGTTGATATCATTGTGGATCATTGTTGTCATCCATTGTAGAGTGCATTGCCATTCATTATTGAGTTCATAATTGAGCCTTGACTACATAGATTTGTGTATGAGATTTGAGTGCTACTTGAGCATGATTGATTGAGCATTTGAGAAGGATTTTCGGATAGATTTTTGGATAGATTTGTGGCATATTTTGTGCATGATTGATTGAGCCTTTGAAAAGGCTTTTGGGATAGA
Source organism: Wollemia nobilis (assembly GCA_028583015.1). Taxonomy (NCBI): domain Eukaryota; kingdom Viridiplantae; phylum Streptophyta; class Pinopsida; order Araucariales; family Araucariaceae; genus Wollemia; species Wollemia nobilis. The sequence continues at coordinate 640,516 of JAQPPZ010002882.1, forward strand.
TTTTTGGATAGATTTATGGCAGATTTTGTGCATGATTGATTGAGCCTTTGAGAAGGATTTTGGATAGACTTCTAGACAGATTTGTAGCAGCTTTTGTGTATGATTAGTTGAGATTTTGAGAAGGCTTTTGGATAGATTTTTGGAAATATTTGTGGATAGATTTTGAGCAAGTTCTTGGTGAGCTTGTTGAGTAGATTTTAGTAGGTTCTTGGTGAGCTTGCTAGAGTAGATTTTGAGTGAATTCTTGGTGAGCTTGTTGGAGCATATTTGAGCAAGTTATTGGTGAGCTTGCTATAGCAAATTTTGAGTAAGTTCTTGGTGAGATTTCTGAAGTAGATAAGTGGATTGCTTACTTGAGTAGATCAATATTTCCTGACTAAGAATATCAGTGGATTACCTAGCTAAGCAGATCGATGGATTGCTTAGCTAAGAATATCAGTGGATTGCCTACTTGAGCAGATCATGATTGCCTTCCTGAGCAAGTCAATGGATTGCCTATCTAAGCAGATTAGTGGATTACCTACTTGAGTAGATTATTAGATTACCTTGCTGATCACATCAATGGATTGCCTACCTGAGTAGATCAGTGGATTAGCTAGCTAAGAAGATCATTGAATTACCTTGCTGAGTAGATCAGTGGATAGCCTAGTTTTGAACAGATCAAAGTAATCATTTGTATTGGGATAAGGATCCCTATTTATTTGTGAAATATTATAAGGATATTATCTTGTGGAGCACCCCACATTAGGAGAATCACGTTAAATATTGTGTCTCAATTGTGTGTGGTGATTTGTGCTCTTCCTTACTATTGCTATCTATGTCATTAATGTACATTGCTATATTTGGATATTGCAATTAAGGACACTAATTGATATTGGTTTGGAAAAAAATTAAAAAGTGGGTGCTATACTTTTCACCCCCCTCTCAATATAAGCTTGTATTCTTCACTACCCATTTTATAATTCCTATAATCTAAGTGTAAAAAATTTCTTCATTTAATTTTTTAGATTTTTGGGTTGCTTATACTATAGCTTCCATGTTGCTCTTATCCTTTCTAAGATATATGTCATATTATTTTTTAGTAAAGGATTATACTTTGAAATAGACTATACATTTCAACACAATATGCTGGGTTTAATGGGTCATGACCCTAGCTAGGGATTAGGGATCCAATAGTATTCCATGCAGGGTTAAAGGGGGGAGTCCTCATGATGCAAATTTGGTCCCCTATATTTTTGGATCATGGGTGGTTCTAGCATTTTGAAGTTTTCTTTATATTACATTTTTATTTTTATTTTTACCTTAGAAATTTTGACTACAAAACCTCTATGTTGAAACTTTTGTTTCCCATATTTAGTCAAAAATTTATAAACATTTAATCTCTACGTTGAAACTTTTCTTCACATCTACGTTGAAACTTTTCTTCACATCTTGAGTCAGGACTTTATAAACATCTAATTCTTGATATTTCACACTTTTAGGGACTTTGAACTTTTGATTCTTGAAAGCCTTGTCCGCTACTTCAACTTTCACTTCTTATTGCCTAAGAAAGGTGTATTTTTTAGTGCAGTGAGAATTCACTACACACCCACGACTCCCTTTTTTATATTTTAAAAAATATTGAGAATATGCCTAGATTTTTATTGTCACTATAAAAATATTATTAAATATTAGTTTTCTATTCCTATGATTGATGACTTATTATTTGAACTACATGTGGATTAAATTTTCAATAATTTGGATTTGAGATCAGGATTTCATCATATTGGGTTGAAAAAAGTAGATATACCAAAAATAATGTTTTAGAAATATGGTGGTCATTATGAGTTTTTGGTTATGTAAATCCCAATCCCCTTGCTCAAATTTAGAACCATAAAAAAATAGGGTTATGTCGGCCTATGACTTAGGCTCATCAGAATATGGTGATTCTAAGACATGGAAGACCCCATAATCAAGTAGCTCTATGGTCAGAGGTTGATCATCTTCGAGAGGAGCCTTTGCTAGTTGATCGACGATGACTTGACCTTTGATGGACTTATGTCCAATGAATTCGATGTCAAACTCCGTCAAAAACATGATCCATTTCATCGTGCGACTACTATGATAAGTACAACTCATCATGTACCACAATGGATTCTCCTTAGACACAACATACATCATGTTTCTTAGCATGTAATGGCATATATTTTTGGTAGCAAACACCACTACCAAGCATAGCTTCTCAACGTATGCATAGTTAAGTTCATAATTGATCAGGGTGCGGTTAAGATAGTAAGTAGCCTGCTCTTTGTGTAGTTCATTTTTCTGTGCTAGCATGGCACCCAGTGCCACCTCAGTAGCTGAGATGTATAAATATAATGGCACTCCTGGTCTAGGTGGTGCCAATACTGGTAGCGAAGCCAAGTATTATTTAATGTCGTCAAAGGCTGACTGGCACTCGTCATCCCAGTGAAATGCTACCCCCTTGTGCAATAATTTATTCATGGGTCGGCACTTGTCAAATAACTACGCTATGAAGCACTTGATTGACACGACTTTTCCCTACAGGCTTCTAAGCTACTTGATGGTAGTTGGGGGAGCATTTCAAGGATTGCCTTGAATTTATGTGGATCCACCTTGATGCCTCATTTTGAGACTATGAAACCCAAGGGTTTTCTAGATATGATGCAAAATACACACTTCTTGGGGTTTAGTCTAACTTTGTGTTCGAGGAGGCGATCGAGGATCTTGCTTAAGTCATCGAGATGATCTGGGTGCAAAAGATATTTGGCCAACAAATCATCCATGTAATCTTCCAAAATTTTATGCATGTGATCGTGGAAGATGTATGTCATGGCACGTTGGTAGGTGGTGCCAGCATTTTTAAGGCCAAAGGGCATGACATTATAAAAAAATATCCCACAAGGTGTTGTGAATGCCATTTTTAGTTGGTCCTCAGGATTGATCCACCGTGATCACCACTGAAAGCACAAGGATACGAAAGCAAAAAAAAGGGAAATGTAACGCTAAGTCCTACGAACGAGAATGCATGAAAAGGGGGAAAACAACACGAATTGAAATGATATTTAAAGAAAATGTAATAGTGCAGCCCTTTATTTTATTAATTTGCTCGATATCGGGTTACAATGCGTCTCCTCCCTTTTCAGGGGCTGGGAGCATCGAACATAATTATGTTACACCACAAATGAGATATTCTCCTTTGGGATCTTCCACGTGCCCACATTGAAAATAGGCAAACCAAACGTCATCGCCACTTGCATGAGTGCATCTATAATTCCTTACTACCCCTCTGGTTTCAATATCCTACATTTAGAGAAACAGTAAACGGTTAGTAGCACCTATAGATGGAGAGAAACATGCGATCCTAAAGGCCTACGGTTAATGCATGCATAAAATAATTAAAACGATAACTAAAACATATCAGAATGAGCTGAAATTTTTATAGAAGCAAGAAAACATTACCAAGAACACACTACAAAAGGAACAGTCAAGAAATATACCACATATTTCTAATCACTCCGGGGTGGGACGATTAGGACTGTCATAAAACGTCATAAGGTGACCTCCTAAATGTCCCATCCAGGGGCCTCCAAAACACTTGAAAAGTTGGGGTTAGAAAAAATGGGGTATTTTGGGATGACCCAGATGGTCGAATTTTTCATATTCTATCTCGGTCGCCCTATATTCGATAGCGCTCCCTGTAGGTTAGTGAAAGCGAGAAACACATCAAAATAACCTGAAATTTAAATGACAACATATATGGATGACCTAAAATCAAATGCAAAAGAAACATTGGGGAAATATGCCATATATTTCTAATTGCTCTAGGGTGGGGCGATTAGGACAGTAGCAGTGGTAGGACGCCCACCGTTTGGGGCTTAATTTTGGCACCAATCCACTTGGGATGGGTCCAAAACCTCTTATGGGGTTGTGTTAGCAAATTGGGTGGGGTATTGTCACCAAATTTTTAGGTTTTGGGTCTAGATTGTGCTTCCAATAGTCACCCAATAACCTCCCTTCCAAAATAGAGATCAAGGATGTAATAAGCACAAACGATGGGTGAGGATGTAGTTCAGCAGCACTCCGTTGCTCCAAATGCTTCTGCTCTGTTATTTTTTTGGGGTGATAAGAATCACCATTTTATAGACCTGAGGGTCTCTTGTGAATGATCATGCAGAGGTGCCACTTGGCCATCATGCCTTTTCAGGGGGAAGAAGATTCCTCCCTGATTAAGGGCTCCATGACCGCCGCTGTGACTGCCTCTTTGAGCTCAAAAATGCTCACTCACACTCCATGCATTGAAGGAGGAGTTAAGTGGTAGATCTGAGCTACCATTTGTCAAGTTTTGACATTTTTCTTGTCAAACCTGCTATTCGCCCCACTCCAGAATGAATATTGCTAATCATCCCAGTGTGGGATGAATACTAGTTTGTAATCGTCCCAGGGTGGAATGAATAAGGAGTAGGGTGCCTGAAATGTGCCAAATTGACCTTTGACATTCCAAAACTACTATGGGAGTGGTTAGGACCACTGTTTAACCTCTAGGGGCTGCCCTAGGGGTTGTGTATGTCAATTCGATCAATGCTTGTGTAATTGGATTGGTGTTGTTTTGGTGTCTACAGCAACAAACAAATTTTCAGAGATCTACCAAAGATAAAAAGACCTTCAAATACAATTTGTGCACATTGTCAGTATGGAAAGTAGACAAGATCAAGTTTCAAGTCAAAATAATATTCCTCTTCCAAGGTTTTAGAATTGATTCATACTGATTTATGTGGTCCTATGAGAACCAAAAGTCTACAAGGTGAAAGCTACTTCATGTTGTTCATAGATGATTATTATAGAATGACTTGGGTTGTTTTTTTGAAAGAGAAATTAGAGGCATTTGAGCATTTCAAAGTATTCAAAGAAATGGTAAAAAATGAAATATGAAAGAAGATGAAGTGTTTGTGATCATATAGAGGAGGGGAATTCATATCTATAGAATTCATTGAGTTTTGTGCAGAACATGGAATCAAAAAAGAATACTTAGCAGCCAGGAATCCTAAAGAAAACAGAGTAGTAGAAAGAAAGAATAGAACTATTAAAAATATGGCCAGAGCAATGCTAAATGAATCAATAATCTTAGATGGGTTTTGGAAGGAAGCAATCAATACAACAATCTATGTTATGAATAGATCTCAAATTAGAACAAAGCAACATAAGAATCCATATGAGTTTTGTAAAGGAAGACCTCCCACGGTAAACTACTTTAGAATTTTTGGAAGTAAGTGTTATACCAAAAGAGAGGATAAGGACTTGGGCAAGTTTGATCCTAGATGCGATGAAGGTATTTTTTTTGGATACTCTACAAATAGTAAGGCCTGCAGATGCTACAATAAAATAACACATACCATGGTGGAAATTATAAATGTCAGAGTTGATGAAAGAACAAGAATAAATTAGCCATCTCAAGAAGATATTCTTGAAGAAGAAGCAAGTTGTCAGGAAGAAATGGGTGAAGATTTAGATGAAGAAGATTTGTAGAATATACCTTCCAAAAATTCATCAAGATATATTTAGAAAAATCATCCAGAGGACTTGATAATTGGAAGCCCTGATGTAAGACGAACAAGAAGAAGAAACATAGGCTTAACAGAATAAGCAAATTTTTCACTACTATCCAAGATAGAACCAAAGGATTTTAGAGAGGCAAAAAATGATGAATTTTAGATTAAAGCAATGAAGGAATAACTAGATCATATTGAAAAAAGTAAGACTTGGGAATTAGTTCCAAGACCAAAGGGAAAAAATGTAATTGGTACTAAATGGTTCTATAGGAATAAACCAAATGAAGATGGTCAAGTCATCAGAAACAAGGCAAGATTAGTGTGTAAAGGATATCTAAAAGTAGAAGGAATTGATTTTGATGAGACCTTTGCACCAATTGCAAGATTGGAAGCTATACAAATATTTTTGGTACTTTCAAGCTACAGGAATTTCAAAGTATATCATATGGATGTCAAATCAGCATTTCTAAATGGTCACTTAGAAGAAGAAGTTTACATTGAACAACTAGATGGGTTTAATCAATAAGATAAGCCAAATTATGTATGCAGATTGAAAAAGGCTCTTTATGGCTTAAATAAAGTTCCTAGAGCATGGTATTCAATACTAGATAAATATATTTGAGAGTAAGGTTTCAGAAAGAGAATAGTTGATAGCAATCTGTATATTAAAAATAAGGGAAATGATTTGATGATTGTGGAAGTTTATGTGGATGATATTATTTTTGGGGGTAGCAATGACAGAATGTGTCAAGAATTTGCAAGAAACATGACTAATGAGTTTGAAATGTCTATGCTTGGTGAATTAACCTTTTTTCTTGAATTACAGATCTCACAATTAGAAAAAGGGATATTTCTTTCACAAACAAAGTATATAAAGGAGATTTTGAAGAAATTCAAAATGGAAGATAGTAAGCCAATTAGTACTCCAATGGTTACAGGGTGCAAATTAAGCAAATATGATGAATCTCCTTATGCAAATCAAACTCTATACAGATCTATGATTATTAGACTATTATATTTACAGCCACCAGATTAGATATAATACAAGCAGTTTGTTTAGTGGGAAGATTTCAAGCAGCTCCAAAAGAATCACATGTGACAACAGTGAAAAGAATACTCAAATATATCAAAGGAAAAATGGAGTATGGTCTATGGTATCCTAGAAGTAGTAAGTTTACTCTCACAACATACACAAATGCAGATTGGGCAGGAAATATTGGTGATAGAAAAAATAGAAGCAGAGGAGCATTCTTTCTTGTTGATTGCATAGTTTCTTGGCTAAGTAAGAAACAACCATCAGTGTCACTTTACACAACATAGGAAGAATATATTACAATGACAACATGTTGTTCATAGGTATTATGGATGAAATAGACTCTTAAATATTTCAGTATAGAACATGATCATCCCATTCCTATTTGAGTTTTGGTGGAAAAAGCACTTCATAAAATATCATTTATGATATTTTGGAGAGCATGGATATATACATGGTTTTTGTGAAAACCAAGATAGGTAAAATAAAAGGTTTTATTTAAAACCATGGATGGCAGATTTGAAATGGGTTTTTATTAAAACCCAGGTTGGATTTTTTTTCATTGAAAAAGGTGCCCCGACGATGGAGATATTTAATTTTAAATACTTAGTTTAAATTTTAAATTATTTAAAATTTAAACTTAAATTTTAAAATTAAAAATAAAATTATAGTGCCGATGTCCAAAGAAAGGAAGAAATGCACACACACACACACACATATATATATATGCCACCAAAAGCTTCGATAAATTATTGTCCTTGATTTTTGAATGCATTCGAATTGATAACGTAATGCGAAAAGAGCCTGTGTGTTGAAGCATTTTTAAAGAGGCGTGTGAAGGGTTTACAAAATTTGGGTCCATTAAAAGATAGTTCACGGAGGATAACAAAATGCATAAACACCTTTGGCCTAGTGGTTTGTGCGCTATGTAAGAACCAAGAGGTCATATTATCGAGTCTCATTAGGGATGCTTGCTTTTTGAAACGGTCAAAGTGTTTTTGAGTTTTCGAAGGGTGCAAAATATTGAGGTATTTGTTTTGGTTCATGCCCCTTTGAACACATGAGGGCATGTGGCCCAACGACAGCTTGGATGAGGTTAAGGCACTGAGTAAGGAGGTATCAAGAGATCGAATCCTATCAAAGACATAGGCAAGTTAATATTTTTTTTAATATTTTATTTTTCTAAAGTTGTTGTAGGAGAAATAAGGGTTGTGATGCACTTTAAGAAAAATAGATATTTATGGTGATTTTCCTTTTAGAAGTATATCATATTATATATCACTGGAAATATTATTTCAAGTGCTATTTGATTAACTTTCTTAAAGGGATAAATAAGGTGTGTGTAAAGAGATATTTCTGATTTTGTAAAGAGGTTCAAAAGTGAAGGTTGCTTTGTTCTTTTTCAAAGAGGATTAATTATTTCATGAGGGGACATGATGTATTTTATTGAGTAGGATTAATAAGGTGTTATTTGGATATTATTGTTGTGTTATTAATCATGATCCCCAACCCTTATTGAAATGTGAAAAATAAAGTTTGTTGAGTGTGGCAGATTTAGTGGACAACTAATAAGGCATCAAAAGGGTATGAGTAATATTCTTCATTGAATTTATTTATGGTGGTTGATTTTGAAATATCATTGGAGATAAAAGGATTGATTGTGGTTTACTTTTTGAAAGTAGTTGGTTGAATGCTTCAGGGTTTTCTGGTTTGAGAGTTGTATTTAAACATTGTTTTATAAGCATTGTTGTTGAAGCCATTATATGTGTGAAAAACCTGAGATAGGGTTTGAGAAGAACATGAGTATCATTGTTATGTGAAGAATGTTTTATAAGAATTGTTTTTGAAGCCCATTAATTGTACAAAGAACTTGAACTTGAGTTAGAGAACAACATGAGTATCATTTTTATGTGATATTTGTGGTTGAGCATTGTTGGAAACATTTAAGTTGGTTGATACTTTCTTGGACTAGGGTTTTTGAGAAAGAGTTGTTCCTTATGGTGATTGGTTGAGTAGAGTTGTTTGAGCCTAATCAAGGGATTGTGTGAAGTGGTTTTTCAAGTTCCATAAAAAAACTATTCTATATTCTGATTTGAGTTGATATCATTGTGGATCATTGTTGTCATCCATTGTAGAGTGCATTGCCATTCATTATTGAGTTCATAATTGAGCCTTGCATACATAGATTTGTGGATGAGATTTGAGTGCTACTTGAGCATGATTGATTGAGCATTTGAGAAGGATTTTGGGATAGATTTCTGGATAGATTTGTGGCATATTTTGTGCATGATTGATTGAGCCTTTGAAAAGGCTTTTGGGATATATTTTTGGATAGATTTATGGCAGATTTTGTGCATGATTGATTGAGCCTTTGAGAAGGATTTTGGATAGACTTCTAGATAGATTTGTAGCAACTTTTGTGTATGATTAGTTGAGCTTTTGAGAAGGCTTTTGGATAGATTTTTGGAAAGATTTGTGGATAGATTTTGAGAAAGTTCCTGGTGAGCTTGTTGAGTAGATTTTAGTAGGTTCTTGGTGAGCTTGCTAGAGTAGATTTTGAGTGAATTCTTGGTGAGCTTGTTGGAGCATATTTGAGCAAGTTATTGGTGAGCTTGCTATAGCAAATTTTGAGTAAGTTCTTGGTGAGATTTATGAAGTAGATAAGTGGATTGCTTACTTGAGTAGATCAATATTTCCTTACTAAGAATATCAGTGGATTACCTAGCTAAGCAGATAAGTGGATTGCTTAGCTAAGAATATCAATGGATTGCCTACTTGAGCAGATCATGATTGCCTTCCTGAGCAAGTCATGGATTGCCTATCTAAGCAGATTAGTGGATTACCTACCTGATTAGATTATTAGATTACCTTGCTGATCACATCAATGGATTGCCTACCTGAATAGATCGGTGGATTACCTAGCTAAGAAGATCCTTGGATTACCTTGCTGAGTAGATCAGTGGATAGCCTAGATTTGAACAGATCAAAGTAATCATTTGTATTGGGATAAGGATCCCTATTTATTTGTGAAATATTATAAGGATATTATCTTGTGGAGCACCCCACATTAGGATAATCACGTTAAATATTGTGTCTCAATTGTGTGTGGTAATTTGTGCTCTTCCTTACTATTGCTATCTATGTCATTAATGTACATTGCTATATTTGGATATTGCAATTAAGGACACTAATTGATATTGGTTTGGAAAAAAATTAAAAAGTGGGTGCTATACTGTTCACCCCCCCTCTCAGTATAAGCTTGTGTTCTTCACTACCCATTTTATAATTCCTATAATCTAAGTGTAAAAAATTTCTTCATTTAATTTTTTAGATTTTTGGGTTGCTTATACTATAGCTTCCATGTTGCTCTTATCCTTTCTAAGATATATGTCATATTATTTTGTAGTAAAGGACTATACTTTGAAATAGACTATACATTTCAACACAATATGCTGGGTTTAAGGGGTCATGACCCTAGCTAGGGATTAGGGATCCAATAGTCTTCCATGCAGGGTTAAAGGGGGGAGTCCTCATGATGCAAATTTGGTCCCCTATATTTTTGGATCATGGGTGGTTCTAGCATTTGGAAGTTTTCTTTATATTACATTTTTTTTTTTTTTTACCTTATAACTTTTGACTACAAAACCTCTATGTTGAAACTTTTGTTTCCCATATTCAGTCAAAAATTTATAAACATTTAACCTCTACGTTGAAACTTTTCTTCACATCTTGAGTCAGGACTTTATAAACATCTAATTCTTGATATTTCACACTTTTAGGGACTTTGAACTTTTGATTCTTGAAAGCCTTGTCCGCTACTTCAACTTTCACTTCTTATTGCCTAAGAAAGGTGCATTTTTTAGTGCAGTGAGAATTCACTACACACCCACGACTCCCTTTTTTATATTTTAAAAAATATTGAGAATATGGCTAGATTTTTATTGTCACTATAAAAATATTATTAAATATTAGTTTTCTATTCCTATGATTGATGACTTATTATTTGAACTACATGTGGATTAAATTTTCAATAATTTGGATTTGAGATCAGGATTTCATCATATTGGGTTGAAAAAAGTAGATATACCAAAAATAATGTTTTAGAAATATGGTGGTCATTATGAGTTTTTGGTTATGTAAATCCCAATCCACCTTTTAAATTCTAATGAACTTATTATGTAGGCCAAATTATCTTGGTAATTTTGAATTTTTTTTATTTACTATAGATCATGGGAAAAATATTTGCACAATATAGAGTAGGCTATTTATATATTAAAGGAAATATCACATTCTAAGAAGTCTAAAATCTCCTTTGGAGTTTATAGATGGGTTATTTGGGGTACTTTAGATTTCGAGAAGTTGTGAATATGGATTCTAAGAATATTTATATAAAGTAGTATTACACCATTTCATAAGTCCTTAAGAGCCTTTAGGGTTATTTAGGTCTCATGGGATAGTATAAAATATTTTTAAAAAGGTATAGAATTTTATAGTATTTTTGATAGAAATTGCTAAGAAATATAGATTTAATTCGATGGAAAAGGCTATAGAGTCTATTCATGCTTAAAAATAATCCATGAACTCAACTCTAATTTTGGTTATTCTAGGATTCAATAAACCATTTTTCATGGTATTTGATGCTTTATGAATAGGTATTGACTTAGTGTTAAAATAAGATTTCCACCCTTTGGCATTCAAGGCCAAATAAATTTCTAGGATGAATTTTGGCAAGTTATATTATAATAAGGAAATCATGGTTATATTATATGCAATACAAAAAAAAACTTATTTGATAAGTAGGCATATCATAATAAAAACATGTTATATTAGTCTAGAATATTTTTGGAACTGCATTTACATTATCCTTAATAGAACAAATGTTAGATAAAACTATTGGCAATGATTTTGAGATTGTATATAAAAATAAAATATACATACATACATATATATTTACATACATACATACATACATACATACATACATACATACTATATATATATATATATATATATATATATATATATATATATATATATATATATCATCAAATGCTCTCTCTTAGAAATATGAAAACTCACTAGTAATCATGAAATATTTTCTCCTAATCTAGTTTAGACTAAGTAGGATGACAAATAATATAATATTGATGTTAATACTTCTCATAATATTTTTTTTTATATAGTAGAAGAAGGATTTTTGGAGGAATCTCCAAACCTATATATATAATGAATCTAACCTCCTCGTTATAAAGGAGATAAAGTATTGCAAGCCCCCTACAAACTACCTAGCAGCTGATAACATCAACTTGAAAAACTAGCCTAAACTATATACATCAAAATAGGAAACCATATCCTACACAAGAGAAACTACTAATCCTGAAGGCCACACTAACCAACCCCAACCACATAAGCAAAAATGTTGCAACTAAAAAACCAAATTAAGTAAGTTGGCACACATGCCAAAATAACACACAAACAAAAAGGTACACAAGACTCAAAACTTAAAGCAACCCAAGAAACCATATTATAACTTGAAGCCACTCAAGCCACCATCAAAATCCAACTTGGTGGTAGGACCGTCTGGAGATTGCCATCCGATAAGGGCCAACACCTCCTCAACATAGTTAAAAAAAGGCAACATAGAATTAATCATGAAGCACTGTAGCTTAATAATCATAGAATTGAAGGTCTTTGGATTACATCCGTTGGATAGGGATCTACGATACATCAACCAAACCTCACCCCCACCTCCCTAATTGATTTAAAATTTTTCTAGGGGGTAAACTCTTCAAAAATCTGCTACCAAATTTTTCGCCTCTACAACCAAGGGGATGTTAATTTAAAAATCCAATGACCCCACTCTAACTATCCCATCCCACCAAGAATAAACCAAATATTTATCCATTTCATGATGAAAACCGTTGAACTTCAATAAACATTGAAGGATATTTCCTCTATTTAGGATTTTTTGAACCTCCTCATCCACCATGAGAGAGTGGGGTTCCACAATTAATGATTTCATCCTGACACTTTGCCACCCACTATGCCAAACGGAGCAGGAAAAATAAATAATTTTTTGTAGATCCTCTTAGAGATCAGAATAGAGGATATGGAAGTAGTTATAATATCACCCATACTACCCATTTAAATAGACAATAAAATCCCCATGTGATCTCTTCCTATGCACAGATCTGAAATGCTGACTTATCTTCCCCATGAGAATACCATATTTAGACAAAAATAGGAGAAAGTGAATTTGCCACCCTACCAACTCAACACTTAGGATTCCCACAATCGAAATAAATGGTTGCTTAGAGAAAAAATATAGATTGGGAAGTTGCCACCTTTGAAAACTGCACCATCCTCCAAACGGCTTTGCAGACAAACCCAAAATCAAGATCCTTAAAAATTGAAGTCTCTAGTAACCATGAGGGTGGGAATATTTACAAACATTATAATTTTCCAATCACTCAATCTTCTTGAATTTAGAACCTTATTGAAGTGACACCACCACTCCTTCACCTCATAAATCCTATCATCCTGACACATTGAGGCACCCTTCAAGGCACATATATTCACACGACCATGATCCTACCTTCTCATAATATTATTATTAGTATTTAGCACAATACTTCTCATAATATTATTAGTATTCATGCAAGCACATTATTGGAAAAAAAATGATAATATTAGGTATTATTTTAAATAAGGATCATATTTTCTTGATGCAATCATCCACAAAGTCATAGAAATTTTGAGAATATCTAGTAGTAATTCATTTAGGATTTTCTTAAAATTGATCAAAGAGAGAAGAAATCACTCTTGTAAGGATATGAAAGCATATATCAAGGATTTTATTAAAGAATATAAAGCAATATAGGAAAAATTGGCAAGGCCTCAAGATTGTTGTAACTATTACCCATTCCATAATTTTAATAGAAACTCATTTCCATGGATTCCATTGATAGCCTTTCTAAATTATAAGGGAAAACATATAAATTTTTTATTTTGGTGGATTATCTATCTAAGTATGTATTTATACATTATAACATTTATTTTATACAAGCAAGGTAGGTAAGTCATTGTTGAAACAAAATTTTAAATTATATGATACATCTAAGACCATTATCTTTAAAAGATATTCCTTGTTTGCTAGAAAGTTTTGAAAGGATATTTTTCACATTAGATTGGACCTTGATCAACATGAATGTTTCTTATCATACTCAGTTAACATAGACTGTGAATAAATATTGGGCATTTATTTGAGGTAATTCCCTATGATATGTAATATCAATGGGTTAAATGTATTCTTTTGATTGAATTATGATACAATTTATATTATATTTCCACTAATATTCACCGCCTAATGCATTACTTAGTCAAAAACCATCATCCTTGACATAATACCTTCTAAGATCTTCTCGAATTACAAAGGTTGATACATTATTATATCATACATAAACAATCCTCAAGATACTCAAGGATAATTTTTATCTATAATCAACATATGTAAGGGAGACATTTTGATATAACGGATATGGTTTTCTTAAGACTTCATCCACACAAGCAAGTTTCTATCCAAGAAAGATTAATAAAAAGTTATCACCCAAAATTTATGCTATGTATGAAATGGTTCACAATATTAATGATATAATATAATGGTTGGATCTTCTACTTACATTTGAAATAATCCCTATTTTCTATGTTCCTTGTATCAATTAGAATCTAGGTATAAGATATAAAATTCTAAACTAAGCATTCGGAATTAGATGATAAGGTACAAAATGAATTAGAGATTGAAGCTAATTTGCAAAAATGAATGAGGAATCAATAGTAGTAGTAAATTCATAAGTTGCTTATGATAGGATCCTCCACAGGGGAATGTAATATGGGAATCAACAACCATTATCCCAAAAAATAAAAATAAAAGCATTGAGGATAAATATTTCTAAAGGGCATAGTTAAAGTTTTGGATTACTTTCCCCTTGAACGTTAAGGTTAGGCTTATTAGTTTAGTTTTTGTTATAGCGGAAGAGATATGTTCTAATTTATTAGCATATTATATTCCTTCTTTAATTCTCATTTGTATCAATGACACTTTGTTCTCTCCAAATGATATAGACTTGAATCTTTAATTTGGATATAAATATCGATATCTTCATTGCATTTTTTATGTTCATCTTGTGAATATCTCTTGCTTCTATCTTATTATAAACTATGAATTATGCAAATTTATTTTTCTTACTTATATATGTTGTTTCATTAAAATATCCTTTGGGATATTATGCTTTCATTCTTTCAATATATTCATGATAGTAGGTATATTGGGATATTACATGTGTTAAAAGAAAGCAATATACTTGTGTTATTAGATAGTTGGTTACACATAGAATATCACCATGGTCATTTTGCTAGTAAAAAAATCCCCCTTCAAAAAAATGGTATCACTTGGCTATTGAGATGCATTTTGGGCATAGGATTTCGTGGGAATCGTCTTGCATTGTTGGCTACACACCAATCTTGAAAATGCGAAAGAAGTGTGTGATTTGGAATCAATTCCTGGGTTGCTGGCGTGTAAGGAGGCTTGGATGTTGTGTCGATCATAAGTAAGGATTGGGCAGAGAGTGACAGAATCTTTCATGAGGCCCCTCGTGATTGGGCAACATACATGGATGGGTGCCTCTACCTTAAATTCCTTCCCATTCACGCTCTCTGTATCCTCCCGAATACAAATATGTGAACCATCCTATATGCTACTAATTTATCCTGTCTGCAGCCCAATATCGGTATTTGTATAAATCGTTCTGCCGCGTATTGTAAAATGAGACAAGGTTATGCCAGGCTACGGCAAAGGTAATGAATCTTCTATATAACGGTTATAAGAATTATATAACAGTTATAAGAACTGAGTTGATTACTTCCAGATTCAGACTAAACGCAGGGTGGAAAGGGCAGGTTTAAAGGCAAAGACAACACCAACTTTCTAGAATGTCGACTACGTTAGTTTAGCTAAAATGAGAAGCCATCGTTGAATCTTGACCTAGAACCCGGCCAATATTGAACCCTCATCTGTTCAAATAAGGGATTCTAGGTATGTTATACCAGAAACTAGAACCCCGCCAATATTGAACCGTCATCGGTTGAAATAAAGGCATTCTAGGAATGTTATACCGGAAACTATAGGATAAACGTAAATTAGCTTTATATTATTATTGTTATTATTTAATTTTTATTTAAATATATTTAAAAAATATTGGGTTATATCTTCCCCTAAATATCAAAATATTCAAACTTTCTATGGTGTAGAAAGTAAAATTGAATATGCCAGGTCGAAAATTTCTGTTGTAACGTGTAAAGATTATCAAGAAAGGGACTGGCGCCGCGGGTAAGACTTTTATTTAGCTTGAACGACCAACAAAGTGCAAGAAGTCTGCGTGGGCCAGGGGTAAAAAGAGTCATCCTTGTGATGAGTAGTTGTTTATATTTTTCGTTTTTTATATTTATTACTTTATTTATTTTTTATTATTAATGTTTTAAGAATATTAATAAAATATATTAAATAATGTTTAAGATTTAGGTTTTACAATCACCGTTAAATAAATGAATTAATAAATATATACAATTTATTTAATTTTAATTTTTTTAATGTTTTTCAAAATGCTACTTCAACGTTATTTTTTTTTTGACAGTTGGAAATGTTGGTTTTTTTATACAATTGAAAATGTTGTTTTTTTTTTTTTTTTTAAATTGCTACTCTAACATCGTAATTCCTTGACACTGCAATTATAGGTTAGAGTAGGTTATTATATCTAGATCAAAATTAGTAATGTTTTTTTTTTTTTATTATTATAATAAATTAAGTGTAATTAAAAATTATTGCTTTTAACATAAAGGTAATATCATTTAGGAAATAAGGGATGAAGTTGTTTTCCATTTTGAGAATATATTAGGACCTAGTCTTCCTTGCCACTTCTATGCTGGAAATTCTCTTCTGCAGAATATGTCGTGTATTGTCTCAAGATCTTAATTTAGGCCTCCTCAAAAACTTCACTAACGAGGAAATTAAAGACGCAACGTTCTCAATGGACCCTAACAAAGCACCTCGACCAGATGGATTTTCCCCCATTTCTTCCAACATTTTTGGAAAATTGTGGGCCAAGAAGTTTCAAAAGCATTCCAAGACAACAAACAACTACCTAAGGATGTCAATTCCACTTTTTTAGTCCTCGTTCCGAAGTCTCAAAACTGTAAGACTATTTTTGACTATAGACCTATTAGCCTTTGCAATATTGTTTACAAGATCATTACTAAAATCATGGCAAATAGACTCAAGGATATTCTCCCATCCATAATTGACCATTGTCAAGGCAGTTCAGTGAAGGGCAGATTTATAACTCATGGAGTTATCACCATTCACGGGCTTATTCACTTGGTTGCCAAAAGCAAAAAACCCATCCTGTTCCTAAAACTTGACATGAACAAAGCTTTTGATAGAATATCATGGTAGTTCTTGTTTGATGTTTTGGCCGAATTTGGGTTCCAAAAGGATTGGATTGTTCTAGTTAAAGAATGCATCACGTCTACGTGGTTCTCAGTCATCATATGACTCCCCCGTTGGTTATTTCAATATTTTCAAAGGTGTCAGGAAAGGTGACCCCTTATCACTGTTTCTCTTCACTATAATGGCTGAGACCCTAGGCAGATCCCTAATAGAAGCATGCTCAAAAGGTCTTATTTCAAGTATCAAACCAATATCTGTGTCAAGGGTTTTTACTCATTAGCAATTTGTAGATGACACCATTCTTTCATCTTCATCTTCCATCCCTGAAGCAAAAACAATTAAAACCATGCTCAATTTCTACGACAAGGCTGCAGGGCAGAAAGTAAACTACATCAAAAGAAAAATATATTTCCTAAACACTCCTATAGAAAGGTAAATCAAAATTACAAAAAATCTGGGATGTACAACTTTTGAGATACCCACCATCTAACTAGGTTTACCGTTGTTCCTTGGGAAAATCACTACAAAAATTTGGTCAAACATTTTTGAGCGCATTAACAAGAATTTGGCAGGGTGAAAGAGTGTAATGTTAAGCTAGGCCGCCATGGTCATGCTAGTGCAAGCTTACCTCTAGAGCATCTGATTTTTTTGTCAATATTCCAGGCCCTGATGTCAATATACCATAAAATTGAGAAAATTCAACAAAAATTTTGTAGGTAGGTAATGAGAACCATAACAGATTTCCCCTAGTAGCTTGGGACAACGTCTACTCCAAAAAATATTGGGAGGCCTTGGTTTTAGAAGGATCAATAAGATGAATCTCGCCTTGATTTCCAAGTAAGTGTGGAGGATTGTACTCAATGAGAAAGCAACCTGGATTGATATAATCAAAGAAAAGTACCTTCACCAATCATCCTTCATGGGAGATCATCACCTTCTCGTTGGGTCTTGTTTTTGGAATTCCATCACTCAAACTAGGGATATCATCAAGAAAGGGTTTCGATGATGCCTAGGTTGTGGGAGATTCATAAGCTTTTGGAAAGATTCTTGGCTGAAAGACCAACCTCTAATAAACAACCCAGACTTATCAATCCTCAAACATCACATGGATAATTTGTTTGGTAGTAAAGTTTCAAATTTCATAACTCAAGTGTCCAATAGACACCAGTGGAAAATAATTCCTCTCAATAGTCCAAACATCCAAATCAACGATGTTGCAAGGACTTTACGAAATCTTCTACGAGTCTGTGTGATCCCAAACAACAATATCCTAGACTCTCCCATATAGAAGTTGTATGAAGAAGGTATTTTTACTATGAAATATGCCTATTGTATCCAGGATCCACCCCCTATCAAATGGGAATTGAATAATTTTTTTTGGATTAAAAATTTAATCTCCAAAGTATCCTTTTTCTCTTGGCTGGCCTCATACAAAAAAATTCTAACTATTGACAATATTTTATCCAAAAGCATGTATATCCCTTACTGGGTGTATCCTGTGCAAATCTAGCTAGGAATATACATCCCACATCTTCCTTGAATGCTCCTTTTTGCTGGCTGTGTTGAACCTTCTGTTTGAAAATATCAATATCGTCTGGGATCAACCGACAACTATCTTACAGCTTTTCCAACGGTGGCCAAGATCTTTCCAAAATTTCCAACTCAGTTTCTTCTGGGCCTCCTACCTTCATCACTACCTCTAGAAAATTTAGATTGAGTGTAGCAACAAAATGTTCAAAGACTATGCTAGTGAATCCTGAAAGATTTTTCTTAGAATTTCCTCATTGGCCATTGAAAATGCTTCTATAGTTTCCTCCACTGAAGCTCCTAAACCCGGTCTAGATTCTTGCCTAGACTCCCAGTTTAAGGTTACTAATATTTCAAATATATCTTCTTCTTCTTTTAACAGATCTATCATTAGGTGGACACCTCCTTCTATAGGATGACATAAATTCAACTTCGATGGGACTGCGAAAGGGAACCTAGGTGTAGTTGGTGGGGAGGCATCCTCAGAGATGACCAGGGGAGAATATTTTTTGCCTTTGCAAAAAATATCAAAATCTAGACAAATAATATGGTTGAAGCCCTGACGTTATATCAAGGTCTACTTCTTATTGAAAACCTCAACATCAACATATTAATAATCAAAGGATACTCTTTCTACATCATCAACTACCTAAATGAAAACCATGCTCATTCTTGGTCCATAAGAATCATATTATCAGAGTGCAAGAGCCTCATCAACAAATATCACAACATTGGCATCCAACATGTCTATCGAGAAGGGAATAAAGCTAATGATTGGATTTCCAATAGAGGTGTTAGGGAATACTCCCTCCAGGTTTAGAATGTTTCTTTCCCACAAGAGTTTAAAACAGGTAACTCCATAGATGATATTTCTCTCATATAAAAGCTGCTCGTTGAAATCTGAAATCCTTTGCATAATTTTTATTTTTATATCTTATACTAATCCTAGTCAACATTATTTGGTCACTAATAACCTAGGAATCTAGTATGGTGTAATGAATTGGACTTCAAGTAATAAATTAGATATTTCCACCAAGGATACCTAGATGCACTGTCACAATATTCACAAAGCTATGGAGTCAACAATTTTTAGAGAGAGAGTCTTTGGCATCTAAGTTATCATTCATCGGGCCAAGGGTAATGTCAATATCTGTAATCCAAAGCATGTTTTATTAGAATGTGATCATAATTTCCAGTCCCAAAGCACTGACAGTACAAATCATAAAATAAGAGAGAACTATCCTCCATCCAAGGTTTATAAAGAAGAAGAAGTGGATATAATTGGTCTAGTGGAACAATCTCATTACTATAGGGAAACCTCTCAAAGCCTATTATCAATAGAACCCCAAGTGTTTCCTTCATCACGTGGCTTGGAAATATTTGTCTTTCCCCTAGCACAATAGTGTCTCAAAATGTTAATGTTTGCAATTTACTCCATTCAAGAAACTTGAAGAAAGGTCTTCATTATCTTGGTATTAATAGTATTTGTCTTTGAACCATCCTTAGGTAAAATAACATTATTGTCTACATGTCCTCAAAAAGCATTTGGAAGGATGTGCTCTCCTCAAAAAGCATTTGGTAGGATCTGTAAAGTCCTTGTTTTGACAATAATCTTTGGACCATCCTTGGGAAAAATATATCACCATGACCCATTTTTCAATGTCTGGGATGTTATCAAAGGTATGCTAGTAGGGTTATGCATAAGGGGTTAGAATCGAAATGTACTTGTAAAAAAATGGTGAATCCTAATTTAAATCAAGGTGAATCCTAATCATATCCAATCAATCATCTTTACACCAAAATTTGGGGTATTTGAAACCCTAAAAAGTAAGATCATATTTGGGATAAATTTTGACCTATTAAATCACCTTACAAACTCATAAAAACACCATTAGATCAAGATTGAAAATAGATTTTCAATGAGTACACATATACCTATGTTTGGATATATATTGTGGTGAATTGACCCTAAGAAAACATTGGTCTTGAATATTTTAGGTGAATAAACCAATGTCGAGGATCCTCATATTCACCAATTTCTAACTTTAGAAATCCTAATATTTGTCCAATTTGTGAATGTTTGCCACTGTGCATAACCTTGTATGCTGGTGCCTCGTGCCCTCACTTCCGAGGCTAATTCAAGTTTTAAATTCCAATCTAGATTGATCATTAGGAAAATAAACTTTCCTATGGTACCCAAGGATAATTCGAGCCCTAGTACCAATCTATAGCATAATCTGTTTCAAGATGGTAGGACCTTAAATATGTGTGCTTTGATCTATTTTCTCCTAAAAAACTCCCATGACACCATCATCTAAAAGCTTGTCATAATTTCTCCTGTTTCACTTTAGCTAGCAACCCTTTCTCCTCTCTCCTTCACTATGGCGATGGTTGAACCTAACACCCTTAGGATGGATTCTGACATTGAAATCATATTCAAGAACCATGGCTTATTGGATTTTCTCAAGAAGTTCATGGGTACTAATGATGAAATAACTAACGATTTCATCAATTCTTGGGTCGATGGGCAAGTAATTATCAAAGGTTTGAAATTCAATATTTTTACTAACTTTTTTGGATGAGATAACTGAACTTTTGGATGATGGTTTCAAACTTCATCGAAACAACCATACCATCCAGGAAGAGCTTAAGCATTTCATCTACAAGGGGAAGAAGTTGGTTAGAGACTATAGAGGTATCATTAGAAGAGAGTTATCAGAGCCTTGGTGCAGAGTTTTAATTATGATGTTGTATATCATAGTGGATAAAATCGATGAACCCCTAAGGAGATTCCACCTAAATTTCCTAAACCACCTTATGTTGGAAATTACGAGTGGTAAAAAGTGTTTTACCATGGTAATTTTTGGACCTTACCTTTTTACCTCATGGACGACGGAGTTTGGATGGCATGGGCAACAGAGAGAGTTCAATTTCAATTTCCTTTCCTCTTTTCCTCCCTATTTTCTTTCTCCCTATTATCTTCCCCTAAGTTAGGCTTATGGTTTATTTTATCTTTATTTAAACCTTGTAACCTATTGTTTTATGTTAATGATTAATGAATATTATGTCTGACTCCTTTGGTTTCTAATCCTAAGCTCCTAATTTCAATATCTGGTATCAGAGCAGGCTGGGAGCGAGGCTGGAAGGCGTTGCACAGGCGAGGCACGAATCTCAAGGAGGAGGTCAACCCGTAGTACTCGAACCGAGGTAGGCACAGATCTTGAGGAGGTCAGCTTAGCCTGCATCTTGTGAACCGAGGTGACCTTGGAGGCATGTAAATCAAGGAACAAACCAGAGGAGGACATGTGGCAGACTGGACACATGGCAGATGGATGATGCAGGACACGTGGCAAAAGGTGGACGAAAGACGTAGGACACGTGGCAAGAGGAGACATGACACATGACACGTGGCGGAAGGAGGAGCGGCTCACACGGGAGGCAAAAGGCGGTCCCGATTGCCCGTAGGAAATCGAGAACATACCTGCACCCAAGGGTTTTTAAACCCTCAAAGCATCATCCACACTGCAGGTGTGGGACTAAAGTCCCGTGATTTTTTTTATAAAATCGAAGTGTCGGGCGCTTCAAATACATTGTAGCTCCCTGTGGCATTCGGATCAGCCACAGGGGCCGAATGGCATTTGAGCGCCATCTAGGGCGCTCTATCCCACGAAGATGCGGGATCGAATCCCCACGGGAGTATTAATTTTTTTTTAAAAGAAAACCTTAGCATCTTTAAAAAAATATATAAATTTTTATATATTAAAGTTTTTTTTAAGTTTATTTTTTGATAAATTAAAGTTTTTTGATATAAAAATTAATTTTATTTTTTATCAAATTAACTTTATTATTAAAATATACTTAAAATTAATATTTTAATACATTAAAATTTTATTTTAAAAGGGGTTTTTATTTATCAAATTTGTGATAAAATTATTTCCTAAGAGGAAATATATGTAAAAAAATTTCACCCTTTGAAAGGTGAAAATTTAGAAAAGTTTTTTAAAGATATTTCGTAAGAGGAAATAATTTGTAAAAAGAAAATTTCAAGGAAATTTTCTACAGGGTAGCTAGATGATAAGGTCGAATGGATGTTATCATGCTCTATGTAATTTTTTACTAAGAACGAACGTCAAAAACTTTGATGAACATGTGCATACGCTTGGCCTAAATACTGTATTTTCTCAGTTACAAAATGCAGTAATATCACATAAGAGGAATCCTAATTTAGGCTACGAAGCAGACTCAAAAGATAATTCTTTTGGAAGTAGATTTGAACAATATAAATCAATCCCAATTGCTCCAGAAGAATCGAAATATACTCATTATAGTAATTTCGTAGAAATACTTGAACCCGTATCACCAGAAATCATCTTGATCAGTGACAACAAGGAAGAATTTGCTGACTCCTTTGGTTTCTAATCCTAAGCTCCTAATTTCAATACCTTAGGGATGTCAAAGAGGTGAATTTCCATGAGTATCTCAAAATATCCATGGAGGTGTCCATGGAAAGTGTTAGGAAGAAGGCTACCCCCATGCCAAACACCAATCACTCTTTCTAGTTATCTTCAACCACATGCTCCAGAAAGTAGCATCTAGTATTTTCCTCAATGATACAGTCATATTCCTTGAAGAAAATAAATCTAAGAAGGACAAAGCCATGAATAGTTACATATCTAGAAATCATCGATGCTCTTCCAAGAATACAGTAGCAAAAAGGAAATTCTTGGACAAGTTACTAGAACTGGACGAATCCACGATGATAGAAAGCATGAAACTTGAGTTTGACCAATCGATAAATGATTCTAATATAATGGTGATTTTCAAGCACGATCCATCTAAAATTCTTACCGAAATGCTAGAAAAAAATTATCTATCCCACTGTAGGGTAAATTCTAATATTCAGCACGTCATTCAGGTTTCCAAAGCAAATTCTTCCAGCCACAACGACACCTTCAAATCCATCAGCCATGAGGGAGACAACAAGAAGAAAATGGTAGAATTTTAGTTCTCGATGTGGTGGTTTTTCTAGTTTACGTTTTTGATCTTGTGGTCTCTGTTTAGTTTCCTGTTTGGTTTCCTTTTGTAGGTTGTTGTTCTTTAGTTGTTTTTGGTGGTTAAACCTATTGGTTTCTCTCGTAGTCTTCTCTATAAAAGGTTTAGGGATCCTTTCAAAACCCTTTCAACAAGTCAAAAAATATATGTTGGATTTCAAAACTAAAACAATAGTTTGTAATAATTTATTTATTTAGTTTTAAATATTTTTGTAGTATTCATTTAAATATAGTTTAAATGTAAAATAATATTATTTAAATAAAAATGTTTTTATTTATAAATTTTAAAAATAATAGCCTAAAGTAAACATTAGGAGCAAAAAGTTTAAAAAAAGAAGAAAAACTTGCAATCGGGCAAGCACCTACTAAAGAAATGAAATTATTTCAATTAAGTGTATTAAAACAAAATAGTCTATAATACTAAGAGCATTAATACAATATGGGGTATGATTACAACCCTTTTAGATCCAAACCTGGACCTCTTATTGAAAGTTTCAAAGTTAACAACATTTAAGGAAAAAATTGTTCAACAAAGTTAAAAAGCTCAAAATACTCTTATCATATTTTCTATGGTAAAATATTATAGATCTAAGCCCAACATCACGGCATGTTCTTCATGAGTAATTCCAAATTATAACCTTAACATTTTGGGAGTGGGAGTAAGGAACAATCCTTATCATCAAATTTCTTGTTCCAAATCTTTAGATAAATTTAAATATTGGAGAACTCTAATGAGGAAATGCTGACAAAAATAAAGGTCATTTAACAAAACCTTCGTTGGAATTAAGGATTTCATAGTTAAAATTAGTAGTACTTTGTTGAGCAAGAACATAAGAGCAAGCACATATGTGGCATTACTTATGTAGGTGCTAGATGATTCACTAGAAGTGACTATCATAGATGAGAGGATTGAACATTTACATTAGGTATTCAAAGTAAAGAGATAATATGTAAGATATTTTTTTGAGTCAAAAACACATATTAGGTGGAGGAGACTAAATTCATAGTATTGGGATTTTCCTTTCAAAATATTTTTTCTCATCATCTTCTCTTATTCAAAATTTAGGAACAAAGTAATAAGTGTAGATCCATGTATTAAACAAGGGGTTGTCTAGTATAGAGTGTAATTCTTTAAATAGTTCCAATATGGTTTAGGTCTTATAGAATTTTGTATTATCTTATCAACAAGAAGATTTTAAAAATATTTGTAATACTTAAAAGAAGTTCACCATGAAGCATTCACTTAAAATGAATTAAGGATTTTTTTTTTTTGTATAAATATGTGTTGCCATGGATACTTTAAAATATTTTCTAAAATATAACATAATTAAATCTGATTTAAGGCAATAAATTCAACAAGTCAACTATGAAGATTGTGTATTTCAATGCATATACACCATGAGACTAGATCTACAATAGATTAAAACTTAAAAATGGTTAAGAAAGAGAAAATATTTTGGTCATGAGATAAACTTAAACATGAATCAAGGAGATCAAATTGTAATAGAACGTGACTTTGATCAAGATTTTTCCACTCCCAAAAAGTAACAATGCAAGAATCTTATCAAATTAAAAATTCTACCATTGTTTATTTTAAAAATACCATTTTAGAAGAAACTAATAAGAATACTTATTATGAACACTTATAATGTGCAAGTTTAATTTCACAAGGAATCAAATTTGTAAAGGAAGAATTAGAGTCTACTTTAAAAGCAAAGAAGGTGAAAGAGGTTATTATTATTCTAGGTAAATAATCCTAATTTTAGTAAATTTATAGATACTAATATCATTTCAATAAAGTTGAAGGTAGCATGGAGTTTATTGCTTATAGATTTGGGTTTCCATGGCATCAGAGTAAGGAAATTCAAATGGAGATTATATGTTACTTTTAGGATTTTTGGAGAAACATAAGAAGGACAATAGTTTAGAGTTTTTCCAGTTCACTTAAGACTCTCAAAAGCAACATAAACCTATACATAAAATATAAAATGAGAAAAAAAAATAGATCAAATATATTTAGGAGGATAAAAACACTAATGGAAATGGGAACCTAAAATTAAACAAAAGGAAACCTAGATAGATATTGGTATAGGATGTCAATATCTTTGTAAATGGATATAAGCCCAAAATTAAGAACAAAAATAGCACATTGGAAAAGTTACAAATATGTTGAAAAGAAAAATATCGATCACCTAATTAATAGGTTACTATAATATTAGTTTTCTAATATTTAAAATAAAAATAAATACTATGGAAAATAAGGATGCATTCAAAATGACATCATGGATAAGAGCTTATTTGGTGAATTTTACATAAGAACTTCAATAGGTATTGTAAATACTTATAACTATCATAAATCAAACCGATAATTACTAGAAGCAAGAACATGTGAGTTACCAAATGTTTTTACAAGAAAGAAAAAGTATAGTTTCATTAAAATAATGATTGTATAGGGTTTGAATATAGTTATTATTTGAGATAGATGATTAAAATATATGATTTTACTCATTTCAAGTTTATGATAATTAAAAAATTTTGAGTTTTCAATTCTTTTAGGTAGGGGGTTTTCTTCAAAAGTAAATGTGATAATCTTGGCTAGTTCATACCAATGGAGGACGTTGCTCCCACTATAAATCTAAACATGTAAAAGGGGACAATATAACTATGTTGGTTATATTTTATTTGTTTGGCTAGAATGTAAGTTATAGGAATAGTCAATTCTTAAACATTATGTTTATGATTGTTAGCTAAATAAAAAGAGATAAATATCTAAATGAATTCGTTTAAAATTAATGATGATTTAAAAAGTGTAATTTTTTAATTTTTTGAGTGGGTTTTTCAACACATTGTATTCTTCTTTCAGAAAATATATGTGATAATCTTGGTTAGTTAAGACCAACCTTACTCTCACTATAAATCTAAACATGTAAAGGGGATAATATAGCTACATTGGTTAATTTTTATATGTTTGGCTTCAACATGTAAATTCTAAAAATATTCAATACTTGAACATTAAATTTAGGATTATTAGTTTCTAATTTTTTAAATAAAAAGATATATGTTTGAGTTTATTATTATTATTATTATTATAATAAAAAAATCTATACAAATGATACTTTACCCTTTATAAATGGTGTAGTCGTAATGTGTTGATTTCTTCATTGAATTTTCTATTGCTCATCTCTATATATTTTGCATTTGTTATATTGTTCAATGTAAAAAACTTAATTGATTTTGATTGATTTTATAAGTTTTTAGTACTTTTAATATCAAAGCAATCATTTTTTTCCATAGAAATAAATATTTGAATAAGCAATTGAAGTGTTCACAACCATAACTTTTGTTGTGATATTGATCATAAGTATGTCTTTTGTGGATGGAGACAAGATATTTCATCAGGTCCTATGATATTGGGTAACATACATGGCTAGGTACCGCTACCTTAAATTCATTCCCCTTCATATTGGTATCTCAAATACAAATATGTGCATGACCTTGTATGCTACCAATTTATCTTGTTTGCCTATCGAATATCTTCAAACATAAAAGGAATTTGTACAAATCACTCTTATTTATACAATAAAGTAAAGCAAGGTGATACCAAGAAATTGTAATGAATATACTATATATAATGGTTTGAAGAATTGAATTGACTACTCTCAATTGAACACAATGTAGAAACAACACGTTTCAATACAACAATAATG
Organism: Wollemia nobilis; assembly: GCA_028583015.1. NCBI lineage: Eukaryota > Viridiplantae > Streptophyta > Pinopsida > Araucariales > Araucariaceae > Wollemia > Wollemia nobilis. The sequence goes on from JAQPPZ010002882.1 coordinate 667,884, forward strand.
TCAAATTTCTAGGATGTCAACTAGGGTTAATTTAGCTAAAATAAGAAAGTCATGTGAGCCTTGAATTTTGACAAGGAAACATCTCATTAAGTCATAAAGGAACCTAGGATATAAGGGTCAAAATCTTTCTAAAATATTATAGACTTAAGTTTATCTTTATGTTATTTATAAGCCCTTCCCAAATGTTAACCTTAATATTTTGGGAGTAGAAGCGAGGAATGAGTTTTATGATCAAATTTCTTACTCTATATTTTTGGATATATTTTAAAATTGGAGGATTCTCATGAAAAAAATAAAGTCCATTTACCAAATCCATAGTTAATAATAAGGATGCTTCAGTTGAAGAAAGTATTTTTTATTAAGTAAGAACAAAATTAAGATCACATTTGTGCATTAATTATCTAGGTGGAAAATAATTCATTAAAAGTTATTATCATAGATAAGATGATTGAGCATGTTATATTGGATTTTAAATGTAGAGAGTTTATACGTAAGTTTAATGGATTTTATGTAGGTTTTTTGGAGTTTCAAAAGCATATTGGAAGGAGGTGGGACTAAATTCATGGTATTGAATGATTTTATTTTGAAAATATATTTTCTCATCATATTCTCTTATTAAAAATTCAAGGACATGGTACTAAGTGTAGATCTAAGGTTTATGTAGAGGGTTGGCTTATATTTAACACCACAATGTTATTTTATTATATAAAGTTGATTTCTTAAAAAATTTCCAATATGGTTAATATTTTTAGACATTTGTATTATCTTATCAAGAAGAATATTTCAAAAAATTGCAATACTCTAGGGATGTTCATCTAGGAAGCATTGACTTCTAAGGAATGAAGGGTTGTTTTGTTTGCATGAATATGTGTTGCCATGGATATTTTAAAACATTTTCAAAAATCTAATACTATTAAATTTAAAATTACACAATTGATTCAACAAGTGCTTCATGAATATAGTGTACTTTAGTGAATATATACAACGTAAGACTAGATCTATATGGTAAAACATTAGAAAATAAAATTCCAAAGAGGGAAAATATTTTATTCATGAAATAAGCCTAAAATTGAATCAAATTACAATCGAACATGAATTTGATCAAGGTTTTTCCACTCCTAAAAAGTAACAATAACAACCCCTAATTAGATGATAAATGTCATCATTGAAATTTTGTAAAAAAAAAAACTTTAGAAAAAAATGAGAAGAATACATATGATGAGCAATTACAATGTAAGAGTTCAAATTCAAAAGGAATCAAATTTATGAAGGAAGAATTAAATTTGATCTAGGCAAATCATCTCAATTTCCTTCAAATAATAGAAAAATAATCTCCTTTAAATAAAATTAAAATTAGCATAGGTTTTATCACTTACAATTAGGTTTTATAGGGCATCATAGTTAAGAATTTTAAATGGAGACTAGCAATGGCTTTTAGGGTTTCCATGGAAATATAAGAAATACTATGACAATAGTTTGGATTATTTACCTCTCACTTAAGCTTATCTAAAGTATTATATATATATATATATATATATATATATATATATATATATGTGTGTGTGTGTGTGTGTGTGTGTGTGTGTGCACGGAATATCAAATTGGGACTATTCTAGAAAAATAAAAAAGATTGAAGAGGATCAAAATATATATGGAAATATCAAAAAATAGGAAGACCCAAAATTTAACGATGAAATCCTAGGTTAAATCATATGTAAATGAAAATGAACTAAATTATGGTGATCGCAATTTTAAGGTTTTAATTGAAAATTTAATAGCTTTTTATCATGTAATTTTTTCTCTTTTACCCTATAGCTTTTTTCTATCCATCTACTTTTTTATTTTGTAATTCTTTTATTTTTATTTTTAGATCACACCTATCCAAGTACAATTTTCTGGTCCACAAAATTTTACTATTTAGAAAGAATACAAGGTAATAGTTTCGCAATCCTTTCGCTATCATACCACTTAACTCTATTGAATAGTTACCCCTTTAATGTAATTTCCTAGAACTCTTGTTGTCCTCTTTGAGTGGTTTGGGTTTGTTTCCTTAGAATTGAGTCCTTCATTTTCTTCATTGAATTAGAAAAAAAATCTTCTATGGATGGAAGAACTTTTTTATTCTCCCCCTCATCAATCATCGATGGCCCAAACAATTGAAGATCCTCCATGTTGACTACTAAATGCATTTACATGTCTGGAAACAAATTCAATCCTAATGCATTATTATTGACTCTTTCAATGATAAAATGTACATACTTGAATGGTTTTAGATCCCCACAATATTTCCTTACTGAGATACAACCAAACCTAGTCTCCCACTTTGAACTAATGGTTGAATCGATGTTGATCATGTCACAACTTGTATTTTTTATGGCTTACCTGTAGTTGTTCTTGTACTTTCAAGTGGATCTATCTCACCCTCTCAATTAAATTAACTACTTTGTTCTCCTCACCTGCTCTACTTGCTCACTTCCCACCTACTATTAAATTATCACATCTAAATGTGAGGTTGGTACATATCTAAAATAATTTTTAAAAGGAGATTTTTGAGTTGATGAATGTACAACTCTATTATAAGAGTGTTGTATATAAGTGATGTGCTCATCCTAAGACTTCCTATGGAACCCTCATAGAAGTTGAACTAATTTTTTTTTTAATAGTTTAGTCTATCCATCTATTTGAGGATGAAATGCCATACTTCTCTTTAGCTCAGTGTTCATATTTTTCATATTATAGTGTAGAAGTTTCTTAAAAACCTATAATTATGGTTAGATACTATAGAACTTGGTAGTCCAAAATGTACCCATACATTTGAAAAAAAATAAGGTTGTTACCTTATGGTATTTGATAGTCTTTTTACATGGAATTAATATGCACATATTGCTAAACCAGTCCACAACTACAAACAAGTAATCACGGCCTATTCTAGATGTTGGTAGTTATCTAAAAAAATCCATGGATATGTTTTTCCATGATGTATTGGGTATTATAAGAGGTATATATAGTCCTAACTTCCTATTTCTAGGTTTTCTAGTACTACAAATAACACACCCTCTAATAAAATTTATAGCTTGATCTTGCATCTTAGACCAATAGACATACCTTGATAGATTTTTGATGGTTTTGCCTAGACAAAAATGTCCTAAAACTTGTGAAATATGTGCTTCTATTAGGTATGAATAATATTTCTACCTTGAATAGTAACCCTTCCTTGAGATGATACTCTATTTTTACCTCTAAATATCCATGTGGAGTATATATCTCTTTGAAATATAGGTCCTATGGGTATTCTTATGTATATACATCATGCATAAAAGGATTAAAATTCATTATAGTTCCTACAACTATGACCTTAGAGATTGATGAGCTTGAGAGCATATCATAGGGATTCCCTTTTTGTACATTATGATGAGATGGAACTATTGCAAGAAGCCCATCCACCTAAAATGACTTGCTCATTGTAGTTTACTCGATTACTATAAATATTGTATTGGTTGATGATCATTATGGAGTATTGTCTCTTTATCAAGGATGTAGTCCTTTCATTTGTTTATAGCCTAAACCAATGTATAGAGTTCTTTAATCATAGGTTGGATAGTTCATGATTGCCCTATTGAATAAATGTGATTGATAACATACATGTTTCTTCCCTTGCATCAAAACTATTTTTTTTTTTTTTTTTTGTGGAAAACATCCCAAAAGGGATGCCACTTTCGGGTAAGACCCAAGGAGGCAGGGGTATCCATTCCGCCAAAAATGCCCAGGACTCGGACCTGGCCTACCACCTTTGACATACTCAAGGAGCAAAGAAACACACAAAACCAAATTAAAAAAAGTAAATAACAACAAAAATAATAAAATAAATTAAAAAACATGCTCCTTGAGTGTGTCAAAACCAAAAGCACAACCAAACACGCATAATAATATAAAATAAACCACAACACAAACCACATAGAAAAACACAAGAACCACATAACAAAACACAAACAAGACAAAAACAATAGAACACTACAAAGACATAACCCAAAAAAAACATGAAAAATAAACACAACCAAAACCTAAAAATTAAAATAAATAAAATAAAAATAATAACAACAAACAATAGACAATAAAAAAAACAAAAAATATAGAAAACACTCACACATAAAAAAATGAAATAACACAAACAAAGAGAAACCCAAGAACAAGAACGAAAAAAAACACAAGAACAATAACAAAAAACATAAAAAAAAAAACAAAACAACAAAAACACAAGAACAACAAAAAACAACACAAAAAAAAAACAAAACAAAAGAACCCACCCACCTTAAAAAACTAAACAAAAAAACAAAGAAGACAAAAGAAAAAAAAATGAACAAAACAATGACCTATCTAGACCAAAAGACTATTAATGCAAGAACCAACAGAGGAAACAAAATAAAGAATAGAATGACATAGGGAACTAAAAAACTAAATGAACCAAAGGGAAACAAAAAAAAAAAACAAGAAGAAACTAGGTACCTTCAAAACTGGAGCCATCCAAAGAAATGATAGAAAGAAGAGCTTCCCTAATTTGAGAAGCCCACCATATAGGAGGGTGGCCATAACAAGTACGATCACCTTTGTCCAAAGCCCAATTAGCTAAAGCATCAGTACTATTGTTTTGATCTCTGACCACATGATTGTAATCAACTTTCAAAAATCCCATCTAGATTAACTGAATCTTCTCAATATTTCTTTTTATTCTCCAATCCACCTTATGATTCTTGGAAGGAGTCTTCAAGAGATTAATCATAAGTTGAGAGTCAGACTCAACTAACACCTTTTCCCATCCAACCTTAGTAGCCTCCTGAAGGCCTCTAAGGATACCATACCCATCAGCAAGGTTATTGGAAAGAATACCCAAATTCTCAACAAAAGTAAAAACCAGGGAGCCATCTGAAAGTCTACCAATTCCTCCCACACTGGCTTTTCCAGGGTTCCCTCTAGAGGCTCCATCAATATTGACTTTTCCAAAATTCTTAGGAGGAGGTTGCCAATTTCTAGTCCTATCCATCTTACTAATACTCACATTCCCTTTAAGTTGGTTGCCCTTAGAAGGTTTAATCTTCAATCTTTGCATCACTTGATCCCATCTTTGGTGGGAGTTTTGGGGGTGATTAAGGAGTTGATGGACTGATTCAACTAAGTTGGCTACGGTCTTTTGCCAAATATAGTGAATATCCTTCCTATCTTGATTAAAAATTCGGTTGTTCCTTTCATTCCAAATATTCCAAAGAAGAATGGTAGAACCCATCCAAACTAACTACCTAATAAAATGATCAACACCCTCTTGATTAGGCCAATCCCTCCAAAGCTGTTCAAAAGTGAAAAAAATGGACCACTGTAAGCCAAGTAATGTTGCCATTCTCCTCCATAGCTCAGAGGCTAATGTACACTCAATAAAAATATGGTTGATATTTTCTACATTCTCTTCACACATTTCACATCTAAAAGGGCCATGAAAACCACGCTTCATAAGTTGCTCACCAGTAAGCACCCTACGATGTAATAAAATCCAATTAAAGAACCTCACCTTAGGTCAGAGCTTTTGAGCCCACAATTGAGAAAATATGTCAGAAGAATGGTTGGGATTATTATGGCATAAGGTCAAATAACCTTGAGCAACTGAATACTCACCCTTAGTAGTGTTGTTCCATCCAAAATAATATTTTTCATGGGACCAAGAGAGGGATCTCATATGAAGGATGCCTTGGATATCTTTTCTTTGCCTTTCTAGGATTTGAATAGGCCAGTCCTCAATAGGGATCCAATATCTACCAACCTTTGAATTACCAGTATGGTACCGATAGTAATTAGCCACCTTTATCCAATTATCTCGGTGAAGCTCCTCCATCCAAGGCCTCCAATCGGGAAACTGAGTTATCAAAGGCTTGTGACCATCCCAAGAATCTGTCCAAAAATTTGCATGTTGACCATTATGAATGATCCAAAATAATTTTTTCTTTATCAAATCCTCACCGAGTCTTAATAACTCGCTAAAATGGGAGAACCTTTGGTAGGAAGTTGATAGTGAACAAGGTCTTCAGGACTTTTGTTCTCAGCATATTTAGCATGGAGATTATTGGCCCAAAGAGCATTGGGGTTATGCAACATCCTCAAATATAATTTAGTAGCTAAAGATTTGTTGTTATTAATTGAATACCGAAATCCTAACCCCCCTTCACTCTTAGGAAGACATAAAGTATCCCATTTCACCAAGGCCCATTTTATTTTCTCCTTAGTACCACTCCAAAGGAAACGATGAATGATTTGATCCAATTCTCGAAGAACAACCTTTGGGATATTCAAAATAGAAGAAACATAAATAGGAATAGCTTGAAGGACTGATTTTACTAAGGTGATTCTACCCCCAAAAGAAAGCCACTTGTTGGTCCACTTTCCAATTTTCTTCTTGACTTTGTCCAACAACCAATTCCAATATTTATTTTTTTGCCTTTGAATATTTATGGGAATACCTAAATAAGTGATTGGAAGAGAGGTCTTCTTATATCTTAATTTATCCAAGACCATGGATTCATGTCTAGAAGAGTAGTGAAAGAAAATAACTTTAGATTTTTCTTCATTGATCAACTGCATAGTAGCCTTAGAAAAATAGCTAATTATTTTCTTAATATTAGAAGCTTCCTTAACTATAGATTTACCTAAAAGGGTAGAGTCATCCACAAATTGAAGATGAGAGATAGGTCTAGCTCCATGAGCAATGGTAACTCCCTCAAGGGTTTTGTTTTCCCTCTTTTTTTTTATAGTCCTACCCAAGCATTCAGCAAGAATGATGAATAAATAAGGGGAAAGTGGGTCACCTTGCCTAATACCTATGGAAGCTGGGAAATACTGAGAAGTCCTACCATTGATAAGAACTAAGTAGGAAACTGAAGAGATACATCCCATAATCCAATCCATCCAATCCTTAGAGAAACCAAATTGCCTCAAAATTTTGATAAGGAAGTGCCAATCCACTCTGTCATAAGCTTTGGATAAGTCTAACCGGATGAACATAGAAGGAGAATTTTGCATATCCATGGAATGGATGGCTTCCTGAGCAAGAACTATCTCATCTACTATTTGACATCCTTCCACATATCCCCCTTGCTCTGGGGAAATAATCTTATGCAAAAGAGGCTTCAACCTTTCTTCCATGATTTTAGTAATAATTTTGAGAAGAACATTACATAAAGCAATAGGTCTAAAAGCTGAGATATGATCAACCTCTTGAGCTTTTGGAACAAGAGTAATATAAATTTTATTGATAACCTTCAAAATTTATTTGGATTTCCTAGCTTCTTCCACCACCTCTAATAAATCAACATGAAGGATATCCCAGAACTCTTGGTAGAACTCAATAGGAAAACCATTAAGACCTGGGGTTTTCCCATTTTGCATTTTAAAAACTACTTGTTGAAGCTCATTGATAGTAATAGGAGCAGATCAAAATAGAGTTCTCCTCATAAGTGATAAGAGAAGGGATTGCTTGAAGAACATTTTGTTGTGAAGCTGAGTCAAGAGGAGTAGTAGCAAAAATATTGGAAAAGTAATCAACAACAATAGAGTTCATGCCATCCCAAGTATAAACAACATCTCCAGAATATGATTTTAAGGAAGAAATAAAGTTGTGAGATTTTTGAGCTAGAATAGATTTGTGGAAGAAATTTGTGTTTCGATCTCCTTCTTTGAGCCATTGAATTCTATATTTTTGCTTCCATAAGATTTCTTCTCTTTTTTTCCATTCCTCTAACTGAGTTGTGAGTTTAATTTCATTTGCACTTCTCTTCTCTGTGAGGCCATCTAAACGAATTTTCTTATTCAAATTTTCAAGATGAGAAATAACTTCATGTTTTTTTTTATGAACATCCCCAAACTCTTTCCAGTTCCAAGTCTTGATTTTGGATTTAATGTATTGCAGTATTTTGGCAAAATAGAACATCTTAGTCCCATGCCTAGGTTTACCTTCCTTCCACCATTGTTGCACATGAGGTCTGAAGGAAATGTCTCTAAGCCACATTAATTGAAAACAAAAAGGAGAGAAACTCACATTGGTTTTCCACATTTCCACCATGACTGGCCAATGATTTGAACCAGCATTATTAAGAGTCTTCACTTTATGAATGTGACCATGGATTAAAATTTTTTTAGAGAGCAAAAACCTATCCAATCTCTACATTATACAAGCTAAGCCTTACCTTCTGTTAGACAAAGTCATAAGGCCATTATCTGGTTGGATATCCACAAGATGGAGGTTTGCAATATATTCGCTCATGAGTTCAGTACTTTTGTCCAAATTTCTATTTCCCCCCCTTTTATCATCCAGAGAGAGGATGGTATTGAAATCTCCTCCGATCAAGATCCAAACTTTAGGAAAATGAGAGATAATATGAGTAATATCCTTCCATTGTCTTATTTTTTCCTCCAAAGAAGTCGTGGCATAAACAGTAATGTAGAGCATAATCTGGTTGGAATGTCTACTTTGAATAGCTATAGCCAAAAAACCCCAACTGCCAACCATATGGTGAATAACTACCTCTTTTGGGTCCCAAAGACAAGCAATGCCACCCGAAGTCCCTTGGGAACTGAGGGAAACCACTTTTCTAGCCGGCCAAATTTTATCGGGCAATTAAGTCCATATCCTCCATTAACGTCTTTGTTTCTTGAAGGAAAACAAGATGTGGATGATTTATCTGAATCATTCTTCTAATTTCATTTTGTTTTGAAAGACTCCCTTTGAGTCCTCTAATATTCCAAGTGATGATCTTCATTAATACCAGGGCTAAAAATGTTGGGAAGGGCATTAATCTTACCTTCATCTACAAGCTTTTCACCTTCTTTTACCATATGATATTGATTGGTCTTGCAACCTACTTTTTGATTAGAATCCATCTTCAATTTTTTTTTCCCTGTTTCTTGACTTATTCCAATTGAATCTGAGATGGCTTCTAACCTTGAAGAATGCTCATACACAACCAAAATTTTACTAGATAGTTCAATGGATTCTATATTGGGACCTGCATTATTTGAAGTTTTGACATTTGAAATATTGTTTTTCTTGTGTAAATTTTCTCCTTTTTTTTTTCTTTTGAAAACCTTTGATTTTTTGGTTTGTCTCTAAGTTATTTCATTCATATTTAAATTGTTTTTCTAAGATTTCATTTTCCATTATTTCCTCTTCCTCACTTGGGACATCATTTGTGGAAAGGATTTCAAACATATTAGCAAATGACTTTGATTGATCCTTCATTACTGGTTTTTTCTGAGTGTTCTTCTTCTTAGGTATTTGGAAACCTGCTGAGTTTATATCTTCTTTCTTTTGATCAGGAATTTTATTTGGGCAAGCACTGGCCAAATGACCATATTCTTGGCCAATTCTACAACAAAAAGGAATGTTCTCATAGTCCACTACTTGCTCCCAAGTGTCTTCCTCAAATTGTAATGTGATCTTTTTAGGTAGGGGTTTGTCAAAATCCATTAAAACACAAATTCGAGCATAAATAATACGTTCAAAATTTTGAGTACAATCAACAGTCATCATAAAAGTTCCTAAAGAGTCTAACCCACACAGGAGCAATAGAAGGCAACTCTTCTTCGGCTTTAAATTTAGTATGCCAGGGCTTCATGAAAAGCCCTACCCCTCCAAAAAACCAAGGACCCCCTTGAAAAGTTTTCTCTCTATCTTCATTATTAGCAAATAAAACAAGAAAATAACCATTTGGATAAATAGAGATTTGTGACTTACCTTTAGTTTTCCAGCTTTTTGCAGCCCAGACTTTGAAAGCAGATAGACTCGGACTGAAAACCCATGAACCGACAAATTAGTCCTCTTTTTTCCAAATCTTCAATGCTAGTCTGAATGTTACCCATATCAAGCTTAACAATAGGAGTTCCATCAGCGCTTTAAGACATCCCGACTCCATTTTCCTGGGATCAATCTTAGTCATTCTTAGAGGTTTATGAGAAGCCCTAATATTTATATTAGCATTGGGTCGAGGTCTGTCCACCATGAAGGGCATCCCTAAAATTCATTTTTGGGACCGAGTCTTCAAAATTCTTACCCTTGATAGGGGTTTTCATAGTAGAATTATTTTGTGGGTGCACCTTAGCACCATATTCACTTGAGATATGAGCCATTTTTTTATCAACTGCTTGAAACTTATTTCGTGGTCTCTTTAATCCTTGCCCTAGATGTCGTGGAAAGGTATTATTTTCACTTTTCTTTTGTGCAACAAATTGGAAGTCGTTGTCACTCAAGTTCACAGTATGATATGTTGAAAGACAAATTTCTAACCCATATTATATCTCCTACAACATTTTCTACTAAAATATTGAGCATAAACCAAAAAAATATTGGTCGCTAGGGCCCGAAGGCCCTAAAAACCAACCTCTAGAGCTGCTTGCACTCAACCCAGATGAAATCCTCACATAGCCGCTTGCCAAATATATCGTTCACACATAGGGATGCGCTAGGATATGTGTTGCTCCAAATGATATGAAAATTGGTGGAGATGTTCTAAGGATTTTCAGTCATCTACCCTCAAAATTTCAGCTCAATCCGAGTTCGGATGAGTGAGATATGGCCGAAACAAGTTCGGTAGTTTGGGTAGTCCTGCGAAAAACGTCTCTACCATTCAGCTCGACTTTTGTTCCCCTTGCCTTTTGCCTTCGTTAGCATCCGTGCCGAGATCTCTTTTACAATGTGTAGATATGTTCATGTTTTCCCTTGCATCAAAACTATTACCCTAGCATACTCAATCACATTTGTTTTAATTTTGAATGGAAGTTGCATGTTTGGCAAAGCTAACACTAGAGTGATTTTTATATTTTGCTTTAAAGTATCAAATTGGTACATGTTAAGTTTTTTACCAATAAATTTTTTTTTTTTTTTATATTGATAGTATAATGGAGCTACTATAGATGAGAAGGCTACTATAAACTTTCTCAAATATTATACAACACCTATGAAACTTTGACTTTTAGTCACTAGTGATGGTTTTGACCATTTAAGAATTATTTCTACCTTGGATGGATCAATTCTCATTTATACTTATCTAACCACATGTTCCAAATTATACAAATATATTTTTACAAATTCACATTTTTGTATTTTTAACAACAAACTATTCTTCTTCAAGGTTTGCAGATTTTTTTTAAATGTTTTAGATGATCCTCCTAAGTTTGATTGAATATGAGTATATCATCCAATAGAATATGATATATGAGTATAGATAAGGAAAAATATATCATCCATTAATCTTGTGAATATGGTAGTGTATTCTATAAAACAAATAGTAATATTAACCATTCATAAAGGCCTTACTTTATTTTTAAGGCTGTATTCCATATGTCTTGTTCCTTCATTCTTACTTGATGATAGCCATTTCATAGGTCTAACTTTATGAAGTGTTTTATATCCTATAATTGATCCATAAAATAATCAAGGAAATGGATATCTATTATTTATAGTTATTTTGTTGAGTGTCATATAATCTATGCACATTCTCCAAGTATTGTCTTCCTTTGGAACCATAACAATTGGTGAACTACATGGGGATGTGCTTGACTTTATGACTCCCTACTTCAACAAACCATGAGTTTATTTCATAAATTTAGTTATATCCATTAGTGACTACCTATATAGTCCTATATTTAGCATTGGTACACCAATTTGCAATTGAATCTCATGTTCAACTCCTCTCTTTGGTAGTAAACCCTTTGGTTTTTCAAACAATTCTTATAAGGCTTGAATTATTGTATTTAGTTTTTTTTTTTTGTATGGTATACCCTTAAAATATAGGTCCTATTTCTACTACTTCTTCATTGTGGGGATTCAAAAGTAAAAGTTTAAATTTCTTACTTGAATTTATGAGCCTCTTTACTTGGTTAGTGGTTACCATAGATATCTTCTTATTTCCCTTGTGAGCATGGACAATGTAGGATTCTCCTCCCTTGATCAACGTATACTTATTATAATCTCATAATAATATGGACTTATTTTCATACATATATGGAATATAAAACTCCACATATGTCTAGAGCTATCACATCTATTTCCACTTCATCAATGTAGTATATGTTAATTTTAAAATTGACTTTTCACTACTTAGTAACCTTGATTTTTGCATCCTTAAGCACCTAACATAATGGATATTAATTAGGATGCCCAAATTTTTACAATCCAAGTTTCTTTACTAAATATTTAGCAAATATATTTTCTTATGAACTTGAACTAAAATAGTGCATCTATTTTGGTCTTCTTGACTCAAATCTAGACTTGAAAATGTTTTTGTTATTTCTTCTTTAAATTTGTACTTATGCTAGTTGTATTTATAGTATTATATATTGAAGTACATGGAATATTCTCATCAACATCAAAACCCCCTTCATCTTCCTTACCTTCCATAGAAGCTACAACATTTTTCTTTTAATTTTCTTTCTTCCTATTTCTGGGATGTAGCTTTGGATGTAGTTTCCAACATTTGTTTTTGTATGTCCATCATTATCACAATGATCACAATGATTCTTAGAATATTTTATTTTTTGAGTAGAGGCTACAAATTTCTCATATTTCCCCTTACCTTTTCCATTCTCTTTATCCTAGGATATACCTTGTTTATTTACCTTGGTAGTATTATCATTTTTTTCCTCCTATGTTCATTAATATATTGAGCCTTGATAATAACTTGGTCAATGCTTGTAGGAGTGATAAGAAATTTGTTTCTCTCATGTGTGCGATAATTTGTGTCTCTCATGTGTGTGATAATTTGTGTCTCTCATGAGAGACACAAATTTAACGTCCATGGAGAAAATATTTCTTCTAAATTTTCTCAATAAATCTCTTGGGAATTAATTCCCTATTACAATGTTTATGGACCTTTTTCCAAAGGAGATATCAATCCCCAATGCTCTTATTTGTGGATCTCTCTCCAGAGGAGAACTCTATCCCCTTTCCTCTTATTTTTGGATCTCTCTCCATAGGATAAATCTATCTCCTTTGCTCTATTTTATGGATCTCTCTCCATGGGATAAATCTATCCCCTTTGCTCTAGTTTGTGGATCTCTCTCCACATGAGAAATCTATCTCCTTTTTCTCTAGTTTGTAAATATCTTTGTACAGGATAACTCTACCCCCTCTACTCTATTTTATGGATCTCTGTCCATAGGATAAATCTATCCCCTTTGCTCTAGTTTGTGGATCTCTCTCTATAGGAGAAATTTATCCCCTCTGCTTTGGTATGCTCCAAATATTATTCTCAACTCTATATCAAATCTACACCAAACCTCGTCACAAGGCTCACACAAATCTACTCTAACTTTGCTCACAAATATCTATCTCAAATTTGCACCAATGCTACTTCAAGTCTTCTCACAAGACTTGCTCAAATCTACCTTCAAGCCTTCTCAAAATACCTTTTCAAATCTACCTTCAAGACTTCTCAAAATATGCTCAAATATGCCTTAATGCTACTTATTGAACCTACTCAAATATTTCCAAATCATGCATACAAACAAAGATTATATCTCTTTTAGAAATTCATTTTTCAAACAAATATATTCTACTCAAAATTCATTTAACCTCTAGAACATATAGAGAATGATATGTACTATCAAATACCCAATATGTTCTTTACATTCATAAATATTACTTTCAACTAATCTAGTATCTACCTCTTGCAAAATCCCTTTCAATCAGATCAAACTAGTGTATAACTTTGCTTCACTAATTTGATTTCTAACACATTGACATTAACTTTCAATATCACTCAAACCAATGCCTAAGAACTTCACAAATCCATTCAAACAATGAAGCACAATTTCTTCACAAACCCTAACACAAGTGTTTCCAATTTCTTTCAACTATAATGCACATGTAGGTCTCAAACCCTAATGCAAATATTTCCAACAATGTGCTCCAATCAATCCTTTTAACTCCACCTCAAAATTACTTTCTCAAAACACAACCACCTAGATAAAAAGGTGAACCACCATACCTCAAAATGCTTGATGAAGAAATATCCTCAAGAACCTATCTCACAAACAACCAATCCTTCTTGTGCCACTTCAAGTGTTAGATAGCAAGGTACTTTTTCAAAACTTCAACATGAAATTTCTTCTCAAAATAATGTGCATAATGAAATCTGAAAATGATGCTCTAAGTCCCTTCTTTTTTTTCTTTTTTAAAACATTAATACTCAACAAAATCTTTCATATCTTCCTTTCACCATGCAAGAGTTATAATAAAATGTCAAGCAACTTATCACACCTTATTACTCTTTATCTTGCACAAAGACACAAATTACATAAAATAATTTTTCATGTACATACCTTCTACTTGAAATAAAATATTTTAATGCACTTCAAATGACCATTAAAACATCACTTCATTTTATGCACCACTCATAGCACTAGCAATATGAATTATAAACTCCACTTTATCCCTTTTTAATTTAGAAATTAAAACACCACTTTAACCTCCTTTTAATTCAAAAATTAAAAGCAAAATAATAACCTTATGACTCCCTAAGCAAGCACATACCTTAGTTTTAGAAAATATTTATTTCATAAAATTATTTCCCCCCTTGCTATCATCGTTGTGATTAGAACCTGCACTGCTTGTTAGTGTTCTCGCTTTAGCTAGGCCACCTTTTGGGTTAACCACCCACACAAAAACTAATGTGCACATGCTCTTCCTTATACACAGTCTCCAACGTGAAAAACTTCTTCAACAAAAAATAACTCCTTGCCTCCATTGTGTCTAGAACTTGAGACCTCCCTTCTACCATGCCTTAGCATTGAGGAATGTATCATCTGGGCTAGCTACCTATATGGAACCAAATTGTGCTTTAACTATTATTTATCCATGTTCTCTACCTCAAAATATGAATTCTAAATTTATCTTCTTCTTCTCCTCTACCATGAATGAACGATTTTCAAAGCGCACGATTTTTCTCCAAACCTTTTTCCACCTTAGCTTTGCACTTTAAATATGCAAACGTTTACTTGGTCCTTGACGTCGGTGCATGGAAATATTTGATTTCCAACCTTAACCTTTGGTGCTTAAATTTAATTTTTAATTATTATAATATTTTAAATCTACATAGATTTAAATATTATAATTTTTTTCTTCTTTGGACCTTTTTCTTAGGATAAAGTCTTTGCCACCATAAAAACTTTTCTTTTTCCTTTGCAAGTACCACCATGGTAAATCAATTAAACCTTTTTTTTTTCCTTTGACATAAATGGCAACCAATGTCATCAACTTATGACATCAACCCTTTGACATCAATGACAATAATATACACAAAATTTCCAACAATCTCCCCCTTTGTCATTGATGGTAACCCTTTCTAAAAATTCATTTTCAACCATTGGATTTTAAATTTTCTCCTCCTAACTAAATTATCTTTCCCTTACTCAAATATCTCCCCCTTTGAAATCAATGGCAAAGGGACTCCTTTGGGTCTAAAGATAAGACTTTTAGCTTAGCCCCATCCCACCTCCTTTCCTTGAGGTGATTAATTTTGGGGCGGGAGTAATTCTACTCCTAGAATACAATGCTCTTCTTATTTTTCAACCTTCTTTTTCAACACCTTGGTATTCATACCTTTTTGATATTTTGTAGTGTCTCTATTCTTGCTTGACTCTTGTAGTTCTCGAAACTTTATTCTACACCACTTGGCCTTATACCCAAGATTATTACACTTGTAACACCTAATGTTGTAGTTCTTGGAAGGAGTAAATGATTTGAAGTTCCTTTTGGTGAAGCCAAAATTATTTTTATCATGAACCCTATAGTGGATCATTTTATACCCAAAGTGATTACATGAGTAACAATACCCTTGGAAGAAATATTCATGTTTGAAAGATGTGTCATTCCTTTCAGTGAGGCCATACTCCTTTCCATGAATCCTACAATGCATAGCTTTGTGACCAGAATGATTATATGAAAAACAATTTCCTTTGAAGAAATCTTATTTTGAAACCTCTGGTCTCTTAGAATTTTCTTTACCTCCTATGTGATGATCCCTATTTCTTGTTTGTGCATTGTTTCCTTTCTTAGTGAAACTTTCCTGTTACAATCACAATGACACTGAGAGGGGGGGTGAATCAGTGTATTCTTTAAAAACTTAAAAGCAATTTAGACTTTTAAATAAACTGCATTAGATTAAAATAGAAATAATAAAAGTGCTAAGAGCATCACACATAACACGACATTTTAACGAGGTTCACCGATGTGGCTACTCCTCAAAAATACTGCTTGGACTACCATCCAAATCCAGTCAAATGCAAAGCTACAACTTTACATAATCATTCACCAGCACCAACTGGTAAGAGGCACCAACCTCTAAATTTTATCTGCTACAACAGAATGGAGCACCAACTCCAATTTTTCCAGCACCAACTGGAAAGAGGCACCAACCCCTTTTTCAAGCTACAACTTGAAGATAATAATAAAAATTGTAGAATGTAAAATTTCACCTCAATTATCACGATCTGCTATTTTTTTGCGATCTGCTGCTTGTCGGCATTCGACTGCTGCTGTGAAAAATGATTCGCACTTTTTCAACCACTCCTCTATATCTCTCCGCGTTCTCTGCTGCAACTTCACAGAAATATTACTTCTACAGCCAGCACACTGTCATTTCACACTCGAAACACGACTTCTGCATACCGCATTCTTATCTTCTCTTTGCACCACTCACTCTGCTGCACCTTCCATGAAATCTCACTTCTACCATCTGCGTATTTTTGCCTTGGACTTTAAACACGCCGTCTGCATATCGCTCTCTTTGTTCTCGATCAGTCGATATGCACTCACTCACTATCTCATCGCTGCGATCTCTTTTCTTTAACTCCAAAGAACTATCACCGACTTACACTCTGTTGCACACGAACTTCATTCGCATATATCGCATCACGCCCACACTTTAACCTTGCAACAGTCCTGCCTTTTTATAGAATAGAATATCCCATCAAAACATTCTCAAACACGTCGGCTGCAACCCTAATTAGGTCAACATGAAACCCTAGAATTTTTCGGTTGCTTAACCTTGCTTTGTCAGCAGGAAACCCTAATTGATCTGTTGCAAAATCCTAGCAACGTCGGCTTTGAAAACAAGCCGGTGAACAACTTTAATTTAATTTTGAAATATTAATTTAAATTTTAAATAAATAAATAAAATTTAAATTGGATATTTAAAATTAAATATCTTCATCATCGGAGCACCTTTTTCAACAAAACGAAGAGCTAACTTGGGTTTTAAGAAAAACCCATTTCAAAACTGCTGACCATGGATTTAAACAAAACCTATAATTTAGTCTGCCTTGGTTTTCACAAAAACCCTTCCGCTCTTTGACATCAATGACAACATCAACACTTGAGAAAGGGAAATGTACCCAAGGTACCCAAAATTGCCAACAATCTCCCCCTTTGTCATTGATGGCAACCCTTTACTAAAAACACATCTTCAAGAGCCAAAACTAAAATCAATCTCTTTGAATTTTTGCTCCCCCTGACTTGAAGCTTTCCTCTTCACTTGAAGCTCTCCCCCTTACTCATATCTCTCCCCCTTTTTCATCAATGGCAAAGGGCCACCTTTGGGGCTCGAAACTAAGAATGAGCCCTTAGCTTAGTCCCTCCCCCACCTCCTGATGAGGTGATTAATTCTGGGGTGGGAGTAAAACTCCCATTAGGCACTGATCAACATCAACGTCTATAACTTCCTTGTCGGGTCTTCTCTTGAACTCTTTGACCATATTCTTGTTCCTGTCATTGTTCTGATCCTTGGACCTGATCATGCCACTGTTCTCGATCCTATATCCTAGAATTTCAACTCTGCACTGTCTGACAGTGTGACTTTTGTTGTTGCACTTATAACAAGTAATAGTGTTGTTTCTTTTAGGCATACCTGTTCTTTGAATCCACATGTTCTGACTAAGCCAGTTCTGACTAAACCTATTTTGACCAAGCCTGTTAGTGTGATGTTCTTTTGTTTTAAACGAAACTCTAGTCTGTTTACCCTTTTGACATGAAGCACACATACTATTTGCAAGTTTTTTAATGATTGGAATATCTCTCACTGCTTGTTTAGCGCTAATTCTTACCAGATTATCAAAACTTATGTGTCCAAGCCTCGTATGCCACAACCAGTTCTCTTCTTCTTGTCCCATGAAGCACATACCTTCTGAAAACTCTGAGAGTGTGTACATATTGCCAGACATCCTTGAGCCAGTTGCTATTAATTTCCTGCTATTTATTTTTCTGACTTCACAACCATGCTTCTTGAAAACTACTTCATGTCCTTTGTCACAGATTTGACTCACACTCAATAGATTATGTTTCAAACCATCCACATATAAAACTTCCTCTGACTTGATCTTTCCTTCACTAATTTTGACTGTTCCTTTACCTATTATATTTTTTTTTTTGGTAATTATTATAGTAGATTAAAAAAGGGTTTTTATAGAGGATCCCAAAACCTTATGTACAAAATCAGCCTTGCACCATGCCTCCTGGCTTTATGTATAAGCCTATTACAGAAAACGTAACCCCTAAAAAAAACCTCGATTACATAAGCAATGGGCCTAGGGCATCAATCCCTTGAAACCGAACACCAAAATAGAAATCCTCGCCCAGTGATAACGATAAGCATGAAACAATCCCCGTCAGCGGGAAACAGAAAAATAAGAAAGGAAGTAGTTTTGGAGATCTCGCCCAGCGGGGAGTAGCCAAAAACCACCATCAAGAAGATCCCGCCCAACAGGAAGCAAAGAAAAACCGTTACAATAAAATCCCGCCTCGCGGGAAGCAGTCAAAACCACCACAAACAGTCTCGCCTAGCGAGAAGCAACAGGGAAATCCCGCCATCCGAGAAACTAGCAGAAAAGAAAGGATCCCGTCTCACGGGAAAACTGGAAGATTTGGCAGATCCCGCCCTGTGGAGAAACCATCCCGCCCATCGGGAAAACATTCCGTTCAGCGAGATCCATCCTGCAAGAAGTCGACAGCCAGCACAGAGAGGATCCAGCCCATCAGGAAGTGACCAAAGAGTTGCACCACAAATAACCCACCTCGAGAAAACAGAAGAGGATCCCAACAGCAGGGACCAAGAATCCCGTCCAAGCACAGAGCCCACCGAGGATTCACAAGAAAAATGGGAAGCTATCCAAACCCTAAACCATCAGCTCCACCGCACCGAGAAACGCAAGGGACCAGATCCATGCGAATAACCTGCAAAAAACCCCAAGGGGAAGCTTGAGGGAAAAAGGGAAGGGATCCCCAACCAAACAGGGATCCCTGGGAAGCACCATCCAAAAAAACAACCAAGGAAACCCTAGCCGGCCGGGAGGGGCACAGATAGTGGAGAAGGATCTCCCCTAGGAGATCATCTGCAAACAACCACTCCCCGGGAGGAATGACCTGGGTTGAGCCAGGAACTGGGCAGGAACCAGGAGCCATGGGAGGGGGAGCAGGGGAGGGACCAGAGCCCTCCCCTATCTACTTTCTTCCCTCACCCAGTTTCCTAATGGATATGCCCTCAATTGAAGAGTTTTTTCCTTTACCTATTATTTTGGCTCCGTCATTGTTGCCAAATTTTATAGAACCACCCTCATATTTTTGTAGATTTTCAAATTTATGTTTGTCACCTGTCATATGACTTGAGCAACCACTATCAAGAATCCAAGGAACATGTTTATTCTAAGCTCTAAAAGCTATCTGCACTATTAAAGAATCCTGTTCTTTCCTGAGCTGTTCTTTTTGTTTCCATTATGTTTTAACTGTGGTATTGGGTTCTAGCTGTGACTTCCCCTTTTTAGAATTTTGCACATATCCTTCAGTATAAATTATATTTTTTTTTGCTCTATACGGTTGAAATCTGCTTTCATGAGGTTGATATGAAACAGACATACTACGACAATTTTGTCAGGATCTCATCCTAACCCTTAATGTAATAACTTCCTTGATGTAATAATTCCTAGTGAACATGGGTAGTACCCATGATTAATATTTTGTAATGTTCTAAGTTTTAGCTTAGGTAGTGCCTATGACAAATGACACCATTTTTTATGTAACACATGGTAGATAGGTGGCATTGTGCATGTAATTCGTGTGGCATTGTGCATGTAATTCAAGTGGCATTGTGCATGTAATTCGGGTGGCATTGTGCATGTAATTCAAAGTGGCACTATGCATGTAATTCGGGTGGCATTATGCATGTAATCCAGGTGGCATTTTGCATGTAAGCCAACCTTGGAAGGAAACTCCTTAAATACCCGAAAGGGCACCAATGTAACCATATTTTGCAAAATTAATGAAGTATTGAAGGAGGTTGCCCCCTCGAAGAGGCCTGCGATTCAATTCTATTGTGAGATTGTCCTTTATGCAAATTTTTGTTATATTAATGTGATGTTTATGTGAGTTATTTCCAAGCAATTGTGTGAGAGTGTGTTATTTGAGTTTATTTTACAGCAGGATCTTAACAAGTGGTATCATAGCGCTTTCCAAGGCCAAGTTCTGCTGCAACTGCAATGATTCTTGCCATCCAATCCGCCTATTAGGTATAAATTCCGTGTGTTTTTTCCATTATGTTTTTCCTTATTAAAAAAAAAAAAAAAAAAATATAGTGTTTTTTTTTTCCAGACCAAAAACAAAAAAATATATTATTAGTTGAGTAGGTAGAAACCCTGTACCGGGGGTTTTAAAATATCACGAAGGATCTGTCGTTATTGGCTAAGCTAGATAGCCCATAAAATGTCTAGTGAAGTGAGGGGCGATCAGGCTCCAATACCCAGGCCCCAGACAGAACTCGCGCACGGACTTGAGCTCCCACGTATCTTCGGGTATATCGGGAGACCATCTAGGATTAAACAAACTTTTAGCCATTAGGAATCTCTTCGGCCTTGTATTACTCATAGTCTATGGGACACAACATCCTGGATGATTACCCTCCCGTATTGTCAGAGAGGCAAGTAGTGTGCTCAAGGGTATGTGTGGAATCCTCCTTGAGTAGTGGCCTAAAATATTGGTCCGAGCACTATTGTTCATCACTGTCGGTATATTAGAGGGCCTATGGGTGGTACATACTCCTATACTTAGCATTCCCTGGTTCTGTTAAAACTGCAACCTGTAAAAAATGCAAAAATAAAAATAAAAATAAGAATCCAAACACCCCCGTTCGTAAACCTGCATTTCAAAAGTGAGCATATGAGAAAGGAGTCCTCTACCAAAAAAAAATAACAGAAGGGACATAAGCCATGAGGGTGACACTTAAGTTGAAAGTCTGGAGAGTAACAGTAAAATTTACAGATGGCGATCCACGATCGAGTCGATCGAGTCGGAGAGGTCAGCACAGTCAAGGTAGAATTCACAGTCTTCAGAGTCAGAACAGAACTGTCATATCAGTCACCTGCAAAATACAAAGAATCTTGAGTGTAAAACACAGCCAGTTTTAGATAGTGCTCTAGTACCCAAATTTTTCTCAGTAGCTCATAATCAGAATCTGTAAACACCGTTAGACTCAGCAAAATAGGAGATAAAAAAAAAGTCTAGGGTGCCAAAAAGTAGTGTTAAGAGAATTGAGTGAAGGGTTCTTCCAGAGTTGTTATATCAGTGGGTTGAATATGGAACTCCAAGCAGAATTCAAAATTTTGAAACCACGAACTATGATGGAAGATATCAGTTTGGCCCGTCTGGCCGAATCTAAACTCTCTGCCCAAAGACGCCCATCAAAGTTTTCTCAAGATAGACCTTCATTTCCCCCGAGAGCCCAACACCCAGATGATAATAAACCTGCTGCACCCAAGCGCCTCACCATCGAAGAGATGGATGCACGTCGTGCCCAAGGATTATGCTACAATTGTGATGAAAAGTTTTTCAAGGGGCATAAGTGTGCACACAAAAAATTGTTCTTGATAGATGTTGGAGAACCTGATACCGTTGATGAGATTGATGAGGATGAGGACCCTCCAGAAACACCCCCTCCACAAGAAGAAGGGAAACAGGAACCTGAGACATCAATTACAATCCATGCCCTTGCGAGCATTACTACTCCTCAAACCATGATGGTTACAGGGATGTTTCAAGGGCCAACGTCTTTCCATCCTTTTGGATTCGGGAAGCACGCACAACTTCATTGACCCTAGAGTTGCTCAACGGGAAAATTGCTATATCCACAATTGTAATTCCTTTGAGGTCATGGTAGCCAATGGGGGAACCTTATCTTGTAAAGGAAAGTGTCACAATGTTAAAATCAAGATAGGGGACTATGAACTCAAGCAGGACATGTTTGCCCTCCATTTGGGTGGATGTGATATTGTTTTGGGATGCCAATGGTTGAGTACGTTGGGCACTATCGGTTGGAACTTTGCTAAACTTTGGATGCAGTTCTTCCAGAACGGACAAACACACATCATCAAGGGCTCCCCGACAGGAACACCTCAAATTATCAGTTCAAACGGCATGGAGAAATTGCTAAATAAATCATCACGTGGGGTCATTGCACAACTATTCTCCATCCAGCCATCCACATCTCCAATGGGTGAAATCCCACAAGACATGCAACAGATTCTCCACAAACATGAGGCCATCTTTTTAGAACCCATCACACGACCACTGCATCGCTCTCATGACCATGCCATTCCATTATTGCCGGATAGTACACCTCCCAATATCAGACCACCTTATGAGTGACTCAAGCGCACCTTATTTTGGAAAGGTAGGAAACAGGACATTTGCTCTTTTGTGGTAGACTGCGACACAGGTCAAAGGATGAAAAGAGAAACAGTGCACTCTTCGAGCACTCTTCCACATTTGCCGATATCGGATCAGGTGTGGACTGACATCTCTATGGATTTCATAGAAGGGCTACCTAAATCTGGAGACAAGTCTATTATTTTTGTGGTAGTGGACCGCATTTCAAAGTATGCTCACTTTTGTGCCCTAACCCATCCTTACACAACATTCACTATTGCCCAAATTTTCCTTGACTCCATATTTCGCCTTCATGGCATGCCAACCTCCATTGTATCTGATCGTGATCCCAGCCTTACTAGCAATTTTTGGCAAGATTTGTTTAAGTTGTAGGGGACTTAGCTCACAATGATTTTAGCCTACCATCCACAAACGGATGGTCAAACAGAGGTTGTTAATAACTGCTTGGAAACCTACCTTCGCTGCTTGCCTCCGATCATCCTACTCATTGGGCAAAATGGATTTCTTTAGCTGAATGGTGGTACAACACTTCCTATCATACCGCCACCAGAGGCGGAGTACGGGCACCCTCCACTCATGCCTCCCTCCTACATTTCGGGCAGCTCCAAGGTACAGGTTCCATCAACACTTCCCGAATTGGATGAAGAAGGCTCCATCTTACTTGCACCAAAGCAGCTATTGTATCGTCGAACTCGCAACCGTACCATCACAGAGGTCCTAGTTCAGTGGCATGGACTTCAACCTGAGGATGCTACATGGGAGTCCCTCCATCAACTCCAGCAACAGTTTCCTCATTTTTAGCTTTGAGGACAAAGCTTCTTCAAGGATAAGGGCATGTTAGGATCTCATCCTAACCCTTAATGTAATAACTTCCTTGATGTAATAATTCCTAGTGAATGTGGGTAGTACCCATGATTAATATTTTTTAATGTTCTAAGTTTTAGCTTAGGTAGTGCCTATGACAAATGGCACCCTTTTTTATGTAACACATGGTAGATAGGTGGCATTGTGCATGTAATTCATGTGGCATTGTGCATGTAATTCGAGTGGCATTGTGCATGTAATTTGGGTGGCATTGTGCATGTAATTCAAAGTGGCACTATGCATGTAATTCGGGTGGCATTATGCATGTAATCCAGGTGGCATTTTGCATGTAAGCCAACCTTGGAAGGAAACTCCTTAAATACCCGAAAGGGCACCAATGTAACCATCTTTTGCAAAATTAATGAAGTATTGAAGGAGGTTGCCCCCTCGAAGAGGCCTGTGATTCAGTTCTATTGTGAGATTGTCCCTTATGCAAATTTTTGTTATATTAATGTGATGTTTATGTGAGTTATTTCCAAGCAATTGTGTGAGAGTGTGTTATTTGAGTTTATTTTATAGCAGGATCTTAACAAATTTTTGGCAATATGACCAAAGTTGTGACACTTAAAACACTCTACTGCATAATTCATTAAAGGAGCAAATGCATTTCTACTAGTGAAACTTCTTGGACCTATATTGTATTTGCAGTCAGCAATTTTATGCCCATAATTATTACATTTAAAACAAAAACCATAGAAATAATGAGTAAACCTGAAAGATGGTCTTGGCCAGGTTGTTGCTGGAGCCTTGGATCTTCTATTCTTTTGATGTGTGACCTTAGTAAAGCCATCATTGTCAGCTGTCATTTCAGGTCTGGCATTATATCTTTCTTTTGCCTGATTCGTTTTACTTTCCACAGCCTGTTTCTTGTCTTTGTTCTTTTCACTTTCAACATTGATTATTTTTGGTTCAGTTGATGATTCTCCTTTAGTAAATCCGAGACCAAATTTGATGCCTGTGGATCTTTGATCGCTCAGAATTTTGTCCAGTTTCATCGAGCTTTCTTCACGTTTTAGATGACAGTTGATTTTTTGATCCAGACTCTTGTATTTCTATTCGAGAGACTCACATTTTCTTCTTCCAATTTGTCTGCAGTGGTCTATCTTCATGGATACCTGTATTTCCAGATCTTCAGACATTTTCTTGTATTCTTCTGTCTGTATTTTTAAACTGGCAATAATGTTGTTTGCATCCTTAAGTTTCCTTGATAGTTTTTCTTCCTTATTTTTCTCCGATTCCCATTCCGTAAGGGCAGACAATAGCTCACCCTCTAAATCAACTTCAGCCTCAACTTCTTCAACTTCAGAGTTCATTCCTTCTATCATTTTTGGTTCAATTTGGAACTAAAACTGGCTGGGATGCCTTTTTGGATGAGGATCTATTCTTCTTAGCCATTGTGTACTAATCCAAGATCAACCCTGACTGATTTAGCCAAAATTGGGAACCTTGCTCTGATACCAATTGTTACAATCACAATGACACTGAGAGGGGGGGTGAATCAGTGTGTTCTTTAAAAACTTAAAAGCAATTTAGACTTTTAAATAAACTACAACAGATTAAAATAGAAATAATAAAAGTACTAAGAGCATCACACATAACATGGCATTTTAACGAGGTTCACCGATGTGGCTACTCCTCAAAAATACTGCTTGGACTACCATTCAAATCCAGTCAAATGCAAAGCTACAACTTTACATAATCATTCACCAACACCAACTGGTAAGAGGCACCAACCTCTAAATTTTATTTGCTACAACAGAATGGAGCACCAACTCCAATTTTTCCAGCACCAACTGGAAAGAGGCACCAACCCCTTTTTCAAGCTACAACTTGAAGATAATAATAAAAATTGTAGAATGTAAAATTTCACCTCAATTATCATGATCTACTATTTTTCTACGATCTGCTGCTTGTCGGCATTTGACTACTGCTGTGAAAAATGATTCGTACTTTTTCAACCACTCCTCTATATCTCTCCGCGTTCTCTGCTGCAACTTCACAGAAATATTACTTCTACAGCCAGCACACTGTCATTTCACACTCGAAACACAACTTTTGCATACCGGGTTCTTATCTTCTCTTTGCACCACTCACTCTGCTACACCTTCCATGAAATCTCACTTCTACCATCTGCGTATTTTTGCCTCGGACTTTAAACACGTCATCTGCATATCGCTCTCTTTGTTCTCGATCAGTCGATACGCACTCACTCACTATCTCATCACTGCGATCTCTTTTATTTAACTCCAAAGAACTATCACCGACTTACACTCTGCTGCACACGAACTTCATTCACATATATCGCATCACGCCCACACTTTAACCTTGCAACAGTCCCACCTTTTTATAGAATAGAATATCCCATCAAAACATTCTCAAACACGTCGATTGCAACCCTAATTAGGTCAACATGAAACCCTAGAATTTTTTGGTTGCTTAACCTTGCTTTGTCAGCAGGAAACCCTAATTGATCCATTGCAAAACCCTAGCAACGTCGGCTTTGAAAACAAGCCGGTGAACAACTTTAATTTAATTTTGAAATATTAATTTAAATTTTAAATAAATAAATAAAATTTAAACTGGATATTTAAAATTAAATATCTTCATCATCGGAGCACCTTTTTCAACAAAACGAAGAGCTAACTTGGGTTTTAAGAAAAACCCATTTCAAAACTGTTGACCATGGATTTAAACAAAACCTATAATTTAGTCTTCCTTGATTTTCACAAAAACCCTTCTGCTCTTTGACATCAATGACAACATCAACACTTGAGCAAGGGCAATGTACCCAAGGTACCCAAAATTGCCAACATTTCCTTCTTCAAATTATATGGATAATTCATAGTTTCTTCTTCACTCTCTTCCTCTGAAAATCTCTTTTCTATTGAGCTTGAGCTTGATCCTTCTTCTTGTTTCCTAAAACCAAGTCTTGTTTTGATATATAAAGATCTTTGTGCATTGATAATCTTATCCAAAGTTTTTGAACTTTTCCCAAACCTGTTTAGTAGAATATTTCACTTCCATCCTTAGAGAAACCACTTCATGTTCTAATATTTCACACTCTAACTCTTTTGCTTTTAAATTTTCAACCCTGACCTCTTTTAATCTCCTTGCCTCATATTTTGAGTTTGTTAGGTATTTTAGAAGTTTTTGTTAGTCTTACAATGGCACTGAGAGGGGGGGTGAATCAGTGTAGCTATTTCTAACTTAAAAAAACTTAACTCTTAAATCTGAAGCAATGAAAACTTAAAACCAGATAAAGCAAATATCACATGTGAGCATCACATAACACAAGATGTAACGAGGTTCACCAATTTTGGCTACTCCTCAAAAATAGACTGCTTGGACACCCATCCAAATCCAGCCTTTGCAAAGCACCAACTTTACAAACAATTTACCAAGACCCACTGGAAGGAGCACCAACCCCTAATTTATCTGCACCAACAAAAAGGAGCACCAACCCCTAATTTACTAGCATCGACTGGAAGGATCACCAACCTCTAATTTATCTGCACCAACAGAAAGGAGCACCAACCCCTGATTCCAAGCACCAACTCAAAATTCTATTTTGAATCTTTTTGACATAAAAATGCCTTCGCTTTTACAAGACCCCCACTGGTCTATTGCTCATTCAATCTCTATTTCAATTCATGAAACACACCCACTCCAACTGTTCTGCTTACCACACTCTAACAGTCCTTTCTTACGGCTCACTCTTACGACTTTCTTATGGCTCACTCTTACTGCTTTCTTACAGCTCCTGTGTTTGGCTCTCTCTTCTCACTTATAGCTCTCTTACAGCCCGCAGCACTATCTCACTATTCGGTAGTTATTTCACCTCACAGCAACACTCTCTCTATTCTCTTTTTGCAACATTTCCCCCTTATTCTTCAACACATTGCTCTCTCTTCCTACATGAAGCTCAACCTCACTACTTCATGCAAATCTGCTTTTATAACAGAGTTTTGTTTCTATTCTTAACTTCCTCCATATTCGTGCATGCAGCCTATTAATAGTAACAACTTCTTTATTCTCACATGCAACCTTATTAATAGAGCGGTTCTTTGTTTCGGCTCCGAGACGTTTCTCTATCCAACTCGTGGTCTTCATCTGATGACTTTCAGTAACCACTGCTGCATGATAATTCTTTGTAATGGCTCCCGTAACTGCAGTAATGACTTATGTTTACTATCACTGTAACTACCCCTGTAACTACCGTAATTACTTTAGTTTACTATTCTTATTTAACTGCATGATTGTCTTTGCAACACCCCCTACAATTGTAGTTTTGACTCTAGTTAACTGTTCGTGTTCTAGCTGCATGATTTTCTTCTGCAACTGCATCTGTAACTATTGTTTTCTTTCAGTTAACTTTACTTCGGCTTGCACCCGCAAAAACACAACATCTTATAAAATCGCGACACTTTCGTTGCCTTGTGCCTTTTCTGTCTTTGGATCGCAAAAACAAAACATGTCATGAAATCATGACACTTCTGTCTCTTTGCACTCTTCTCACCTTCTACCCATGAAAACATGACCTGTCATGAAATCGCGACATCTTTCATTTTCATACACTCCTCTCTGCTTGCACTAGTGAAAACCTGACATGTCACGAAATCGTGACATCTTTCACTTCCTTGCACTCTGCTCTGCTTGCACTAGCGAAAACCTAACATGTCATGAAATCGTGACATCTTTCACTTCCTTGCACTCTGCTCTGCTTGCACTAGCGAAAACACGACATGTCACGAAATCGCGACATCTTTCGCTTCCTTGCACTCTACTCTACCTTATGCCCATGAAATAGGAACATGTCATGAAATTGTGATGTCTTTGTCTTTGAGCTCTTCCTCCTTGAATTTTTTATGAAATCGTGACGCTTCTGCTTCCATGCTCTTTTGTTTTGCTTTTGTCGTGAAATCATGACACTTCATCCTTCGGAGTCTTCCTCTCTGTTGTTGTCGCAAAATTGCAACATCTTTTCTCCTTAGCTCTTCTCTTCTCTTCAGGTCATGAAAATGTGACATGTCATGATATCGTGACACTTTTTATCTTGCCTTCTCTCTCCTGCACTATGTCATGAAATCGTGACACTTTTTCTCCTTAGTGCTTCCTCTTGCAAATTGTCGCGAAATCGTGACACTTTTCCTTGCAAGCTCTTTCTCTCAAACTTGTCGTGAAATCATGACACTTTTTCATCCATACCATCCTTCTTGCAAATTGTCGTGAAATCGTGACAATTTTCTTTGCTTGCACCTTCTCTCCAAACATGTCATGAAATCGTGACAGTTCTTCCTGCATGCGCTTCTTCTTCAAACATGTCATGAAATCATGACAGTTTCCTTTGCCTGTGCCTTCTCTCCAAACATGTCGTGAAATCGTGACAGTTTTCTTACTTGCCTTCTTTGCTTCCAACATGTCACAAAATCGCGACAGTTTTTCCACTTGGCTTCTTTGCCTCCAACATGTCGCGAAATCATGACAGTTTTTCTTTAGCCTTCTCTCTCCTCGACCATGTCGCAAAATCATGACAATTTTTCTTGCGCCTTCTCTGTCCTTGGCCATGTCGCGAAATCATGACAATTTTTCTTGCGCCTTCTCTCTTCTCGTCCATGTCGCGAAATCATGACAATTTTTCTTGCACCTTCTCTCTCCTTGGACATGTCGCGAAATCATGACAATTTTGCTTGTGCCTTCTCTCTCCTCGGACATGTCATGAAATCGCAACAATTTTGCTTGTGCCTTCTCTCTCCTCCGATATGTCGCAAAATCACAACAAAAAACATGTCACGATATCGCGACAGTTTTCTTACTTGTCTTTTTCTTTGAGCTTTTGCCTATGGGCCACTTTGGTCTTCTTGGAGAATCATTGTACATGCTCTGTATGATCTCTGGACTCTTGTTCACTTCATCAACCGATCTACCTAATGACTTATGTGCTCCTATCCATTGCATCAACCGATCCTCTATCTATGTTGACAATAATGATAATACTTTGGCTGCACCTTGCTCATCAATCAACTCCTATCCATCACCTTGCTCATCAATCAACTCCTATCCATTCATGTCCATTGCATCAACTGATCAACCTGACTGTGTTGACAACAATGACAATACTTTGGTTGCACCTTGCACATCAATCTCCCCCTTTGGAATTGTTGGCAACACATGTAATTGCATGCAATTACCTGTAACTCTTCTCCCCCTTTGACAATAATACCAAATGGCAACTACAAAACTCCCCCTGAGTCCATGCACAACATTCTCAGGAAAAAATTATTACTATTAGCCAAAATCATAAATATAAGCAATAAGATAAACAAATGCATAAATGCTCCCCCTGAGAATTTGATCCCGATAGCTAGTCAATTCTTAGACTATTCTTGGGAATATGTGACCACTTTAGTTCATGTTGTCTTCTGAGCCTCAACCCTCTATTGCTCTGCAATCTCAAACTTGTCCATTTGAAGAATCCTCACTCAGATCTATCTTCAACTATGTTGGCTGCTGGATCTCTATCCATTGAGACTCTATCCTATGTACTCTATCATAGGCTCACTAAGAACCTGTTTAACAAGCTCACATAGAACTTGTCCAAATCAGCTCACAAGTCCTCACTAGACCCTATCCA
Source organism: Wollemia nobilis (assembly GCA_028583015.1). NCBI lineage: Eukaryota > Viridiplantae > Streptophyta > Pinopsida > Araucariales > Araucariaceae > Wollemia > Wollemia nobilis. Next base: position 698,117 of record JAQPPZ010002882.1, read on the forward strand.
AATCAGCTCACAAGTTCATCAAGAAAAACTTGCTTAGCATGAACCCACAAAGAGAATTGTTAGAGACCCAATGTGATTCATCAACCTCATAGAAGCATAAAGAGAATTGTTAGAGACTCAATATGTTCTATACTTAACTCCCAATCTCAATCTCAACTCAATCTCAATGGAGTAAGCCCAAACATGTATCAAGTAAAGCATTAACTTGATCAAAACAACCTCTATGAGAGCAACTCAACCATTCATCACCCTTCACGGCACTACCACAAACAACTGTATGAGCAGAAAACACACTTTGACAACTATACAACAACTCCCCGACTACTTTCCTTTCATCCTCAGAAAACCACACCAATACATAGGAGCATTAAAATAAAACTTTAACATTGCTCCCCCTGAGGATGTGCTACCTGGAGCTGCTTAATGCAGTAGAGGAGTAATCTCCTTCTATCCAAGGAGACACGAATTCCTTTCTTCTGTCTTTCTCCAGACTTTCCTGAACTTGGGCTTGAGTTTTTCAACTACATCCCTATTTTGCCCCTGTTCGTGAACTTGAACATTTCTCTTGTAGGGTTGTCTCTTGTGCATTCTTGATGGATGATTATTTTCTTTTCTTTTATGCACATGATATGTTCCTTGTCTATGTTGCCCTCTTTGTGTCTAAAGAAATCTAGGGTTTTTCCTTAGATTAGATACAGAAGTGCTTGGATAGAACCTTGCTATGTGCCCTTGACCATTGCATTTAAAACATTGCACATGTTTTATTCCCTATATGTATTACATTCTGTGTATATGATGAAATCTATGGTCTTGCCTTAGATTGGATACAAAAGTGCTTGGACAAAACCTTGCTATGTGCCCATGGCCATTACATTTAAAACATTGCACAGGGTGTTCACTCAGGAATGCAGATGTATTTCTAACAACATAATTCTTTGATCTATTATTCTGTCCACAATAAAATGCCTTGTGACCATAGCAGTTGCATTTAGAACAATAGCCATTAAAAGCATTATTATTAAAAGAGTGAGAGTGAGAGAACCTCTTTTGCTGTGGTTGCTTTGTTGTAGATCTTCTTTGATATTTTCTTCCTTTTGAAGATTCAGCTTCAGACTTTTCTTGCTTTGATCCTTCAGCAGTGTGCTTCTTCTTCTCTACATTTTTGGAAGATGAAGGTTGTTTAGCTTCATATCCAAGACCAAACTTAGTCGTGGAGCTTCTTTGTTGCTTTATCATTGTATCTAGTAATTCTGTGCTCTTCTCAAATTTGAGATTTATATTGGCCTCTTCTATTTGTTTCTTCAATGAAACAATCTCTTCTTCTTATTGGCAGCAAACAGTCTCTTTCTCATTGATTTGAGACCTGAGAATATCTTCAATCCTTTTGTACTGTTCTACTTGTAGCTTTAGATCAACAATAACTTTGTTAGATTCCTCTTCACTTGTGCTGCATACATAATTCTCATCTTCCAAGTGTGTCTTCAATGCTTCTTCTGATTTCTTGGCCTTTTGAACCTGTAAGAAGAGATCTTCAATCTCATCTCCATATTCTTCCAATTTCTTGGATAATCTTTTGTTCTTTTTATTTTCTATCCTCAATTCTTCAAGTGCAGCAATCAACTCACCTCTTAGATTTACTTCAATCTCCAGGTTTTCATTGCATACTTCAGAATCCACTTCTTCTACCTTCTCTAGTTCAGTTTTCTCTTCCACATGAACTAAAACTGGTTGAGATGCCTTTTTGGAGGAGGATCTATTCTTCTTACCCATTGTGTACTAATCCAAGATCAACCCTGACTGATTTAGCCTAAACTAGGAAACTGGCTCTGATACCAATTGTTAGTCTTACAATGGCATTGAGAGGGGGGGGTGAATCAATGTAGCTATTTCTAACTTAAAAAAACTTAACTCTTAAATCTGAAGCAATGAAAACTTAAAACCAGGTAAAGCAAATATCACATGAGAGCATCACATAACACAAGATGTAACGAGGTTCACCAGTTTTGGCTACTCCTCAAAAATAGACTGCTTGGACACCCATCCAAATCCAACCTTTGCAAAGCACCAACTTTACAAACAATTTACCAGCACCCACTGGAAGGAGCACCAACCCCTAATTTATCTACACCAACAAAAAGGAGCACCAACCCCTAATTTACCAACACCGACTGGAAGGAGCACCAACCCCTAATTTATCTGCACCAACAGAAAGGAGCACCAACCCCTGATTCCAAGCACCAACTCAGAATTCTATTTTGAATCTTTTTGACATAAAAATGCCTTCGCTTTTACAAGACCCTCTCTGGTCTATTGCTCATTCAATTTTTGTTTCAATTCATGAAACACACCCACTCCAACTGTTCTGCTTACCGCACTCTAACAGTCCTTTCTTATGGCTCACTCTTACGGATTTCTTACGGCTCACTCTTACTACAATCTTACAGCTCCTGTGTTTGGCTCTCTCTTCTCACTTACAGCTCTCTTACAGCCCGTAGCACTATCTCACTATTCGGCAACTCTTTTCACCTCACAACAACACTCTCTCTATTCTCTTTTTGTAGCACTTTCCCCCTATTCTTCAACACGCTGCTCTCTCTTCTCGCACGGAGCTCAACCTCACTACTTCACGCAAATATGCTTTTATAACAGAGTTCTGTTTCTATTCTTAACTTCCTCCATATTCGCGCATGCAGCCTATTAATAGTAACAGCTTCTTTATTCTCACATGCAACCTTATTAATAGAGCGGTTCTTTGTTTGGGCTTCGAGACGTTTCTCTGTCCAACTCGTGGTCTTCGTCTGATGACTTTCAGTAACCACTGCTGCATGATATTTCTTTGTAACGACTCCTATAACTACAGTAATGACTTCTGTTTACTGTCATTGTAATGCCCCTATAACTGCCGTAATTACTTCAGTTCACTATTACTTTTTTTAACTACATGATTGTCTTTGCAACACCCCCTACAACTATAGTTCTGACTCCAGTTAACTTTTTGTGTTCTAGCTGCATGATTTTCTTCTACAACTGCATCTGTAACTATCGTTTTCCTTCAGTTAACTTTACTTCGGCTTGCACCCGTGAAAACACGTCGTAAAATCACGACACTTTCGCTGCCTTGTGCCTTTTCTGTCTTTGGCCTGTGAAAATGGAACATGTCACAAAATCGTGACACTTCTGTCTCTTTGCACTCTTCTTGCCTTCTACCCATGAAAACATGACATGTCATGAAATCATGACACTATTTCACTTCTGTACACTCCTCTCTGCTTGCACTAGCAAAAACCTGACATGTCGCAAAATCGTGACATCTTTCGCTTCCTTGCACTCTGCTCTACTTGCACTAGCGAAAACCTGACATGTCACAAAATCGTGACATCTTTCACTTCCTTGCACTCTGCTCTGCTTGCACTAGCGAAAACACGACATGTCATGAAATCGTGACATCTTTCGCTTCTTTGCACTTTGCTCTTCCTTATGCCCGTGAAATCGAAACATGTCATGAAATCGCAACATCTTTGCTTTTGAGCTCTTCCTCATCAAATTTGTCATGAAATCATGACACATCTGCTTCCATGCTCTTTCATTTTGCTTCTGTCGCAAAATTGCGACACTTCATCCTTCGGAGTCTTCCTCTCTGCTGTTGTCGCAAAATTGTGACATCAAAATCAAAGAGCATGGAAGCAGATGTGTCATGATTTCATGAAAAATTTGATGAGGAAGCAGATGTGTCATGAAATCATGACACATCTGCTTCCATGCTCTTTCATTTTTCTTCTGTCACAAAATTGCGACACTTCATCCTTCGGAGTCTTCCTCTCTGCTGTTGTCGCAAAATTGTGACATCTTTTCTCCTTAGCTCTTCTCTTCTCTTTAGGTCATGAAAACGTGACATGTCATGATATCGCGACACTTTTTATCTTGCCTTCTCTCTCCTACACTATTTCACAAAATCATGACACTTTTTCTCCTTAGTGCTTCCTCTTGCAAATTATCGCAAAATCATGACACTTTTCCTTGTGAGCTCTTTCTCTCGAACCTGTCACGAAATCGTGACACTTTTTTGTCTGTACCATCCTTCTTGCAAATTGTCATGAAATCATGATAGTTTTATTTTCTTGTGTCTTCTCTCCAAACATGTCACGAAATTGCGATAGTTCTTCCTGCATGCGCTTCTTCTTCAAACATGTCGTGAAATCATGATAGTTTCCTTTGCCTGCGCCTTCTCTCCAAACATGTCACGAAATCATGACAGTTCTTCCTGCATGCACTTCTTCTTCAAACATGTCATGAAATCATGATAGTTTCCTTTGCCTATGCCTTCTCTCCAAACATGTCGCGAAATCATGACAGTTTTCTTACTTGCCTTCTTTGCTTCCAACATGTCACGAAATCATGACAGTTTTCCACTTGGCTCCTTTGCCTCCAACATGTCACAAAATCATGACATTTTTCCTTGCACCTTCTCTCTTCTCGGCCATGTCATGAAATCATGGCAATTTTGCTTGTGTCTTCTCTCTCGTCGGCCATGTTGCGAAATCACGACAATTTTGCTTACGCTTTCTCTCCTCGGCCATGTCGCAAAATCATGACAATTTTGCTTGTGCCTTCTCTCTCCTTAGCCATGTCATGAAATCATGAAAATTTTGCTTGTGCATTCTCTCTCCTCGGCCATGTCATGAAATCATGACAATTTTGCTTACGCCTTCTCTCTCCTTCGATATGTCACGAAATCGCGACAGAAAACATGTCACGATATCACGACAGTTTTCTTACTTGTCTTTTTCTTTGAGATTTTTCCTATGGGCCACTTTGGTCTTCTTGGAGAATCATTGTACATGCTCTGTATGATCTCTGGACTCTTGTTCACTTCATCAACCGATCTACCTAATGACTTTTGTGCTCCTGTCCATTGCATCAACCGATCCTCTGTCTGTGTTGACAATAATGACAATACTTTGGCTGCACCTTGCTCATCAATCAACTCCTGTCCATCACCTTGCTCATCAATCAACTCCTATCCATTCCTGTCCATTGCATCAACTGATCAACCTTGACTGTGTTGAAAACAATGACAATACTTTGGTTGCACCTTGCACATCAGTTTTTCTCTTTATTACTCATGTTCTTGAACTTGAGCCTTTAGTCTTGAATTCTATTTTCTAACTATTTTCAACTCTCTAAGAGCAAAAATTATTTTTTCTTCTAGATCGACTATGTCTTATTTTTTTAATTTTTTTCTTTAGGTATTCATTTCTAGGAGCATATTCTACTTGGTCTTCAATAGGAGTGTTTTCTTCCTCTTCTATTGCTAAGAATATAATCTCTTCTTCTTCACTATCTAAGAGTCTTTCATCACTGTCACTTGAAGCATTGCTTGCCTTGTTAACATAGAAACTCATCTTGTGCCTTTGAAAGAACTTATTTTCATGCTTGCCTTGACCATAATTGTTTTTCTTTTCATGCCTAAATTTTATTTTTTCCTTCTTCTTATAATCATGTTTTTCTTCACTACTATTGCTTCCATATTGTGGAAAATTATATGCATAGTGAACAAAGTCACCACAATTAAAGAATTTCATAGTATTTATATCTGTGTGCTTTCTAGAGCCTTTATTATTTCTTCTCACATAGTTAGCTTCTTCATAACTGCTTGACTCATCACTAGATTCTGGCTTCTTATCTCTTGTCTTCTTTAAAGCTTTGAAATCTACCTCTTTCTTGGAATTGTTATCCTTTAATATTATCATATCATAAGCTATGATAATTCCACGTAACTCATCCATAGTCAACTGATCAATATATCTCATCTTTTCTATAGCTGAAACCTTTGCATCATACATTATAGGAAGTGATCTTAATACTTTCTCAGCAACACTGGTGTCTTCAATTTCAAATCCAATTCAACGCATGGTATTAAAAACCTCATCCACATGAAGTAAGTACTTAGAAATATATTGCTCATATTCTATATTCAAATCTTCAAAAAATTTCTTGTGGTTTTTTAGTTTTGCCAACTTAACATTATTATCTCCTTCATATATTTGCTTCAATTTGTCTGACATCTCTTTTGCTGATTTAAATTGCATAAATTTCACATATTCTACTTTACGTAATCCACTTAAGATTCCATTCATATACTTGGAATTATTCACATGTAACTACTTACCATCCTTATCTATAGTAGGAGTAGTTATAGGTTTGAACCCATCCTGAACTAATTGCCATGTCTCATATCCTAGTGTCATAAAGTAAGTCTTAATTCTTATACTCTAGAAGGCATAATTGTTCCCATCAAAAAATGGATCCTTATTTGATGAAGATCCATTCTAATATGCAATCTGTGTTCTTTTAATATCTTTCTTCAAGTTGTTAGACTTTTTCGAAGGAACCCGCTCTGATACCAATTGAAGAACACAAGCTTATACTGAGAGGGGGGGTTAACAGTATAAGATCAACTTTAAATTTTCTTTACAAAATAACATTATCCAATATTAGCAATTGTAATATCAATAGAAGGAATCAAATTAATGCAAAAATAATCACACACATTGGAGATAAAAAATTAATGTGGTTCACCCAATGTGGGTTATGTCTACGAAGAAAATATTTCTTCTAAATTTTCTCAAAATATCTCTTGGCAATCAATTCCCTATTGCAATGTTTATGGACCTTTGTCCAAAGGATATCTTAATCCCCAATGTCCTGATTTGTGGATCTCTCTCCATAGGATAACTTTATCCCCTTTGCTCTCATTTGTGGATCTCTCTCCATAGGAGAACTTTATCTCCTTTGCTCTAGTTTGTGGATATCTCTCTACAGGAGAAATATATCCCCTTTGATTTGGTTTGTTGATCTCTCTCTATAGGAGAACTATATCCACTTTACTCTAGTTTGTGGATATCTCTCCATAGGAGAACTCTATTCACTCTGCTCTGGTTTGTGGATCTCTCTCCATAGGATAACTCTATCACCTTTTCTTTGGTTTGTGGATCTCTATCCATAGGAGAACTCTATCCCCTCTTCTCCAAAGCTTATTATCAACTTTATCTCAAATATACACTAAAACTCATCACAAGGCTAGCAAGAATCTTCTCTAACTCTACTCACAAATCTCTATATCAAATCTGCACCAATGTTACTTCAAGTCTTCTCACAAGACTTGCTCAAATATACCTTCAATACTTCTCAAAAGACTTGGTCAAATCTACATTAATTGTGTTTATTGAACCTGCTCAAATATTTTTAAATCTTGCATACAAAAAAAGCTTATATCTCTTTCATAAATTCTTTATTAAAATAGATATATTCTACTTAGAATTATTTTAACCTAGAGAACCTATAGATAATGATATGTACTATAAAATACCCACCAGGGTTATGCATAGCGGCTATTTATAGCCAATTGGCTAAAATTAGGATTTTCAAAATTTGGAATTGGCTAATATTTGGGACCCTTGACCAAGGCCCATTAGCCAAAATGTTTTGGGTGCAATTTTTTTGGGGGGGTCAATTCATCCCAATTTTATAATAATTTGACCATTTTAAGTTTAAATTTTCAACATTACCCTTAATAATAGTTAATCTTCTACATGTGTTTAGATACTATTCGCCTGGATTTTGAAACTAATTCATAAAAATTTTATAAATACATTTTGGGGCTGACCCCTTATGCATAACCCTAATACCCAATATGTTCTTTACCTTCACAAATATTGCTTTCAACTAATCCAATATCTACCTCTTGCAAAATCCCTTTCAATCGGATCAAACTGGTGTTTAAATTTTCTTTACTAATATTATTTCTAACACTTTCATATTCACTTTCAATATCACTCAACCCAATGCCTGAGAACTTCACAAATACATTCAAAAAATGAAGCACAATTTCTTCACAAACCCTAATACAAGTGTTTCCAATTTATTTCAACTATAATGCACATGTATGCCTCAAACCCTAAAGCAAATATTTGCAAAAACGTGCTCCAATAAACCCTTTTAACTCCACCTCAAAATTACTTTCTCAAAATACAACCACCTAGATAAAAAGTTGAACCACCATACCTCAAAATGCTTGATGAAGAAATGTCCTCAAGAACCTGTCTCACAAACAACCAATCCTTCTTGTGCCACTTCAAGTGTTAGATAGCAAGGTACTTTTTCAAAACTTCAACATGAACTTTCTTCTCAAAATAATGTGCACAATGAAATCTGAAAATGATGCTCTAAGTCCCTTCTTTTGTTCTAAAAAATAAAACATTAATACTCAACAAAACCTTTCATATATTCCTTTCACCATGCAAGAGTTATAATAAAATGTCAAGCAACTTATCACACCTTATTACTCCTAATATTGTAAAATAATGTTCAACCCAACAAAGCCACAAATTACACATGAATTTTTCATAGACACCTTATACGTCCTACTTGAAAAAAATATTTTAATGCACTTCAATTTTCAATATGACATTAGAACATTTCTTCATTTTATGCAACACTCATAGCACTAGCAATCTGAATTATAAACTCCACTTTATATCTTTTTAATTTTGAAATTAAAACACCACTTTATCCTCATTTTAATTCAAAAATTAAAAGAAAACTAATAACCTTATTACTCCCTAAGCAAAAAATTATTGCCCTCCTTGCTATCACCGCCGCAATTCAAACCTATGTCGCTTGCTAGCCCATGACCTAGCTTTGGCTAGGCCACTATGTGGGCTAGCCACCCACACAAAACCTAATGTGCACATGCTCTTCCTTATACACAATCTCTGATGCAAAAAACTTCTTCAACAAAAAATTTAACTCCTTGCCTCCATCGTGTCTCGAACTTGAGATCTCCCTTCTGTTATGCCTTAGCACCGAGGAATATGCCCTCTAGGCTAGATACCTAGATGGAACTAAATTTTGCTGCCTATATTATTTATCCATGCACTCTACCTTGAAATACAAATTCAACCTTTATCTTCTTCTTCTCCTCTACCGTGAACGAATGATTTTCAAAGTGCATGATTTTTCTTCATTGATTTTTCCACCTTAGCTTTGCACTTTAAATATGCAAACGTTTACTTGGTCCTTGATGTCAGCGCATGGAAATATTCAATTTTAAACCTTAAACTTTGGCACTTAAATTTAATTTTTAATTATTATAATATTTTAAATCTACATAGATTTAAATATTATAATTTCTTTTTCTTCTTTGGACCTTTTTCTTAGGATAAAGTCTTTGCCACCATAAAATATTTTATTTTTCTTTGCAAGTACCACCATGGTAAATCAATTAAATATTTATTTTTCCTTTGACATAAATGACAACCAATGTCATAAACTTATGACATCAACCCTTTGACATCAATGACAATAATATACTCAAAATTTCCAACAATTTCAATCTTGGATTCCACCTTAAATGGTGCTTTGATTGAACTATCTCCTAAATAAAATGAACCCATGTTCTTATAAAACTCTTCTTGATTTGATTCTTCGCTTTTCCCCAAATATTTATCAAAACCAAACTTCTCTTCCATAATGAACAATAATCTACTAGTGGATGCATGTAAGTATCAATTATTGTTAACTAGATTTGCTACATTTCCTTTAAAATGGGTAAATCTAGAGTATACATAATTTGTCCTGTCAACCATTGTAAATGCTTTAAGTTCCTTCTTCTGCATACTTGTATCAATTTTAGGTTGGCATTCTTCTAATTCTCTTTCTTTTTCCTTCTAATAATTATTTAGTTGAATATACTCAAATACACATAGATTTTCTAGGAATATTTACAACAATAAGTATTATAACGAATTTCATGCCAACATGATTTGTAATCTCTTATCATCTATATTTTTCATGATTTTTAAATACATATTCTATATGTTAACTAGGAATTATATAGAAGTAAAAATGCAATATTATAAATAAAAGTACTAGCATACACACATGACACAAGATTTATCCTGGAGAAAACCCCTTCTCAAGGTAAAAAATTCTAGCATGAAAATGGTGTTTAACCTCTTATTTTAGTCAAAATGAAGTACAATCAGTGCTAGAAGTGATTCATCTACTTAGAAAATTGCTAAGTAATTTCTTTTGCTATTGTATTCAATGAGCTACACTTACTCCTCCTATCCCCTCTTTTTACATCTATTCTGAGTGAAAAATCCCCTTCTAGTATTCTTCGTTAGTGGTTATATTGGCCATTAGATAAGCTCAAACACTTTTTTTAGTTACAACAATTGTGGTTTCCTACCTGCATTCCATTCTAACTATTAAACTTTGAATAATTTTTGTTATCCTATTATATTTTTTAGCCTATAGTGTTTCTCTTTTATCCAATAGATTTTGTTTCTTTTTATCCTATAATTGTTTCTTAATCATGTAGTATTTATTTTATATTATAGTATTTTTTTTAGATCATAGATGGTCATAATTCATCCCAATTATTTTTTTTTGACTTTTTAAATCTTAATATTTATAGATGAGTTTATAGTAGATTCCAAATGATAACCATGATGTTATCGATTCATGCACTGTGGCCTTTGGAAGGGTAAGATTATTTTACAATTACTATTAGGGATAATTAATATTTTTAATTTTTAATTTTTTTTATTTGTGGAAAACATCCCAAAAGGGATGCCACTTTCGGGTAAGACCCAAGGAGGCAGGGGTATCCATTCCGCCAAAAACGCCCAAGACTCGGACTTGGCCTACCACCTTTGACATACTCAAGGAGCAAACAAACACACAAAACCAAATTAAAAATAAGTAAATAACAACAAAAATAATAAAATAAAATAAAAAACATGCTCCTTGAGTGTGTCAAAACCAAAAGCACAACCAAACACGCACAATAAGATAAAAGAAACCACAACACAAACCACATAGAAAAACACAAGAACCACATAACAAAACACAAACAAGACAAAAACAACAGAACACTACAAAGACATAACCCAAAAAAAACATGAAAAATAAACACAACCAAAACCTAAAAAATAAAATAAATAAAATAAAAATAAAAACAACCAACAACAAACAATAAACAAAAACAAAAAACATAGAAAACACTCACACATAAAAAAATGAAATAACACAAAAAAAGAGAAACCCAAGAACAAGAACAAAAAAAACACAAGAACAATAACAAAAAACATAAAAAAAAAACAAAAAAACAAAAACACAAGAACAACAAAAAACAACACAAAGAACACAAAAACAAAACAAAACAAAAGAACCCACCCACCTTAAAAAACTAAACAAAAAAACAAAGAAGAAAAAAGAAAAAAAAAATGAACAAAACAATGACCTATCTAGACCAGAAGACTATTAAGGCAAGAATCAACAGAGGAAACAAAATAAAGAATAGAATGAGCTAGGGAACTAAAAAAACTGAATGAACCAAAGAGAAACAAAAAAAAACAAGAAGAAACTAGGTACCTTTAGAATTGGAGCCATCCAAAGAAATGATAGAAAGAAGAGCTTCCCTAATTTGAGAAGCCCACCATATAGGAGGGTGGCCATAACAAGTAAGATCACCTTTGTCCAAAGCCCAATTAGCTAAAGCATCAAGCACTCTTGTTTTGATCTCTGACCACATGATTGTAATCAACTTTCAAAAATCCCATCTGGATTAACTGAATCTTCTCAATAATTATTTTTATTCTCCAATCCACCTTATGATTCTTAGAAGGAGTCTTCAAGATATTAATCATAAGTTGAGAGTCAGACTCAACTAACACCTTTTCCCATCCAACCTTAGTAGCCTCCTGAAGGCCTCTAAGGATACCATACCCCTTAGCAAGGTTATTGGAAAGAATACCCAAATTCTCAACAAAAGTAAAAACCAGGGAGCCATCTGAAAGTCTACCAATTCCTCCCACACTGGCTTTTCCAGGGTTCCCTCTAGAGGCTCCATCAGTATTGACTTTTCCAAAATCCTTAGGAGGAGGTTGCCAATTTCTAGTCCTATCCATCTTACTAATACTCACATTCCCTTTAAGTTGGTTGCCCTTAGAAGGTTTAATCTTCAATATTTGCATCACTTGATCCCATATTTGGTGGGAGTTTTGGGGGTGATTAAGGAGTTGATGGACTGATTCAACTAAGTTGGCTATGGTATTTTGCCAAATATAGTGAATATCCTTCCTATCTTGATTAAAAATTTGGCTGTTCCTTTCATTCCAAATATTCCAAAGAAGAATGGTAGAACCCATCCAAACTAACTCCCTAATAAAATGATCAACACCCTCTTGATTAGGCCAATCCCTCCAAAGTCTGTTCAAAAGTGAAAAAATTGGACCACTATAAGCCAAGTAAAGTGGCCATTCTCCTCCATAGCTCAGAGGCTAAAGTACACTCAATAAAAATATGGTTGATATTTTCTACATTCTCTTCACACATTTCACATCTAAAAGGGCCATGAAAACCACGCTTCATAAGTTGCTCACCAAGAAGCACCCTACGATGCAATAAAAGCCAATTAAAGAACCTCACCTTAGGCCAGAGCTTTTGAGCCCACAATTGAGAAAATATGTCGAAGAATGGTTGGGATTATTATGGCATAAGGTCAAATAACCTTGAGCAACCGAATACTCACCCTTAGTAGTGTTGTTCCATCCAAAACAATCTTTTTCATGGGACCAAGAGAGGGATCTCATATGAAGGATGCCTTGGATATCTTGTCTTTGCCTTTCTGGGATTTGAATAGGCCAGTCCTCAATAGGGATCCAATATCTACCAACCTTTGAATTACCATTATGGTACCGACAGTAATTAGCCACCTTTATCCAATTAGCTCGGTGAAGCTCCTCCATCCAAGGCCTCCAATCGGGAAACTGAGTTATCAAAGGCTTGTGACCATCCCAAGAATCTGTCCAAAAATTTGCATGTTGACCATTATGAATGATCCAAAATAAATTTTTCTTTATCAAAACCTCACCAGTCTTAAGAACTGCTAAAATGGGAGAACCTTTGGTAGGAAGTTGATAGCGAACAAGGTCTTCAGGACTTTTGTTCTCAAGCATATTTAGCATGGATATTATTGGCCCAAAGAGCATTGGGGTTATGCAACATCCTCCAATATAATTTAGCAGCTAAAGCTTTGTTGTTATTAATTGAAGACCGGAATCCTAACCCCCTTCACTCTTAGGAAGACATAAAGTATCCCATTTCACCAAGGCCCATTTTCTTTTCTCCTTAGTACCACTCCAAAGGAAACGATGACTGATTTGATCCAATTCTCGAAGAACAACCTTTGGGATATTCAAAATGGAAGAAACATAAATAGGAATAGCTTGAAGGACTGATTTTACCAAGGTGATTCTACCCCTGAAGAAAGCCACTTGTTGGTCCACTTTCCAATTTTCTTCTTGACTTTGTCCAACAACCAATTCCAATCTTTATTTTTTTGCCTTTGAATATTTATGGGAATACCTAAATAAGTGATTGGAAGAGAGGTCTTCTTATATCTTAATTTATCCAAGACCATGGATTCTTGTCTAGCAGAGCGATGAAAGAAAATAACTTTAGATTTGTCTTCATTGATCAATTGCCCAGTAGCCTTAGAAAAACAGCTAATGATTTGCTTAATATTAGAAGCTTCCTTAATTGTAGCTTTACCTAAAAGGGTAGAGTCATCCACAAATTGAATATGAGAGATAGGTCTAGCTCCATGAGCAATGGTAACTCCCTCAAGGGTTTTGTTTTCCCTCTTTTTGGTTATAGTCCTACCCAAGCATTCAACAAGAATGATGAATAAATAAGGGGATAGCGGGTCACCTTGCCTAATACCTCTCGGAAGATGGGAAAGACTCGAGAAGGCCTACCATTGATAAGAACTAAGTAGGAAACTGAAGAGATACATCCCATAATCCAATCCATCCAATCCTTAGAGAAACCAAATTGCCTCAAAACTTTGATAAGGAAGTGCCAATCCACTCTGTCATAAGCTTTGGATAAGTCTAACCGAATGAACATAGAAGGAGAATTTTGCATATCCATGGAATGGATGGCTTCTTGAGCAAGAACTATCTCATCTACTATTTGACATCCTTCCACATAACCCCCTTGCTCGGGGAAATAATCTTATGCAAAAGAGGCTTCAACCTTTCTGCCATGATTTTAGTAATGATTTTGAGAAGAACATTACATAAAGCAATAGGTCTAAAAGCTGAGATATGATCAACCTCTTGAGATTTTGGAACAAGAGTAATATAAGTTTTATTGATAACCTTCAAAATTTCTTTGGATTTCTTGGCTTCTTCCACCACCTCTAATAAATCAACATGAAGGATATCCTAGAACTCTTGGTAGAACTCAATAGGAAAACCATCAGGACCTGGGGTTTTCCCTTTTGCATTTTAAAAACTACTTGTTGAAGCTCATTGATAGTAATAGGAGCAGTCAAAATAGAGTTCTCCTCAGAAGTGATAAGAGAAGGGATTGCTTGAAGAACATTTTGTTGTGAAGCTGAGTCAAGAGGAGTAGCAGCAAAAATATTGGAAAAGTAATCAACAACAATAGATTTCATGCCATCCCAAGTATAAACAACATCTCCAGAATCTGATTTTAAGGAAGAAATAAAGTTGTGAGATCTTCGAGCTAGAAGATATTTGTGGAAGAAATTTGTGTTTTGATCTCCTTCTTTGAGCCATTGAATTCTAGATTTTTGCTTCCATAAGATTTCTTCTCTTTTTTCCCATTCCTCTAACTCGAGTTGTGAGTTTAATTTCATCTACACTTCTCTTCTCGTGAGGCCATCTAAATGGATTTTCTTATTCAAATTTTCAAGATGAGCAATAACTTCATGTTTTTTTTTATGAACATCCCCAAACTCTTTCCAGTTCCAAGTCTTGATTTTGGATTTAATGTATTGCAGTCTTTTGGCAAAACAAAACATCTTAGTCCCATGCCTAGGTTTACCTTCCTTCCACCATTGTTGCACATGAGGTCTGAAGGAAATGTCTCTAAGCCACATTAATTGAAAATGAAAAGGAGAGAAACTCACATTGGTTTTCCACATTTCCACCATGACCGGCCAATGATCCGAACCAACATTATTAAGAGTCTTCACTTTAGGAATGTGACCATGGATTAAGAAATTTTCAGAGAGCAAAAACCTATCCAATCTCTCCATTATACAAGCTAAGCCTTGCCTTATGTTAGACCAAGTCATAAGGCCATTATCTGGTTGGATATCCACAAGATGGAGGTTTGCAATATATTCACTCATGAGGTCAGTACTTTTGTCCAAATTTCTATTTCCCCCCATTTTCTCATCCAGAGAGAGGATGGTATTGAAATCTCCTCCGATCAAGATCCAAGATTTAGGAAAATGAGAGATAATATGAGTAATATCCTTCCACTGTCTTATTTTTTCCTCCAAAGAAGTTGGGGCATAAACAATAATGCAGAGCATAATCTGGTTGGAATGTCTACTTTGAATAGCTATAGCCAACAAACCCCAACCGCCAATCATATGGTGAATAACTACCTCTTTTGGGTCCCAAAGACAAGCAATGCCACCCGAAGTCCCTTGGGAACCGAGGGAAACCACTTTTCCAGCTGGCCAAATTTTACTCGGCAATTAAGTCCATATCCTCCATTGACATCTTTGTTTCTTGAAGGAAAACAAGATGTGGATGATTTATCTGAATCATTCTTCTAATTTCATTTTGTTTTGAAAGACTCCCTTTGAGTCCTCTAATATTCCAAGTGATGATCTTCATTAATACTAGGGCTAAAAATGTTGGGAAGGGCATTAATCTTACCTTCCTCTACAAGCTTTTCACCTTCTTTTACCATATGATATTGATTGGTCTTGCGACCTACTTTTTGATTAGAATCCATCTTCAATTTTTTTTCCTTGTTTCTTGACTTATTCCAATTGAATCTGAGATGGCTTCTAACCTTGAAGAATGCTCATACACAACCAAAATTTTACTAGATGGTTCAATGGAGTCTATATTGGGACCTGCATTATTTGAAGTTTTGACATTTGAAATATTGTTTTTCTTGTGTAAATTTTCTCCTTTTTTTTTTTGTTGAAAACCTTTGATTTGTTGGTTTGTCTCTGAGTTCTTTCCTTCATATTTAAATTGTGTTTCTAAGATTTCATTTTCCATTATTTCCTCTTCCTCACTTGGGACATCATTTGTGGAAAGGATTTCAAACATATTAGCAAATGACTTTGATTGATCCTTCATTACTGGTTTTTCTGAGTGTTCTTCTTCTTAGGTATTTGGAAACCTGCTGAGTTTATATCTTCTTTCTTTTGATTAGGAATTTTATTTGTGCAAGCACTGGCCAAATGACCATATTCATGGCAAATTCTACAATGAAAAGGAATGTTCTCATAGTCCACTACTTGCTCCCAAGTGTCTTCCCCAAATTGTAATGTGATATTTTTAGGTAGGGTTTTGTCAAAATCCATTAAAACACAAATTCGAGCATAAATAATATGTTCAAAATTTTGAGTACAATCAACAGTCATCATAAAAGTTCCTAAAGAGTTTCCAATTGAAGAAAAAATAGTAGGTTTCCAAAATTCAATAGGGAGGCCAAAGAGTCTAACCCACACGGGAGCTATAGAAGGCATCTCTTCTTTCGCTTTAAATTTAGTATGCCAGGGCTTCATGAAAAGCCCTGCACTTCCAAAAAACCAAGGACCCCCTTGAAAAGTTTTCTCTCTATCTTCATTATTAGTAAATAAAACAAGAAAATAACCATTTGGATAAATAGAGATTTGTAACTCACCTTTAGTTTTCCAGCTTTTTGCAACACATACTTTGAAAGCAGATAGACTCGGACGAAAACCCACGAACCAACAAATTAGTCCTCTTTTTTCCAAATCTTCAATGCCAGTCTGAATGTTACCCATATCAAGATTCACTTGAGATATGAGCCATTTTTTGATCAATTTCTTGAAACTTATTTCGTGGTCTCTTTAATCCTTGCCCTAGATGTCATGGAATAATATTTTTAATTTTATCCTTCTTTATTCACTTGCTATAGATTAAGACTATAATATTTTTATCTAAATATTAATTATTAATAAATATGAATAAGAAATTAATTTATATTTTTTTCTATTGTTCGAAGGATTAGAACATTACTAGATTTAGAATTTGGAAAAGTAGTTCATAATTATGGAACGAATTTTCATTCTCAATTTAATCTTTAAGTAAGTTTCTCTACTAGCTATTCATATATTTAGCAACCCAACACCACTCACATGCAAATAAATAAGTTTATAAGCATGTATTTATAGAATATATAAAACAAAATCCTCTTTTAGACATTAGGTATAAAGCAAGGATAAATTTAATTTTATACCTAGATACATACAACTTGTTCATAATGACAATATCAATCCCATAATCAAATTTATTAACCATTGTCATTGCAACAAGTAATACCTTATTTTACTTTTTCATCTCAATCAAACAAGCAAAGATCTCATTGCCAATATGATAAAAATAAATTGCATATCACATACAAGCTCACTATTTATGGTGTATATAGACTACACATTAACAACATAACCATTAAACCAAATATTAATAATAATGAAAGATATGTTCATAGAAAATTATAAATAGTATAGATGTAACCATAATAAATCATCTAATTTTTTCACTTCTTAATTACCACTCATGATAAGAACGATAATATAATAAAGGTACAATAAAAGCTAATTGAAGCCTAACATTATATTTATAGAGAAGGTAGACTAGTATGCTAGGAGAAAATATTTCTTTGTATCCCAACATATATTATAGCCTAACATTCATTATTATCCAACATACAACATCATCATCACATCATAGATTTTTCTCCATAAACTTAAATATTTTCCATAGTCAAACATACATATATATCCATAATATAGAATGGCATATGGTAACCTTATTCATGCACAAAATTATGGACACCACATCAAATAGGTGATTTAAGAAACAAATAATAAACACATTCAACATACATGCAAGAGAAAAATTATGAAATAGGTATAATAATTATGGTAATCTATCATGTTTCATTTTTCATAATTGTCAACATACTATCTATTATTTTTGTAGAGGTACCTATAATCCTAGGTTCCAATCCTTTTTCCATCTTCAATATTCCAATCACTACTTCCTCCATGCACCTTTATAGATTTTCCATCTTCATGCAACTACTTTTCCCTCTTTCTTCCAAAATAATGTGTTCCAACAAGAGCTTTTCCCTACTCTTTACACTCAACTACTAGATCCTAAAATCCCCCATATTTTTCTTTATATCTAGCTCCTTGTATAAGGAAAACATCCACTCCATTTTTTTTCATGCATTTATTCCTTCCCTCCTCATTTTATCCACCAATACCCCTCTACTCCATCGATTCCTTTGCTTCCATATATCCTTCTACAACACCAATACTCAAAATAGATTTTTCTATTATCATTTATTTTGAACTAGATTAAATTCATTTTTAAAGCTTATTATTTAAAAGAGTTTCCATCTATTCAAATTTTATTAAAAAAACTATGTATAAGTCTAACAAAATTTCAATAAACATGATACTCAGATATACATATGCATTCCCTAAATAGATGAATCCACATAGACATTCATAATAAAAAATACTTATAAGACCTCATAGTATAGTTTACATAAGCATTAAGTTTATATACAACATGGCTACTAACATTAGGTTTACAAAAATATTTACTTGAAGATATTTATCACCTACATTTACCATATGATATACAAAAAAATTCTTTATGAGTTATTATTTACATAACCTCATGTAATAAATTAAAATTTTAAATAATGATTTTTTTTTTTTGTGTGTGTGATACAATAATATCAACTATTTATAATATAGTAACTATTCATCTATATTCTAGGTAGACAATTCATATAAAAATCATGTGCCAATTAATAATTCACATTTTAACATATTATCAAGAGTTTTAAATGTGTGATTCTTGTTAAGTAATAATAAAAGCATCTATGTATAATGGTAAGGTAAGTAGTAATTACACATTTACCATCCTTCTCCTATAAAACATAATATAAAAGTATACTCTAAAGTTGATCTCCCCAAGTCAATCTAGCTTGTCTAAGATTAAATATATGGATGTTGCTATAGGATATTATGAATACCAAAAAAACAAGGGGTTATATCAAAATTTGTATAATTTTAGAATTATAAATACCTCTAGATTTTTGAACTATCAATTACTTTTTTTTATATCATGTTGTTATGTTCCAAATATTTTTATTATATCACCCATAGAATTACATATCATAAAGGACAATGTTTAGTCATTTTGAGATAACATATGGTTATATTTATTTTAAGTATTTCACTTCTAGTTATATGTCAATGAGCCTAAAAGAGACTTAAAATTTTAGTTGAAGGGGATGTCAAGATAGAAAAACACATCTATATCTAAACAAGAATTGGTTAAAGTTAAAAATCTAAATAATGAAAAACTAACTAAATACTAAAAAATAAATTTCAAATAAAGTGAATGATATAAAGTATTCTACAAAATATAATATTGGATATTTGTAGTTTTAAAATTTATCTTTGTTGATGGAGAAAGAAATATAGGAAAAATCCTTCTTAGTGATCATTTCACAAACATACCATAGATGCACTTAAAAAAAAAGCTATTCTACATGCCTCTATATCTATTTTATGCCCTCTTGGGATATGAATCCGAATCTAAATACCAAAAGAAGAAAATACCCTCCAATGAGAAAGTATAGACCTAGTATTATTCCTATGATTTCATGTAAAAAATAGTATAAATATTATGCCTTGATTGGTAATTGCTTCTTATGTCTTTGCATGGAAGAGTTGATAGGATATTTTAAAAAATATATCTTCTATAAGTCAATGAATATCATTCATCCTCATATTAGTTTATATTTTAACATATAAAATAAGCATACATTAGATTATTTACTAAGTAAAGCGATGTTGAAATTTATAATACTTTCTAAAAGCATTCTAAAACATACATTCACCACAATTATATGCAAAAAAAAGGAAGAAAAGAAAAATAGAAGAGCATATAGAAAAAAATAGAGAAAGAGATAACTAACAAAAATAGATAAAATAAATAAGGGGTGGGTGCCCATTGGCACACCCACAATATCACATATGACAAACTAATACAATGGATCAGTTATTCGGGGTATTTATAATGACACCAAATACCCAATTAGATATTAACCTCATGTTGATATAACCTCAATTGAAGCTTAAATTACAATATTATAAATACATTAAACCTTTAATCAAGGTTAACCATAGATGTGGTTTAACCAATATCACTAAGGATGAAAACTACTCATAGGCTTATGTAAAGATGCTCATAGTCTTACACAAATATTATCATAGTATTGCATAGAATAATATACAAAGTATTACAAAGAAATATACTTGTAGGATTACATATTGAATGTCCGTAGGCTTGCAAAGACAACACCTGAAGGCTTACATAACACTTACCCATAGACTACATTAAGTGTACCCATAGGCACTCACCATTATTGGCCTTGGCCTATTAATTCTAAATTATAAACATTAAAACAACCCCCATAATCTAAATTGAAGGGCTAAGTGTTGAAAGTATAATCTAACTTATGGCGAAGGATGACAATATATGATGTAATAATGTATAGGCCTAAGGGCAATATTTATACGATGTACTTAGTTTATTGTAATATTTTATTATGTAATCCATATGGGCCATGATTAACCTTGTTAATTTTAAACCAATATTCCAACTTGTAGTTAACCTTAAATACTTCTTGTTTTTTCTCTTACGTTAAACTCGTTTATATAAATGGGGATATGGTATTAGTTTAAATACCCCCCACCACTTCATCCATTATATCAGAGTGTTTTTATTCTTATCCATGGATAATATAGTGATTACTTATGGTACATATGGGTGCCCACTATGTATTTTTATCTTTCAAATTTTTTATGTTTTCTATATAATATTTGAGTGGATGGGTTGCTTCTATTCATTTCTAAAAAATATCATAAATTTTGGCATGATATCAGAGTGGGTACCGAGTAAAATTGCTTGGTCATGTAAAAATATTATTCAAAGCCTCTAATCCTTCCTCTAATGGTTTTCTAATCATATTCCAAATAAGTGGTAGAGAGCAGATTCTATTTCATTTTTTATCATCCATATTTTTGAGAGAATTAGAGAAAATATGTATTATTTTTTTTATAAATAAGGTTTCAAAAAGTATAAAATGAAGGACCATTATCCTTTTCTAATGAATATTTTCAAATACCACCATTCAAAATATATATTTTTTATTTTAAAATAGGGCATATAAATTTGAATTTGAATAGGGTTATTTTCATACTCTTTAGCTTTCACTTGGCACCCTCATGACCTAGAGCATGTAAAACCCCTCTTCATGTAGAGTTGTTTTACCTCAAATCACAAAAAAAGGTAAGCATTATGGCTAGGTAATTAAATTACAAGGAATTCATATGTGATAAGTCCAAGTTTGAATCCCGATGGATACTTTTTTTGCTTGAACTGAAAGACCTTTTTCTAATGCATCAAGAATAATAGTGCAATTTTTGAAATTTATAACTTTAATCAAATTGATAACATGGTGTGGTAGTTAATATTTTGCATTGGAGAGAGTAGGTCAAAGGATTGATTCATGATGCCTTATTTTACAACGATAGAGGAACATAGTGTCTTGTACGGGGGGATAGGTTTTAAAAGCATAACTATGTGCACTGATAGAGTATTTATCAAGTATATTTTAAAAAAGGAAGTATGCATGTTAAAATAATACACTTATATTTTTGCTTAGATACCATCAATTAGAATTAAAATATGTAGAAGGGATATCCTTAACCCTAAAAATTGTGTGGTTTTTGTGTTAGCTATTGAAAAGTGCTTAGCATCAAGAGACAAAGGTTCAAAATTCTTCATTGCCACTCGCACATTTTGTAAAGTATGATAGATGATCTTTGGCTAATGTGGAAACCTAGTGTGACATATAACCTTGCTTTTTGTATTTATATACACCTTCAACCAATAAAAAAGTGGTAAGTGTCAAATTGGTAATCATTTCAATAGCATAATGGCACACACATGGCATGGAATAAGTGGCAGACATCTATAAATCAGGGTGTAACACCTAGCATGCTATAATTCAATTTTGCATTTCTAAGGTTTAAGACATTTATTTTTTAATTTTAAATATTATTTGGAAAAACATTTGGAGACCATAATTTTTGCATATGGAATTGTTTTGAGCCCATTTTTTCAAATCACATGCTTTTCCAAGCTCTATGCATTGGTAAATTAGTTTATAAAACTATTCCAATATTAGGGGTTGAATAGTATGGAATAATACTCAATCCCTATTACCCTATTTCATGTTGCATTTACCATATTATTTGTAATCAGAATTTTAGGTCTACTTTTTTTGGCAGATACAGTTGGGTTTGTGATAGTTGGAACAAATTTTGATTCTTTTAGAGTTATTTATGAAAAGGATTTAGGATGTGTTTCAGTTAATACCTCTTCCTCCTTCAGGCTAATGGTCCAACTTATTCATGAAAATCTAATTATTCATGATCTCATCCTTCTTCTACTTCTTGTCCAAGTACTTTTGGAAGTTTATAATAGCTCTTATTTTAAGTAGATTTATCCAAATCCACTTTTGATGATAGAAATTAGATGGACCAAGGGTAATTTGAAGCCTCCAAAAAAGGTGATGTATGTTGTAAAAGGAAAGGCTATGTCTCCATGTTATACCTTATGTGACTATGGAATATTGAATCAACTATTCTTTAAAGGTAGAGGTGATATCGAATTGTTATCCTCATATGGTAACTTAGTAGAATTTTTCATTGGATGTCTATGGAAGACTCTAATAGTAGTAGTGATAACTATGGTCTAGCCTAAGGGGACTCTCGTGCAAGAGATATTTTTGTTATATTAGATTTTAGATGATGAGGAGAATTTAGATGAGCTTACCCCAAGTGTAGAGGCCCACTAGAGAATCCATTATGGGGAAGATATTATTATCACTATTGTCTTCTCTTGTTGTCCCCTCAGTTTAGATTATAAGGGGGTGTTTACAACGTAGTTTGACTTATGGTCAATAATGAGATTGTATGATACAATAATGTACCGGCCTAAGGATAATCTTCATACAATGTATATAGTTTATAATAATAGTTCATTATGTAATCCCTATAGGTTTTGGTTAACCTTATAATGGTTAAAATCACCTTATAAATTGTAATTAACCTTAGATACCTCTTGTTAAGTCAACTTAGGTTAAACTTATTTTGATAATTAGGGTTTTGGTATTAGTATAAATACCCCTACCACTTCATATATTGTATCAAAGTAAAGTGACTCTTATATATGGATAGCATAGTGATTATTTATGGTACCTATGGTTTCCTGCTATATTTTTTCTTCTTTTTTCTTTTGATATAGTTATTACATCATATACCATATAATAATTCGAGTGATATAACCACCTCTCATAAGGTACATGCATGTAGTATAGGGTAAGGTATTAGTAATTTTTTTTAGGGTTTGTTACACCTAAAATAGACATCTTATGTACTTAACTACCCTTCACTACCATAATAGAATCATTCAAAGCATTAAGATATAACTTGTGGTATTAGAGCATTTAGAAGGAATAAATAATTATCCTTATTATACTCCTCTAGCTTCGACATAGAGAAAGCCAAGGTGCACTATTTATGAGAAAAAAATTCAAGTTTGAGATGATAAGTTTCAAGGCTTAAAGTACCATATATAATATTATGATCATGAAGGATAACTCCATGGTTCATTAAAAAAAATTAGGGTGAATAACCCTACAAAAAGTAAAAATCCTTCAAGTTTCAAAGGGTTACTACCCCTTATAGATGACCAAAGGTCATAAAGCCTACACAAAAAAACTAAGCAAATTAAAGAAATTAAATAAGTCATTTTCATTGAGATACAAGAAAGAAATATATTGAAAAGATCCATAAAATATTGTAAGGAATATATTGAAACTCCATAAAAAAATCAAAAGAAGCTATTGAATCTCCATAAAATGTTACAAACAAAGCTATTTCAAAGCTCCATAAAAAGAAAATTTAGGAAGTCATTAAAGCTTCACAAAAAATAATTATAAATAAGATATTTCCAAGCCTCGACAGGCATATTGCTTTTAAAACTATTAAAAGGATAACTAATACAAAACAACTAAGAAAATTCATGAAATAAAGTAAACAAGTCATTGTCATTGAGAGACAAGAAACAAATCTATTGAAAAGCTCTATAAAATATTGTAAGGAAGATATTGAAGCTCCATTAAAAATCAAAAGTTATTAAAAGCTCCATAAAATTTTACAAACAAAGCTATGGCAAAGCTCCATAAAAGAAAAATTTAGGAAGCCATTAAATCTTCATAAAAAAGAATTATAAATAAGATATTTCCGAGCATCAATAAAAATATTGCTTTTAAAGTATTAAAAGGATAATTGAGACCATTTGAAATTACTAAGATTTCTTAGAGAAAAATAAAATATTTCTACTGTATTTTTCCAAGAAAATTGCACCACCCAAATAAAATAATATTTGAAGAGGTCAAAATGTTGGACTATAATGTGAAGGTAGGTTATTACACCATTGAAACTATAGAATAGCGACTCATAGGTCACATGGAAGAGGCATCCATGAAGTACTCCAAAAAATACCATAGCAGAGCTAAAAAATAAACTTTATCCTTGTTAAATATAATAAAAGGACATATTAAACTTAAAAACAACAATTCAAAAGGTATGAAGCAATATACTTCACATGAGAAAAACACTCAAAATTAAGCAACTAAGATTGGAAAATTAACAAAGTTGGATGTTGAAAGATACACACCCTATGAGAAAAATTATTCTTAGAGAACCTACATCTTAATAGAATGGCCTCAAGTATGAAGATATAAACATAGCAAGAAAGAATTAGCTCCTAAGAAGAGAGAGTAGGAGCCTCAAGATTCACAAACATAGAAGATGACCCAAGAAAAAATTGTCCAACGTAGAAGAGCATCGAGAGAATGATGAAGGTAAGTCTAAAAAAAGATGAGAGATAAAAAATAAATACAGGTCCAAAGAAGAACAACAAAGGTACGAGAAGAGAGAAATAATTCTAAATAATTTTCTCTCCCATGAAACATTGTCAAATCAATTTTATGCATCCTACAGAAGTCTTCATGGAATAAATGAGAAAGTAAACATGTGAAATGTAGGCCCAAATAATAGACACCCAGAGGATAGAAAAATATCACCCAAGAAAACAAACAACCAAACTCATTGTCAAATTAGGAAAGCAATCAAATTTAGCAAACAAGGGTGTTAGAATAGTCAAAGCAATTGGAAGTCTCATTCAAGAATGGAGAAGGAAACAGTTTAATTTCCATTAAATTATTCACATAGTTGATATATGGTGTGATAAATATTAAGATTCAACCTTAGTTTTCAAAAGATAAAAAATTATTATATGAGGTATTTTTCAAAAGAATGAATGCATATAAAAATAAAATTAAAAAAATTATGTTGGGACAATTATCATCATGATTGAAGAAATATATTTGAAGAAGGGAAAAGGAACTAAGGTAAAAAAATATATTGAAAGTTTTTTTTACTACAGCATACCTACAAAAAGAATAAGATTATTAATTTAAATATTTAAAATAGGAGAAAATTTATTTTTAAAGGTGAAAATAAAAATATAAGGGAATATTCTAAGAAATATTTTGTAGAGGAAGAAGCATTCCCTCTACTTAATGAGAAACAATTTTCTTGCATTTTTGAAGGATCATTTGAATTCTAAGTATAGGCATGTATATACTCATTAGAAAGTGTTTTTCAAGATGAACTCATTAAAATATGAATATTTGAATTTTATGAAAGAATACCATGGATACTGGAGCACCAAAGTTCTTATTGATAGATTCTCAATTGTTGAGGGGAAACAATTATGCTTCTTGAAGGACCAAACTCATGACATAGCTTGAATTTAAGTAATTTTGGCAAGTAGTAGATGGAAGCACTACCTATCCTATTGTAGAAGGATAAGAGCAAACAAAATTTAAAAAGGAAAACAAAAAATAAATACTAATTATCATGTTTGGAGCAACAAATGGTGTCCAAGCATACATTAGATATACAAACACAACCAAAGATGAATGGAAGAAGTTGAAAATAATAATTGAAACCAAGAGCCAAAATCAGATTCTATTCCTTCAAAGTTAACTCCATTGACTGAAGATGAAGAGTGGAGAAAATATGGATCATTTATGATAAGGATTGTAGAATAGAGATCATCATTACAAGCACTAGGAACTCATGTATTTAATGAAATGTTAGTTCCTATTATTTTAATATCACTCCCATCAAAGTACAATGTTTTTGTGACTACATTAAATATTACTAAAAAAACACCAAGTTTTGAGAAATTGGTGAATTTATTTTAAAACGTAGAGGCCTCACATACCACAAAGGAGAAGATCAATTACTAGTTACAAGTCAAATATGGAAGTAGCCTTTCATAAGAGGCATGATATCTCCACAACACTCACAATAAAGAAACAATTTTCAAATATTTCAAAATTAGAGAAAATGATTAGAGGAGTACTTTCCATTTGCAAAATATGTGTGAACATAATGGAAGAAATGGATACACCATGAAGGAATATTGGCATATTCTATTTAAGAATGGATCACCTTTATGATAGATGAACCAACAACATGATAGGTTATATTCAAAACAAAAAAATCATAATTGGAGAAAGGCACATCAAAGTAATGTAGCCAAAGAGAATCATTTCAAAGAAGACAAAGAAGAAAATCAAGAAGAAGAATAAGAACATGTGTTTTAACACAAGCATATTTGAGATAGCATAGTAATGTTTGGTATAAATCCAAACATATGAGAGGCTGAGAAACTTCAAAACATCCAAATCATCATAGAATAAGATTTCTATCAATTGAAAAATTCAAGCCAATGAACCAACAAGAGGAAACACTAAATAGATATAAATGGAACCATTAAAAGCATTATCCATGGGACAACTCCAAGGACAATAATTTCAATGTATTTTGGAATGAATATGGTACATTCACAGTCAATTTATTTTCTACTCACTTTATCAAGTACAAAGAAACGCATTTGTAGGATGAGCATCCCATTGTGAAGAAATATTTAAAGAAACATGTTATAACCTACAAATTATATTTTATTTAAAGAATATTATCTATATTTTCAATTTGAACAAGAGATCCATACATCATTATCAGAGCTCAAGATATCATAAGACTACTATCAAGAAGTGTACCAACACTACAAGATATCAAAATACTAAATGATAAGATGCATGATGATATCATCAATATTGACAACATAATTTATGATAAAATAAAATTGTTATAAAACTATTGGGTCATAATGTATCAACTATTAGGACCATAGATAAATTGAAAAGTTACTATATTCTAGTTCAACGGAAAATTGTGGTAGTTGTTGGATCATTTAAATGACTAAAACAACTACACGTAATTTTTAGATATTGCACTCAAAATATACATCCCATTATCATATCATAGAACTTATTATAAAAGGAGAACTTGGAAATAATCTAGAATTTGATCATAATGAAAAATAGAGAAAGGAAAAGTAGCTAAATAAGTCACACACAAATTTTATTCCACCATATGCAAGACAAAAATTGACATACAATCAATTCAACAAGTGACATTGGATGCATGGTAACACATGCCTCACTTGAATACATTGAGAATCAACAATGGTATTAAAAATAATTGAATAATCATTTATATAATAAATATATTTGGAGTGCATTATCAATAGAATTTGACACTCATAAGTTTCTAAGTAGTAATTCTACATTAAAGGGTAATTTCTCTCTCAAATTCCAACATTACCATAGACATTATTCTTTGGCCATAAGAAAACAAAAATATTTTGACTATGATGTAATAAGGTGGGTATTTTAGAAGTTATTACATCATATACCATGTGAGAAGTTAAGTGGTATAATAATACCTCACAAAGTACAAGCATGTAGTATAGGACAAAGTATTTTCAAATTTGTTTAAGGGTTTGTTATACCTAAAATAGGCATATTATGTACTTAAATACTCTACATTGTCATAATACAATTATTTGGAACATTAAAATCAATACCTTTTTACACTTTCAATATAATATTTGACTTTTGTTTATTTTTAGAAAATATTATGAATTTTGGCACTAAGAAGAGAAGACATTAGATATGGACCCCCCTATAATGAATGGTTGAATAGA
Source organism: Wollemia nobilis (assembly GCA_028583015.1). Classification (NCBI taxonomy): domain Eukaryota; kingdom Viridiplantae; phylum Streptophyta; class Pinopsida; order Araucariales; family Araucariaceae; genus Wollemia; species Wollemia nobilis. The sequence goes on from JAQPPZ010002882.1 coordinate 726,499, forward strand.
CCAATAAATATTGATGTCTTCTGTTACCAAAGTACATGAGGATCAACCTCTCTATGAACATGAAATTATGAATCCACCTTCTGGACTAAGATATCGGTATTTCCATGATAAAATATTCAATATGTAATATGGTCACCACAATATTTACTTTAATATTGATAGAAAGCAATAGAATCTTGAAGTAATATCCAAGCCCCTAAATAATCATCCTCAATGGTTAGAAAGATATACATAGGAACAAGGTGTATATTGCATTTACTATCCAAAACCTACTTCTTTTATAGACAAAGGATTACCAACCACCATACCAATAGAGTGATAGAGTTTAGAGAGTACAATTTCTATGAAAGAAAGGAAAGATAAAAACAATGAATTGAATTCTTAATATTTCAAATATTATACAACTAACTAATTGTCACACCATTGATATTTGTTGTGGTTAGATGTTTTATGCTCTTTGAAAACATCAATCATTGATTCCCTTGATAAAAGAAATGAGATAAAGTGAGCTTTGAAACTAAGACTTTTTTCTTGAAAAAGTCTTTTCAACCATACATGTGTTGGGTGTGAGTAAATTTACCAACCCTAATGGTAATTAGACTGCTAGAGTTAATATTTCACTAGATTTAAAGCGGATAATTCTAATTAGGTCTATTTATACAAAAGTTATGGCCTTCAAAATTTTTGGCATATTAGTACTAAAAAATCATAAGAGTAAAAATTCTAGACCTTAAAATATTTTGACTAATCAAAAGCTTCCACCTATCATATCTTGAAAATGCAACCTCTATGATGATTTTATTATACTGATAGGACTACCAACTTGTCTAAATTTATAAGTAGAATGTCGATATTTTCCAAAAATGGATTACCTAAAGTTGTTTAAACATAGAGAAATTTGTAATTGTGGCTATGTAACAACTATGTAGACATCAACTTAGTACCATTAAAAAAACAAAGGCATGAGATTTAAAATTTGGAATTTTTTGGATCCTATGGTCTAAGACTACAACTAGCCAATGTTCCATCAATTTAGATGTGTCTCAAAGTGAGATAAAATATACAATGAAAGTAAAACTTAAAATATTTTTTAGAAAATTACAATCACTAGCACTCCTAAGTTTTGAGCTTGGATTTTATAGCTCCAGATTCAAGTCCCTCAATGATAACCTATAGCTAATAGTTGGGTAAGATGAGGGTCCCTATAATTTAAGAGTTATGCCTTAGATATCAAAAAATATATGCACATAACTTAAATCAATTGAGGATATTTGATTCAAATTATTTTCATTTTGCATAGATATAACTATTTTATTGTCAAATTGTGTTGAGAGTGATTGTTCCTCAGGACATTCAAATGTATATGCCTAAATGCCAAAATTTATGTTACCTATAGAAAATATGCAAAAAATGACAACTTTGTAATTTAAATTCAGGACTTCTTGATGGAAGGGTAAGTTCCCTACTAGTACACTTATATATACAACAAAAAGTATACACCCTAGTTTTCAACTTCTTAGGTACTAAATGTGCTTCATACTACTACCACAAACTTGGTATACCTATATAACATTTTTTTTTCTGTTATGGAATGTTCAAAAATTCAAATTTTGAAAAGAAAAGGATCAAAATATTCAAGTTCAAAAATGAGTATTAGAAATGGCCCCCTACAATTTCACAATGATTCCATAAAAATCAACAATTTTTCTGTATTGGTTAATATATACCTTGTACATTATTTTTGTGTGATTGAATGAAGTTGCTTTGTATTGTCTCTAATGCCATATTGGAATTTACAACATGCATTCACCACAATTATATGTAGAAAAAGTAAGAAGAGAAAAATAAAAGAATATTTAGACAAAATTTGAGAAAGAGATAAGCAACACAAATAGATAGAAGGAATAATGGGTGGGTTCCCATAGGCACCCCCACAATATCACATATCACAAACTCATAAAATGTATCAATTATTGGGTGGTATTTATAGTGATACCAAATACCCAATTTGATATTAACCTCAAGCCAACATAATCTAACTTGAAGAATAAATTACAATATAATACATATATTACACTTTACTTAAGGTTAAAAATAGAAGTGGTTTAACCAATATCGATAAAGGTGAATACCTAAATATTTTCAGCTAGCTTACAAATAAGAATGTTTATAGGCTTACATAAAAATATGTGCATAGGCTTACATATACTAGAGCTATTACATTATTTGGTCCTATTGTAAATATTTAGATTAGGGTGTGAGTTTGATATTTGTGTATATAGTATGTGTCAAGTTAGTAGGTGTGAGCATGTATCATGTAATTAAGTGTGTGAGGTGTTTAGTTATAAAGTGAGAGTTATGAGTGTGATGTGTCAAATTGAGAAGTAAGGAATTATGTGTAATCATGAGAGAATTTATCTTTATATAATATGTGATATTAATTATGTAAGAGAGGAATATGAAGAGTTAAGTTATCCCATGATTTAAAAAATATAAAAGCCCAAGAGTCATATAATATGAATATTCTCATGTATATTTATATTGGAAATCCATGTAATATGTAACTCAAATAAGCATTGCTTGAGTTTTTATAAATAAATCTTTCAGTGTGGTTTTATGTGAGATTGGTATTCATTTGATATATTTTTTATTATTATTGAAATTTATGATACTAGAATTATCTAACCTTCGAGAATAACATTATTTTACTAACAATGGTAGTAGAGTCATCATGCATGATTTTGTATTAAGCCACATTGAGTAAAAAAGCTACATGAAGAGATAATTACTGTGAACAGAGAAGGATCATACGAGAGATTGTTTATTGGTAGATTGGAAAAGGAACATGAGAGATATTATTGATTTCTAGATTGGAGAATGCATTTGAGATAGATTTTTTATTACTGGAAGAAGGATTGCAAGTTTAGAGAGAGGAGGTTGTAATGAAAATTGAGATATTATCCATTGAAAGAAGAGAAGATTATAGATTAGAGAACATAATTGAAGGAATAATGAGAATTGAGGATAAATATTGAAGATGCATATTAAGAATATAGATTGAGTATGTAGAAGAGGATGAATATTGTAAAATCTATGAATAATTTGAAGCAACAAATATTGCTAACACTGTGGATGGAGATTAATAACAAGTCTTTGATGTTGTTGGTTCTAGACTAGAGATGTTTGAGAATGTAGAGACAACTAGATAATTTTACGAATGTAAGGACGAGTGCTTTGAATACCTAGATATGTGTGTTGAAGTTTGACAACTTGGATAAAGCATTGAAGCTTGAAACTTGTAGGGATTAGGAGATGAAAAAGATATTTGTACCATATTCCACTACATTGAAGCCTATTGGAGAGCAAATTGTAGAGAATTTGAATATGATTGGATGTCATAGTAACACCTTGGTAGGAGTTATTTATAGAAATGTTATTGCAAATATGATATGTTTGAGAGAATAGTGTCATTTAAAGTAAATTATAAACTTTGCATTATTTATTGTTTTGGTGTGCATGTTTGAAGGAATTAGTTATGATAAGAATATAAATAATAAATTGATATTACAATGAATGACTGAGAGCTATAAATAGAAGAGAATCATATTTAAAAGAAAGAAGTAAGAAATTATTTGGTTGGAGAATTAAATTAATGATATGATGAATGATGAATTAAGATTATGTTAATGAATTGATGACTAAAGGGATTTAAATTAAAATTTGTAGAATTAAATTATTCATTAAATAAAAAATGAGATATAAGAAAAAAATAATTATTGAATTCATTAATGGAGGAAAAATGAAGAAATTTATTTGATTGAATTGAATTTGGAAAATTGAATTATTGTGAAATTGATTGATTAATTGGAAGATATAATAATAAATAATTTGATATTTTAAATTGAAATTAAATTTAAATAATTTATTTGATTAATGATATTAAGGAATAAAGAATAATTGAATAATATTTTGAAATTGATAAAGTTAAGATATTAGAAAATTGATAAAAGAAAAATCTTTTGAAATAATTTTTGTGAACTCATCATGGAGATTGAAAAAAGAAAGAGGAAAACAAGAATTCAATGTGCATCATCAAAAAATAGTACAATTAAATAAAATAATTCAAGAAATCATTTACAATCCATTTCTCAAAGAACTACTAAAGTTGGAAACTATGAAATAATGGAACATCTACAATCCATTTACAAAAAGACTAAAGATAGAATTTATTTAATACTTCAACATTGCTTACATGGTCTTCTCAAGGATTCTAATAACCATTATGAACATCATATTACAATACCTATTAGTATATGGAAAAATGCATACAAGGCAATGGTTATTCTAAATGATATCAAGACAAAAATACAAGAATTGAAGAATAAATCTTTAATGAAAGATGCATGCTAGGATATTGATGATATCTATCTAAATAAGAATGAAAATAGTGATTCAAAAGTGTGTACAATATGTAATAATTGCAATATATTTGGACACAAGGAAGTATAATGTTGGGATCTTTATCCCTATAAATTTTATAGAGGTAAAAATCATCCTCAAGAATATTGTTGTCAACAAAAAAAAAATTATAATGATAGATGGAAAACAATATCGATGATGGAACTAGACAAAATCATTCAAAAAAAAATCTTTAAAACAACTTCAGAAGCAATCAAATTCACTACCAAAGTCGAAGGAGAATGGTCAAAATCAAATATGGAACAAACATAGTGCCAAAATCTAAAGTAGTACAAAAATCAGAGAATGAAGGACAAGAATCAAGACCAAAGAAAAAATCCTTTGCACAAAATAATGTAATAAATGGGGTGGGTGTTTATAGGTATTACCATATTTGGTCCAATTGTAAATATTTATATTAGGGTGTGCGTTTGATATTTGTGTATATATTTTGTGTTAAGTTAGTAGGTGTGAGCATGTGTCATGTAATTAAGTGTGTGAGGTGTTTAGTTAGCAAGTGAGAGTTATGAGTGTGATGTATCAAGTTTAGAAGTAGGGAGTTATGTGTAATCATGAGATACTTTATCTTTATGTAATATGTGAGATTCATTATGTAAGAGAGGAATATGAAGAGTCAAGTTCTCTCATGAGTTTGAGGAGAGCAAAGGCCAAGAATCGTGTAATGTGAAGTCTTGTGTATCTTTATATTGGATACAAAGCCATATAATATGTAACTTGAATATTATTTCCTTTATGCATTGATTTATTTTTTATCAATAAATATTTCAGTGTGATTTTATATGAGATTGGTGTTCATTTGATAAATGCTTGATTATTATTAAAATTGCTGATCTTGAAATTATTTAACTTGTAAGAATAGAATTATTTTTCTAACAACATATACAATACTTGTAGGTTTAAATAGAGAATACCTAAATGATTACACAACACTTACTCATAGGATACATTAAGAGTGCCCATAGGCCCTTCATGCCTTTGACCCTTGGCCTAATAAGGTTATATTAAAAATATGTCAACAAGCAAGCCTCTTACACCTCTTTTAAAATTCATAAATAAATTTATTCTTATTGAAATTTATAGATAGGTAATCCTTTTCTTAATTTATATTAAATAAATACATAATGGGATTGCTAAATTTTCCTTTTATAAATGAATAAATTACATGCAAATCCATGGGATATATTGATTGTCTAGATAATACAATAAATAGATGATAAATTACATAGGTGAGGATTCCTCAAGGAATTTTATAGTTATAGGCCATATTTATATTCAAATATAAAAATAACAAGAATACATTTGTAAATACTACATTGGAAACAAAGTTCTTAGGGATACATTCTTTATGCTATCATGTTACATTTCATGGCTAAATATTAAATATGAATAAAAAAAATCATAATATGAAAAATGATGAGGAATAGTTGAAGTAAAAAAATATATGATAAAATTTTTAGTAAGAAAATATAGATAAAGATAAAATAGATAAAGGTAATATTAATAGTAAAGTGATGATAGGATATCTTAATCATAAGAAGAATGATATTATGGGTATGTATAATTAGTTGAGGAGATGACCTCAAATATACATATAAATAAACATTCCACTTGAGTAAATTTAGTATCACCTACAACATTGTTTTGATATAGTTGAAGTTAAATTAACTTCATTCAATGAAGAAAATATTTAATAAAATAACCAAATTAAAGTCAACGTGCCTAGAAGAAGTATAACAAAAGAATTCAATAGAATAAAACCATAATAAAGGAAATTATATGAGTGGAGTGATATAAGCTAGAGAAGATAATGGTGATAATAAAAATAAAAATAAATACAGTTAATCCTCTATTAAGTCCTTAAAAAAAAAATAGTCAAGACAGATAATAAGGAGAAATATTTTGAGAAGAATCCAGAATAGTCTAAACAAAACAAAAAAAACTAGAAATTCTTGTAAATCAACCAATTAATAATATATTTTAGAAATCTAAGGAATCCAACTCTAATCACTTTATCAAAGAAGAATTATATATGTGGAAGAAATATCTCCAAGTGAAGTATTCAATAGATATCTAAATTTTTATAAAAAGAGTTTATCAAAACCTTAGATGTGGAATATGATAACATAAATAGCATATCAATGATGAAGCAAGCAACCTCAAAGGAAGTAATTTTTTGTGATTCCCATACTATATGCCAAGAAATTGACTTAAAAAATTACTTAAAGTATTTATAATTAATAGATTTACATATCGGCATGTTATTGGTTGAATAATCAATATCCTGGAATGCGATTTTTGAGCTCTGGCGATTTGGCGGGAAACCTTCTGAACTGCCGACGGCCGAGTCTCTAGGGTTTCAGATCGGAAACCTCTTCCAGAGTCTTTGGGGGTTTGCTGCTGGTTTTTGTTCTAGGATCTTTCGGTGTCCCGGGAGGGCCCAATGGGGTCTCTTCCAGGTTCTCTCGAGGGGAAGAAGACCTCTTATGCGGAGATTTTACGAGAAAATCCTGCGTCTTCCTCTGTTGATGCTCAGCGGAGTGCCTTCCATCTGCTATCCAAGAATGCGGGCAAGGGTTCTCCTGGGCATAGAATCAATGGATGTCTCCCGCAATCTGCGTCAAGACCAAAAATAGTCATCGAACCGTAGCCGGTTGAAGACACGATAAACTATCGGGCCACTCATGATCCGATCTCGCAAGTTCATGGGCATTCGACCCACCCCGCACTTTTTGCATTCCTGGGTGAGACAAAACTGGGAGCCTATCGGTGAGTACTCCTTATGGCCCATTAGCAATGGGTATTTTATTATTAGTTTTTCTTCCCTAATGGATAGAAACAGAGCATTTGAATCAGAGAAGAGGAGCCATGGCCCGGCAGGGTTATTTGTCCAGCCGTGGAGAGCGGGTTTCGACCCTCGCATTGAGCCCACGGCTGTCCCGGTTTGGATCCGACTGTATGCTCTCCCGATGGAGTTTTGGGGTGAGCAGATTCTTGAATTGATAGGCAACTCTCTAGGTAGATTTTTGGGAGTTTCTAAGGATACCATTGAAGGAAATACTGCTGTTTATGCAAGAATTTGTGTAGAATTGGATATTAGTCAACCGCTACCAGCTGAGATGGAACTGGAGTTAGCAGACATTCCCCGGATACAGATAGCTAGACTATGAAGCCCTACCTTTCCGATGTAGAGTCTGTCATTTGCATGGCCATTTGGCAAGGTTCTCGTCCAAATATCTTGAGCACCAAAGCGGATGCTCCACAGGGAATGTCAAATCGCTCCCGAGGAGGTAAGTCCACTTCGGTCAAGGAACCACCCGTCATTCCCCCGGCTCTGAGGGCCAGAACGATGGCTTTGAACAGCAGAAGAGAAGAAGAAACAAAAAGAGAAATGGTAAGGAGCAAGCTCTTCCCAAGCCAACCAACCGGTATGAAATCTTCAAATCTCTTGTGGATCAAGAAGACCAACCTATGGAAGGAGCAGATGGGATCCTTGAGGATAATATCATCCTTACTCATGCTCCTCCTTCATCAACCCCTGTCCTTGAACAGGTGATTGACTCCTCTGAGACTTTGCAGCAAGAAAACCCCGGGACTCTGGTAATCCACTCCCCAGTTCAGCCCGTTATTAAAGATGTTACCATGGGAATTGCAGAAAAGCTCAGAGAAAGACCAGCTCTTGGAATTTCCCAGGTGGAGAAGAGGTCGAAAAATAGTAATTCCCAAGGGGTGGGCAGGAAATCCAATAAGGATCTAATTGCAGTGCAAGGAGATAAGCTAATCAATGGAGGATTGGCGAGAACAATTGATTCGTATTGCTCCCAAGGTTTCCAATGATTATTCAATCTTGGAATGTGAGGGGTTTAAACAAGGAGAACCCATCAATCATGCTGTTCAAAGACTTTTAGAGAGAAGTAAAACAGACTTTCTCGCTCATTCAGAGACAAAAATGTCATTAGACCTTATGAGTAAAACTGTCAACCGAATCTGGAGGGGTGTCGGCCATATGGCGTTGGCTGCTCTTGGTGCCTCGGGAGGGATTGCTACTCTTTGGAATCCTTTGGCGTGGATAGCAATAGAACATATAGCCTGGAGAGGGGTCCTAACATCTCTTTTTAAGAATATAGTTACAGCTGAACAAGTCTTAATTACAAATTTCTATGGGGCTCAGAACACCGATGGTCAGCGGTTTCAATGGAAAGTCGTTCAAAACATGAGGTCCTCCCGGGAAGATTTTGATTGGATTATTGCTGGGGACTTCAATGCTAAATTATCCGCTAGAGATCAGGAAGGTGGCATCCCTGTTCTGGATACAGGGGACCGGTTGTTTATTGCCCAAGTCCAGGCCTTTAACCTTGTTGATATCAAAGGCCCTGGTACAAACTTTACCTGGACTAATAAGAGAAGAGAGCCATACAATAGGAGGGTTAAGCTTGACAGGTTTTTGGTCTCGGAGGAAGCTTATGTTAGATGGAATATCAAATTCCAGATTTTGGAGGGCCCAGTCTCAGATCACTCTCCCATTTTGCTGGAGGGAGGGACTATGTCAGGGAAGTATTACAAACCTTTTAAATTTGAAAATTTTTGGTTGCAAAAAGAGGACCTACGAAGGAAAATTCCACAGTGGTGGGAAGAAGGTCGTCTCCCTTTTGGAACAACTATGTTCAAATTTCATAAACAACTTCTCTTTGTTAAGAGTAAACTAAAACAGTGGAAGCAAACTAACAAATCTGATTTCCAGCTCCAACGGGCTCCCTTGCTGGACAGATGGAATGAGGTGCAAAAACAATTCAGAGAAGGAATTATTTCTGAGCATCTTAAATTCGAGGATGACGCTTTACGCAAAGCAGTTGAGGACATTGATAATCAAGAAGAGATCTACTGGAGACAGAGAGCAAGAAATACTTGGCTATTAGAAGGAGACAGAAATACTAAATTTTTCCATCGCTCCGCCTGTGCTAGAAGGCAATTGAATAACATGGAGTTCCTTCAAGATGAGATTGGAAACTCTTTTGACACTCTCCCTGATATGCATTCCCTCTCTATGGAGTACTTCTCAAACCTCTTCAAGGAAAGTATGCAGCATGATGTGGAAGCCCAAAATGAAGTCATTGAGGGAATTCCCTCTATTATTTCTCATGAAGAGAATCAGGCCCTTCTTAAGCCCATTGATCGTGATGAACTCAAGAAGGTGGTCTTTGGGATGTGCACAGGAAAATCGCTTGGTCCGGACGGTTTCCCTATTGAGTTCTTTCGGAGCCTTCTCGGGATATCTTGGAGGAGGATGTGTTGGTTGTCATTGAGGAATCCCGAATTAACAAAAGAATGCTCAAGGCTCTAAATCACACCTTTATCACTTTAATTCCTAAAGGAGAGGGGGGGGCTCACATTTCCGATTTCAGACCTATTGCATTATGTAATGTGATCTACAAAATTATCACTAAAATTATGGCTGAAAGACTAAAACCCCTTCTTCAGAATATAATCTCCCCTGAGCAAGGGGGTTTTGTTGAAGGAAGACAGATCTTGGATGGAGTGATCTTGGCTCAGGAGGCTATCCATTCTATGCATAATTCAGGTAACAAGGGAATGTTCATAAAACTGGATATGTCTAAGGCTTATGACAGAGTAGAGTGGGGCTTCTTGGTCAAGATGTTGGCAGCCTTTGGTTTTTCTCAAGACTGGATTGCCTGGGTCATGAGTTGTATCTCTACGCCTTCCTACTCTGTTTTAATTAAGGGGCTTCCCTCGCCACCTTTTGGAGCCTCTCGGGTTCTCCGTCAAGGAGATCCCTGCTCTCCATATCTCTTTCTCATCTTGGTCGAAGGTTTAGGCAGACTCCTCCCGAGAAGAAGACGTCAAGGACAGATTACAGGAATTAAAATCGGGGCTGAAGTTTTGACTCATTTACAGTTTGTGGATGATACGGGCTTGGTGGGAGTTGCCAGCCTCAGGGAAGCAAGAGGAATCAAAGATTCTCTTAACGTCTACCTCCGGGCTTCTAATCAAGTCATCAATGAAACAAAATCAAAAGTGGTCTTCTTCAACCTTGATCAAAGGTCACAAGAGAGAGTTATGGAGATCCTGGGTTTCACTAGGACCTCCCTTCCCATTGTTTATCTGGGGGTTCCTCTCGCATTGCAAAAACTCGAAAGCTGATTTCTGGAAGGACCTTTTGGATGGCATCAAAGAGAGAATGAATCACCGGTCTCATAGATGGTTAAGCTATGGGGGCCGACTAACTTTCTTGAAGTCTGTTATTCATGTCATGCCTATTTACAAATTCTCTATTCTAGCCGCCCCTCCTTCAATTTGGAATGAGCTGGACAAAGCGGCTAGAAGTTTTCTCTGGGAAGGTTCCAATGGAGAGAGGAAATGGGCCTTGGTTGGTTGGGATAAGGTCACCCAGCCCAAGGAAAAAGGTGGGTTGGGCTTAAGAAGCTCCAAGTTTAACAATCGGGCCCTGGCTGGGAAATTGTATTGGAGGTGGATTTCCCAGCCTTCGTCCCTCTGCAGCAGAATCCTTTCTAGTAAATACTTGGGTCTTGTTCATCCCAACGACTTGGGCCGCTATCCTTTGGAGGGTAATGGATCTCTTGTGTGGCAGGCGCTCAAGCTTGGATCTCGCATTATCAAAGATCAATTGTTCTGGAAAGTTGGGAGAGGGGAGAAGGCCCGGTTTTGGACTGACTCTTGGGATCAGCATCCTCCTATCCTTGCTGTGTTTCCTGATTTGCATCCGTTAAAATCAGCTCTTGAAGATAAGGGTTGGATTAATATTGAGAGCTACTTCAATACCAGCCAATTGGGGGAGTATAAGGTTCAAAAGTTTAAGCGGTTGGGTGAATGGCCTATTCCAATCCCTCCGGAGTAGGCTCCAACTCGGAAAAACTTTTGGCGTAAAGGTTTCTTACCGGGAGAGATGAGGAGGATGAGCTTGCTCGGGGCTTTGGGAACCTTGGGGTTTATTCCATGAAGGAGGGCTATGCTTCGATCCTTCCCCGAGCCCCCCCACACTCTTTCCCTGTTCATGAATGGAGGAAGATATGGCATCCCAAGGGCCGGCCGAAAGTGAACTTCTTTGCTTGGAAGCTGATGCATAATGGTATCTTGACCTTTGACAACCTCGGAATTAGAGGCATCATTGGCCCTTCCCAAGTGTGTTTTGTGTTATAGGAATGAGGAAACTGCGGATCATCTTCTGTTTGATTGTCCTTTCACACAGCAGATTTGGCACCGTTGGTTCTCCCACTTTAAACTTCAGGCGCTTGGAGACTTGTCCCGGACCAATTTATGGGAAAGCTGGAAGAGAGGTAGATTTATATCTAAAGCTCTTCGTACTGGCTGGGAGCTCGGTTTCCTTTTTATTTGGTGGCAGGTGTGGTTGGAAAGAAATGCTCGTATTTTTCGTGAAACCTTCTCTTCGGTGGATGGGATATGGCAGGTCATCTGGAGCAAAGTTGTGGAAACCGTTGCCATCTATGCTGAGGAGGAAAATCAGCCAGCTTCTAAGCCTTTGAAAGGGAGAGTTGCTGATCTTGAGAGACAGGTAAGAAGTTGTTGGAAACCTCCCCCAAAGGTCGGGTCAAAATCAATACTGATGGAGCTGCAAAAGGTAATCCGGGTAATGCTGGTAGTGGAGTTATCTACCGTGATCATGCTCGGGACCGTGCTCTATTGGGAATTGCAAGGTCCCGGGATATGCCACAAACAATGAAGCCGAGGCCTTTGCTATTAAATCGCCTCCATCCGGGCCGTCAAACAAGGTCACGTAAAGATAATCATTGAGTCTGATTCCCAAATCCTGGTTGGTGCTCTTGATTGCATGAGGAACTTTGCCTTAAAAGCTTGGAGGCTCCGGATTTTGGTTTCCCAAATTTTAGAGCTTTGGAAGGAAGTTGAGGATGTGATACCTGTTTATGCTAGTAGATCTCTCAATAAAGCGGCTGATTTCCTTGCTAAGATGGGTGCTGAGAGAGAGGTTGGGATTCATCTGCATAGCAATATGTCTGTGGAGGATGCCGAGATCAGACAAGGCCTTGAACAATTTTTGAAATAATGTGCAAAGTTTTTTTTGCTAAGGGTCCTTTTTGTCGCGATATCGCGACATGTAGTGTTGTCGCGGCCTTGGTCGGTTGTCGTCGCGATATCGCGACAAAGTTGAGCCTCCGCGGCCTCTCGGTTGGTTTCTCGTCGCGACATCGCGACATGTCGCGTTATCGCGGGTCGCGATATCTCAACATGTCGCGATATCGCGCATGTCGCGATATCGCGACATGTCGCGATATCGCGACATGTCACGATTTCGCGACACGCGATTCCGCGACATGTCGCGATATCGCGACAGGTCCCGCTTTCTTGGTCCGATTGGTGTTCTTGCCGCGCTCTCGTTCCCTTCATGAAGTTGAAAAGCAAAGTAAATATTTCGTCGCGTTTTCGTGACAAGTTTGAGATTTGGAAGCTGCATGGTTTTCCTGTCGCGATTTCGCGACACGTTTGGCACTTAGGCGGCTGGGTGGAAAATTGTCGCGATATCGCGACCTGTAGCGCTGTCGCGGCAACGAGTTGGTTTTTGTCGCGATTTCGCGACAGGTTGTGCCTTCCTGGCCTCTGGCGAATTTCTTGCGCGATATCGCGCCATGTTGCGCTGTCGTGGCTTTTGCTGGGCTTTGCTAGCGATATTGTGCCTCTCTTGAAGATGCTGCTCAAAGGTGGTATTGTGCCGCGTTTTCGCAACAGGTTGACTAATTGGATGCAGCTTGGCTTTTTTGTCGCGATTTCGCGGCATGTTTGGCTCTTTTGCGACTGGTTGGTTTTTTGTCGCGATATCGCGACCCTTTTGCGGCATGACTGCTGTTTAGTGTTTTCGTCGCGTTTTCGCGACGCTTTCTGCGGTTGGCTGTCGAGGGCCCTTCCTGTCGCGATTTCGCGACATGTCGCGTTATCGCGACTGTTGGCGCCGAAGTGGCCGTGACGGGTTTGCCTGTCGCGATTTCGTGACATGTCGCATTTTCGCGACATGTCGCATTTTCGCGACATGTCGCCTTTTCGCGCCGTCCGTTCTCTGTGCCTTGTGGCTGCTAGTGTTGCCTTTGTGCGCTTTCCTTGTTGTGTTGCTCTTGGCTCTGGCTCGGGATGTGTTCTCTCCCGCTTGTATCTGGTTTTTGTTTTAATACAAGTTTTCATTTTTTTCAAAAAAAAAAAAAAAATTTACAAATCCTAAAAGTATATTATATAATTAAGGATTTCAATCTATTTAGTTATATATGCAATGTTCAATAGGGAAACTATCATATTTTTCCTTTAGGCCCATGTAAACCTTTTAAAAGGAAATTTTATAATTTTTGTAACATTCTATTCCTAAGGGTTAGTCTCACAACATTGACTTAAATATGTTATGTATTTGGGTATAAATACCCCTTCATACCAATAATTTTTCTCATCGGTTGGATTGTAACTTCATTTTTATTTATTGATATTATTTGGTACCCATGGACAACCCACCATATTTTGTGTTCTTTTTTATTATTTTACATTCCTTTACTAAGCAATACTAAGTAATATTTTATTCCATTTATTTCTATAAACTATTGTGAAATCCAACATGGTATCAAAGTGGGTGTGAATCGACATTACTCAATTTCTTTCATTGATAGGTGTTTTCTTTGAGCTCTTCTCAAGGACAACTTCTTAGAGAAAGATAAGAAGTTTTTATTTTAAAGGTTGATGGTATTATTGAAATAATGGCTTTCTAATAGAACCTTGGGTGGAATTGGATTGATAGGATCTCACTAGGATTAGCAGATATACTCTAGGAGAAATATACACTAACGTGTTCCTCTTTTCTTACAGTAGAACTCAATCTTATTTTATTTCAAAAATATGACTAGATAGATGCCATAGTTTTATGATTGGATTTTATGATTTTTTTCAAAAACTTCAATTATATTTAATGATTTTTGAATCAATCTATTTCATTTTATATTCTAGTTTTTTTGTCCAATAATTGTATAAATGAGAGGGTGGATTTCTTGGTTGCAGTAATATTAAAAAATAAGAGGCTAAAATTTTATATAGGTTCCTAGTTCTAGAGAAGTCATGAGAAGGGTTATGTGCTTAGAAAATACCTCTAAGCCACTTGACAAAGTTACAAAAATGGTTTTGCAACATGTTTTCTACATAGGTGTAGCAAAAATGTTTTGATTCGTTGTGTTCCACAAAGGGTTGTGTAGGAAAAACTATACTAGACATAAACAAATGGTTACAATTTTTAATTTTTTTATGAGATTTAGGGAGGGCGTAGTTCAACACTTTTTATCTCTTTTCCTTTAGGTGCTCCAAATTTTTGTCTAAAAATTGTTAATACTTCCCTCTAAACTTTAAATTTTGAAATTTTGAAAAAGGAATATTGTAGGGGATTTTGTAAGCTTTTGGGTGCTTATATGCATGTCTATATCAACATGGTGTAATTCTGCACCAAAAGGGGAAGAACCTATAGTTTTTATTTATTTAAATATAATTTTTACCTTTTCCCTCCTAGATATGGTGTTTGGAGGGTTGGCTAGCCAAATGATAAGGAATGACATGTGAAATAATAGAATATATATATATATATATATATATATATATATATATATATATATATATATATATAAAGCGAAAAACCCCTTGCGGGGCCACCTTGGTCTGAGAGACCATGAAAAAGGGGTTCTACATCGTCAAAGTCACCCGAGAGTCACACCCGACCCTGCCCGCACCAACATTATCAATTGGATTTTGGATACCCAATTCAGCTTTTTGGTAGGGTGAAGATTTGAACCTGGGACCTCCCTTGGAGGATTGCCCTCTCCTCTCCAACTCACCTACAACACCTAGGTAAATAATATAAAATATTAAACTTTTAGACATTGGAATAAAAGACATATGATGAAAATAAATAGGAAATATTACATAGTTGTCAACCACCTTCTAGATTTTTTTATTAGGATAAAAAGAAGGGATTTTTGAAAGTGCCCTAACCCTATTTTACAATACCACTCCTCTCAATTAAATAAAAAAATGAAGAATTATAGGTGTGTAGTAATAACTAAACAAGAAGTCACATAAACCTCTTAAAGGATTTTTTTGAAAAGCTTCACTTCCTATGATTACAAGAGGTGAATAAATATTACAACCATTGATTAATAATTTACCCATGCTTCTGTCTATCATAATTTTACAACTCCCTCTCAACTATACTCCTTAAATCACTAGGAAAATCATCCCTCCATTGAATTGGTTTAGGATTATCTACACCTTTATTATCCAACCAATATGTATCTTGGTTTCCCTATCAATAGATATACACTATATTAGCCTCCTCCATGGATGCAATGACCATATATGCCACACTAATAAATAGGAACTCTACCATAGAATAATATCCCATATCACACCACTCAACAAGAATCCTACCATATAATAATATACCACCACCAAGACCATAGCCACCACATCACTCAATAGGAACCCTACCATAGAATAGTAACCCTTCCTCATAATAGTATCCTACAAAATATCACATAGGCCATGCTAAAACTACACCCTAACACAATCACCATTGATACCATAGTAATCACACTTCTAAACAAGACCCTACCATAAAATAGTAATGACCACCTTCTAGATGGCTTCCTTAGCTACCAAAATTTAATATGTTCTCTTATGACTCATGGTTTTGCCCAAACTGTGATTTTGTAATAGGCACTTTGTGCCTATAAATATGGATTATTTATTAATACAATTTGATTAGGCGTACTTGATCCACATCACAAATTGAGGCTCCATATAGTTGCTAGTATAAACTTATTTATAGTCATTAGCAAGATCTTTCCAAGTTGGATCTAGTAGAAGCATTGTTTTTTAATTTTGCAAAGGTCTACATCAACCTATGGTGCTTTGAAATTTGGGTTGTCCAAATTACTATAAACCCAATTGTTGTATCTTAGAGTGCATTTTTTGTCATAGCCAACACTCCTCCAATCCATATTTGACCCTATATAAGTATTTTGGCACTCTTGTTCTATGTTTTCTATTTGATGCGATAATTTTTGAGGCAAACTAGCTCATTTGTTGAATCAAATTTTAGGTATATCATTTGGTTCATGTAATAGTGACTTATATACATGGATTTATTTCAATTATATTCACAAGATAATTACCCTTCTTTGTGTGATAACTAGGCATCACATGGGTACTCCTACAATTAGAGTTATCTTTTAGCTTTTCAGTTCGGCTCATATCTCTCAATGGATTTTAGCCTTTCCACTTGGCTTCATTGGATAGCACCACCTCAATTTGGTTTTGCATTAGCTTCTACATTTTGATCACTATATCCTTATCTATCTCATTTCATATAATTTTGTCCTTTGCTTGCACTCTCTAATATTTTCTTTCTCCTAATTTATAAGCACATTGGATTCCAATGTTTCTTTGGTGGGGAGGAATGACAAGGAATGGCATGAGAGATAATATTGAATATTAAACTTCTAGATATAGGAATAGAAGGTATATGATGAAAACAAATAGTATATATTGCATAGATAACCATATTCTATAATTTGCATTTAATATATTTCTTGTTTGACCATGGGATTGATTAGTGGTTTTGACCAAGAGGAAAACTATAATGGGCACATAATACCTATAAATACATATATTGATGTTCAATGACAATCAATATAGGATTTTGATTTTTCAACATCCAAATGCATAACACCAAATCCCTCTCAGGCTCTATTCTATGAGAGGTTTTGAGTTTGAGTTCATACTACACCCAAACCTTTTGATATAGAATGATGACATCAACATGCATGAGGTGGAATCATATGATGATATGGTAACCTATGATGATATATCAGGTTTTCATAATGTGGTGTTGGATGGCATCACCCATTTACACAAATATAATAATATAGAAACTTGTATAGAAGACTTAAGGTAATTTATATGCTTTATATGGTAGAGTGTATAATTGATTTGATGACTAGTACATGAATATTGATGTGATATATGGCAATTTATATAAATAATGGGGTAGACCATATAGATAAACTAGAAAAAGGTATATTATTACTAAGATAACATGATTTAACTAAATAAGTGTAAAAAATGGTTTGCCTAGATGATTAAAACCAAAACGATATCTATTGTTTCTAAGCAAGCATGCAAAGGAAATGTGTAAAATATGTAACTATAAAAATGACAAATAATTTGTAGTAAAAAGGGGGGATTTCTTCTTGTATTTATAAATTCATAAATTCCAAAAGGTTACAATACATCACCTTTGAGGGCTTATCATTTTGATACATTTTTATATTACAAATTACAAGGGAATGAATCCCTCCATGAGCCTAATGGCGTGTTTCAATTTCTTCTCGTAACCCACAATTAAGAGATAATATTGAGCTTCTTTTAATCTGCCTCTTAGCCTCCCTCATGCCTAGAATACCTGCACCTACACACAAGATATTAAAAACTATTAATAGCATATTCATTTAATATTGAAAACCTTGGAAAGTTTATAATAGAGAAAGTAAAACTTATTTGTGATAAATAAAAACAACTCCAAATTACTTGCAAATATAATATGATGTTACTAATATGATTTTTGAAGGATCTAAGCATAAATTAAAGTGCAATTGTGATCAGAACCTGTGGTCATCCCTGGTAGGAACAACTAATACCGTAATCACAAAAACATAAATTGACCCATAAAATCTACTCAAAACATAATAAAAATTGAATAGAAGACTAATATAATGCTTTAAAATTGATCTATGGTGAAATTGCATCAAAATTATTAGCCATTTTGTGGCCATCCCTGGCAATGAAACTAGGACTATTATCCATCCCTAGTAGGGACGATCACACAACTAGGTAGTTTTTGCCACCAATTCCAAGGGGATCTAGTTTATAAGTCTCCTAAATGTGTTATCATTGAATTTGATAAAACAACTCTAAAATTTGATAGGTTTTGGAATCAATTAGCGTATTTTGGAATGCCCCTAAAAGTGCCTTTGAATGAAAATATTTTCAAGGAAAATACTTGGGTAAATGTTGTGGACAAATGTGAGCAGCACTTCGTGAGCAATGCTTGTTATTATCTCTTTTTGAAATTGGGTGAGAGCACCTCTATTTATATCCCATAAAGGGTAAAAGGGGCAAAGTGGCAAGTTCTGGAATGTAATGTAAGCACTGCAACTTGTCCATTCCTTTACCATACATAGGGTTAAAGAGGATTCCCATTGGGGCCTCCAATTTACAGTTTTTGATGCTTATGATATCCTCCCAATAAATTTTGGGTGACTGTCTAGGATAAATGGTAGTAATTGATTGTAATTTATCCCACACTTTAACTTTTGGGTTATTTGGTTCAAGGTTGTTCCACCCAGGGAAAACTGCATCTGACCATCCCTAGGTGGGACAACCATGAACTATGGTCATCCCAGGTTGGTACGACCATAGCTACATGGCCCAAAACCTCCCAAAAGTGGGGTAAACCCTACCAAAATGGTTTGGGAGCCCTAATTAACCCTTTAGGGTTGCCTAATTGGGCCATATGATGATTTTAGTATCTACATAAACTAACATGATAGTCCATACAACTAACTTAGAAACCAGTGCACAAATTATATCATAACAAGTAGTGTCATATCATTTATCAACTCTATAAATTCAATTCATGCTTGGAACCTTGTCAACCAATAACACAATGATATGTGATGTCCTCCTGTTAATTGTAGGTACTAATTTTTTAATATTTTCAATGGTTTTTTGGAAGTATTATTTTTATTTTAGTTTTAAAATTGTAGGGGCATAACTTTTGTATATGGAAATATTTTAAGCCCTTACACTGATTTTTCAATATCTCTACAGTGGTACTTTTGTACTGTTGATGATATTGACCACATGTATAAGTTGGGACAAAGACCTACCTCTTCTAGACCTCCTTTTGGGAAGAAAAATTTGTTTCTATAGTTACACATGCAGATAATGAAAGTTAAAAGTGGCATCACAAGCTTGAATAACTATAGATCCTTGAGATACATGATCTAGCAATAGATGGCCATTGGAATTCCATACATATCCCCTCCAAATGATGTATTTGAGGGATTTATAATAAAGCATTATAGGGAGAGATTTCCAAAAGGGGTTGCAAGTTTAGCATCTCATTCCTTGAAAATCATACATAGTGATATTTTGTAACCTATGGATACATTATCTCTCTTAAGAAATAGATACTTATTTTTGTTGATGATTATCTAGATATGTGTTGTTGTTACCATTTTACATAAGAATGATATTTTTGATAGGTTTAGAATACCTTATTGAAGATGAACTAGATAGGAGAATTAAATGTTTAATAATATATGGGGTGAACGAATATGTTAGCTATGTTATTAATGGTGTTTTCATTCTCATGGGATTTTATATCAAAATATTTTTCACTTTACTATTAATCATAATAGAATGGTTGAGATGAAAAATAGGGTAATATGGAATTGATGTGATGTATGATTCATGCCAATGGGATAAATCATAAGTTTTGGGATGAGGCTATTACTTATGCAACATACATCATCAACAAAGTTCACATTAGGGGGAATGACATATCTTAAGCAATTGAAAGGAGATAAGATTGATGTATCCCAATTTTGTATATTTAGGGCTTCAAAATGGGCTTAGATACCTAAGGATATTTAGGAGGCACCAAAGACTCATAAATGCATTTTATGGGGTGTTTAGATATCTTAAAGGCATATATTTAAAGGGATGAGGTTTTTATTTAGAGATATTTCATCTTTGATGAAATTTTTCTAGGTATTTCTTCCATCCCCCCTCTAATATTTTAGCAACTAATTTTTCTAAATATTTGACCATCTTTGATTCAATTGTTTCTTCCAATATTTTGGTTGGATTTATTACAATTAGAACATCTTCTCCTTAATATTTATCCTTGAGTGGTAGTTATTTGTCTATTGATTTTACCTCTTTATTGGTAGCACCACAACCAACACTCTTTTCTCTAGTATTAGGGTATGATGAGAAGGATGCATTAGTTCATAATGCTTCAATATTACATTATGATGTTGGACATTTTGAGTCCTAAAAGTTAAAATTGTCATTGATGTCAAGAAATGAAGTCAACATTAATATCAAGGTTTTTCATCAAGGAACAAAGTTGTCAAAGTTGTTATTTGATATCCAGGAAGAAGCCCAAAGGATTCAGTGCAAAGTTAAAAAGGAGATATAATATTTTTTATAAATTATTTAAATTCAATAAGAATTTAAATTTTATAAATAAATATTATTTACACCATGGAATGCAATGTAAAGGAAGGGTTTAAAAATTAAATCTTATAATTATAATTTATAAAATTTAAATTCTTTAGAATTTAAAATATTTATAAATTATAATTAATGTTGACGTCATCCAATTTAATAAGGCACCTTGTATAAATTATAAAGTGTTTATAAAGGCATCGACGTCATTGAAAGAATCGAAGCACCGATGTTTGAAGTCAATAGTGACTTCGTATATAAAAGGAGGCCACAAAGACCTTTGCAATATTAATCCTCGATCGAATTATTGAAAGCGCCATCAAAAACATTAATTGTGAATTCGAAAGGTTTGTGAGGAAGAAGATGAAACAAGTGTTTTTCATCTCATGCAGAAGAAGAAAAGTGAGTAAAGTGGGAGCCCCAATCAAAGGTGGACGCGGTGGTCCAGTGGCAGTGCATGTTCTTTTTAAGGCGCTTGTGGGGAGACGAACCCGCGTTCGAATCCCATTGAGGCATGTGCGGAGGAAGAAGTTTTCGAGTTCTTCATAATTCAAAAGGTGCCAAAGGAAGGTATAAAGGGTGCAAAGGCCCTTTTGGTTCTAAACGTGCATTGGGCGCACGTGGTTGAGGAGCCCATGGCTAGGGCATTCGCAGAGGCGTTGGTGAGGGGTTCGAAACCCACGGAGTGCAAGGTAATAATTTTATTATTATTTTTCAATTGCCTAAAGTTCAAATTTAATATTTGTTAGGAGTTATAAGGAGTATTAAGAAGTTTTGTTAGGCAAATGAAATAAGTGATAAGGAGGAATAAGGAGTGTTAGAAAATTACTATATGTTGGATTGAAATTTTAAAAGGGGAAGATATTATTTTGTGGAGTAATAAGGTGAAAATTAATTTGCCTTAAAATCTAGAAGGTCAAAATTAATTGTGGGTGTTAAAATTATTTTAGAGATTGTGGAGTTGATAAGGTGTAATTTTGATATCATTTTGCATTGTGTTTTGTTGAGGAAATTATTATCTTCTAACCCTTATTGAGATTGGCAAAGAAGTAATTGTGAGTGTGGCAGATTTGTGAGATCAACTCCTTGTCAAGCAAAAAGGTATGGGCAAATTCTTTCTTGGTTGAGTTGATTGATTGGCTTACTAGAAAATAAAGTTTGGAGTGAAAAGGATTTGATTAGGGTTTCCTTTTTGAAAGTGTTTGACTTAATGCTTCAAGGTTTTCTGGAATTAAGAGTTGTGATTAAAACCTTGTTTTATAAGCATTGTTGTTGAAGCCATTGGATTGTGTGAAGAACTTGAGTTAGGGTTTTGAAAAGAACATGAGTATCATTGTTATGTGAAGATTGAGTTATAAGCATTGTTGTTGAAGTGAGTTGTTGGGCAAAGAACTTGAACTAGGGTTTGAAAAGAACATGAGTATCATTGTTATGTGAGATTTGTTGTTGAGCAATTGTTGGAAACATTTTGAGTTGATTGATATATGCTTGGACTAGGGTTTATGAGAAAGGGGAGTTTCATTAAGTAATTGGTTGAGTTGAGTTGGTTGAGCCTAGTCAAGTGGTTGTATAAAGTGATTGTTCAAGTTCCATAAAACAAACTATTCTACATTCTGATTTGAATTGTGAAAGTGATTGAGCATTGAGTATAGAACATATTGAGTCTCTAACAATTCTCTTTATGCTTCTATGAGATTGAGAAAATTGTGAAAGTGATTGTGCATTGAGAGTAGAACATATTGAGTCTCTAACAATTCTCTTTATGCTTCTATGAGATTGGACAAGTTCTATGTGTGGACTTGTTAAGCAGATTTGAGGTAAGTCTTTGAGGAGACTTGTGGACTGATTTTGTGTGAGATTTTGTGGAAGCTTACAATACAGATTTGGTTAAGTTCTAGAGAGGACTTATTGAGCAGATTTGAGCAAGTTCTAGAGAGGACTTATTGAGCAGATTTGAGCAAGTTCTAGAGAGGACTTGTTGAGCAGATTTGGACAAGTTCTGTGTGAGCTTGTTGAGCAGATTTGGATAGGTTCTGAGTGGACCTTTGAGATTTGTTTAGGCTTTAGATTTTAGGTTCTAAGTGGACCTATTGAGAAGATTTGGATAGGTTCTAAGTGGACCTATTGAGAAGATTTGAGCAAGTTCTAAGTGGACTTTGATTTTTTGAGTGGACCTTTTTTTTACCTTTGAATTTGAGTAAGTTCTAAGTGGACCTATTGAGCAGATTTGTGCTAGACCGATTGGACTGTGTTTAGTGTAGATTTGAGTGAGCTTGTTGAGTAGACTTGTGCTAGACCGACTAGACTATGTTTAGTGTAGAGTTGAGAAGATTTGTGCTAGACCGATTGGACTATGTTTAGTGTATATTTGAGTGAGTGTGTTGAGCAGACTTGTGCTAGATCGACTAGACTATGTTTAGTGTAGATTTGAGATAGAGATTTGGAGGTGATAGAGCAGAGAGGACAGTAGTCTCCAGTGGATAGAGATCCATCAACTAGGGTAGTGAGGATAGGTCTTTTGAGTGGGGACAAGAGTCTTCAGTGGAGAGAGATCCACAAGCCAACATAGTGGAGGTAGTAGTCTTCTAGAGGATCACCAACCAGAGCAAAGGAGAAGGAGTTCTCCTATGGATAGAGATCCACAAACTAGATTTAGGGGATCAACATCTCCTTTGGACAGAGGTCCATAAACATTGTAATTGGGAAGGATTCCCAAGAGATTGATTGAGAAAATTTTAGTGAAATATTTTCTTCGTGGAGTAGCCCACATTGGGTGAACCACGTAAATTGTGGTGTCTCTATTGTGTATGGTGTTTTGTGCATTGCTTTGATTACTGCTATTGATACTGCTATCTATACACTACATAATATTGATTTGGAAAGAAAAGTAAAAAGTACCCTTATACTGTTCACCCCCTCTCTCAGTATAAGCTTGTGTTCTTCAATTGGTATCAGAGTGGGTGCCTTCATAAGAGTTTAACAACTTGAAGGAAAAGCTAACAAGAACACAATGGATCCTAAGGAGGTGTCCTCGACTAACTCAGCACCAGTATTTGATGGAAATGACTACATGTATTGGAGTATGATGATGAGGATCTACCTAATGGCACTTGGCAATGAAGTTTGGGATGTAGTGGAATTTGGATATGATCCAGCAGTCAATCCTCCTACAGATAAGGAAGGTAAGCTTCTACAACATTATAATTCAAAAGCAATGAATGCACTTGTGAGAGGTTTGCATAGAATAGAGTCTATGAAAGTTATGCATTGTAGAACTACAAAAGAAATGTGGGATAAATTGCAAGGTATATATGAAGGAGATAAAAGTGTCAAGAAAGCAAAGATACAAAATCTCAAAGGACAATTTGAAACATTGAGAATGAATGAAGAAGAAAATATCAGTGCTTATCTAATTCGAATTGATGAGGTTGTTAATGATATGCAAGGACTTGGAATGAAGATTGATGAATCAGATGTTTGTGATAAAGTCTTAAGATCTCTTCCAAATAGATTCAGTGAACAGGTTTCTGCTATAGAAATATCATTGGATGGTGATACTTTGACAAGAGATAAGTTGCTTGGTATGCTAACAACTTTTGAGATAAGAACAAAAGATCCTACTCCCCAGAAGGAAGCAACATTCAAAGCAATCAAGAAAACAAAGGGTAAGAAGTCAGAATCAAGCAGTGAGTCATCCAGTGATGAAGAAGCTAATTATGGTAGAAGAAATAAAGGTTCCAGAAGACCCATAGATCTAAGATCTATTAAGTGTTTCAATTGTGGAAAGTTTGGATATTTTGCAACAGATTGTAAAGAACCAAAGAACAACAATGGTGAAGAAAAATAGGATCACAGGTACAGGGAATCAGAAAGATATAGGCACCAAAAGAAAAGCAAGGATGGACAAAGCAGACAAGGAAATAAGTTCTTTCAAAGACAAAAGAGGAGCTACTATGCGGATAATGCAAGTAAGTACTCAAGTGATAGTGATGCTAGTATTTCAGACAATGATAGAGATGAAGTTCTGTTTATGATTAAAGAAAAAGAACCAATTAAGAAAACTCCAGTTATTCTCAAGTGTTTTAGATGTGGTAACTTTGGACATCTTGAAGATGATTGTACAAGGGATGGTTATAGTTTTAGTGATGATGAGTATGAGAATGCACTTGAAGGACCAGATGAAAATATTCTAATGGCATTATTAGAAGAAGATGAAAGTGATCCTATAGAAGACAAGCCTAAAGAGAGTAATGATGTGGACAAAGGCAAAAAAATAGAGGATTATTCAAAAGAGAATGGTTATGATCTCAAGGGAGAACTCATATATGCCCTTGACACGGTAAAGAAGGTAAGAAAGCAACACTCTAAACTTGAAATTCAGTTTCAAGAATGTGATGAAGAGAGAAGATTGCTCATAGAGGATTTAGAAAAATCAAAGGCTAAGGCAAAGAGGTTCAAGGATAAGTTAGAAGCAAAGATCTTAGAATGTGAGAAGTTAGCACAAGAAGTGGCACTACTAAAAGAAGATTTAGAGGACTCCAAAATCAAGATGAAGGGATTTAAAAATAGCTCAAAGAACTTGGATAAGTTCATCAAGACACAAAAGCCTACATCAAGTAAAACAGGTCTTGGTTTTGAACAGGTTCAAAAGAAACAGGAAGGAGAGTCAACTTCAAGTTCTGGAGAAGATACTTCAGATGAAGATACTTTAGAAGAAGACAGTGTAAAAGACATTGAGACATCAGAGGATGGGTTGGACAATAGTGAATTCAACAAAAATAGGAACAGTGCACAAAGAAGATACAGATGGAACAACAATCAGAATAGGAGACCAATAAGGTCAAGACAAGGAAGCTTCAATGGAAGATGTTTTTCATGTCACAAGTTTGGGCACATGGCTTCACAGTGCAGGACACATAAAATATAGGAATATGGGAATGGATAACCTTTCCATGGGTATTGCTACTCATGTAATCAGTTTGGTCACAAGGCAATGAATTGCAGGGTTCATGACAGAAGAGGATATGGCTTCACTAGGAGAAATCCTAAGATATTTGCACCTCCAAGGAATAATAACATTAAGTGTTATAAGTGCAATAATGATGGTCATACAACAAAGTGGTGTAGAGCAGACATTCCAGAGATAAGTATGAACAGGAACTTGAACATAAATAGGAACATGAATAGGAATATGGATATGAACAGAACAAGAATAGGAATAAGAACAAGAACATGGACAGGAATAGGAACAGGAACATGAATGTGAACAGGAACAAGAATAGGAACATGGATGTGAACAGGAATAGGAATAGGAATGATGACATGGACAGGAACATAGACACGGATAGAAACAGTCAGAGGATTCAAAAAATTTAGAAAATAAGAGAAGAGGATAAAGGTAAAGAACAATGCTTTCTAGGAGTAGAAATACTCCCACCCCAGAATTAACCACCTTAACAAAAGGTGGGGGAGGGGCTAAGCTAAGAGGCTCATTCTTAGCCCCGAGCCCCAAAGGTGACCCTTTGCCATTGATGTCAAAGGGGAGAGAGATTTGAGTATTGGGGAGAGATTTGATATTTGAGAGAGCATTGAGCCAGGGGGAGCAGTGTCCCAGGGGAGCAACACAGAAGAAGAAGTCAAGTTTTTGGTAAAAATTTTTGGGTTGCCATCAATGACAAAGGGGGAGATTGTTGGACATTTTGAGTCCTAAAAGTTAAAATTGTCATTGATGTCAAGAAATGAAGTCAACATTAATATCAAGGTTTTTCGTCAAGGAACAAAGTTGTCAAAGTTGTTATTTGATATCCAGGAAGAAGCCCAAAGGATTCAATGCAAAGTTAAAAAGGAGATATAATATTTTTTATAAATTATTTAAATTCAATAAGAATTTAAATTTTATAAATAAATATTATTTACACCATGGAATGCAATGTAAAGGAAGGGTTTAAAAATTAAATCTTATAATTATAATTTATAAAATTTAAATTCTTTAGAATTTAAAATATTTATAAATTATAATTAATGTTGACGTCATCCAATTTAATAAGGCACCTTGTATAAATTATAAAGTGTTTATAAAGGCATCGACGTCATTGAAAGAATCGAAGCACCGATGTTTGAAGTCAATAGTGACTTCGTATATAAAAGGAGGCCACAAAGACCTTTGCAATATTAATCCTCGATCGAATTATTGAAAGCGCCATCAAAAACATTAATTGTGAATTCGAAAGGTTTGTGAGGAAGAAGACGAAACAAGTGTTTTTCATCTCATGCAGAAGAAGAAAAGTGAGTAAAGTGGGAGCCCCAATCAAAGGTGGATGTGGTGGTCCAGTGGCAGTGCACATTCTTTTTAAGGCGCTTGTGGGGAGACGAACCCGCGTTCGAATCCCATTGAGGCATGTGCGGAGGAAGAAGTTTTTGAGTTCTTCGTAATTCAAAAGGTGCCAAAGGAAGGTATAAAGGGCGCAAAGGCCCTTTTGGTTCTAAACGTGCGTTGGGCGCACGTGGTTGAGGAGCCCACGGCTAGGGCATTCGTAGAGGCATTGGTGAGGGGTTCGAAACCCACGGAGTGCAAGGTAATAATTTTATTATTATTTTTCAATTGCCTAAAGTTCAAATTTAATATTTGTTAGGAGTTATAAGGAGTATTAAGAAGT
Organism: Wollemia nobilis; assembly: GCA_028583015.1. Lineage (NCBI taxonomy): Eukaryota > Viridiplantae > Streptophyta > Pinopsida > Araucariales > Araucariaceae > Wollemia > Wollemia nobilis. The sequence continues at coordinate 753,954 of JAQPPZ010002882.1, forward strand.
TTTGTTAGGCAAATGAAATAAGTGATAAGGAGGAATAAGGAGTGTTAGAAAATTACTATATGTTGGATTGAAATTTTAAAAGGGGAAGATATTATTTTGTGGAGTAATAAGGTGAAAATTAATTTGCCTTAAAATCTATAAGGTCAAAATTAATTGTGGGTGTTAAAATTATTTTAGAGATTGTGGAGTTGATAAGGTGTAATTTTGATATCATTTTGCATTGTGTTTTGTTGAGGAAATTATTATCTTCTAACCCTTATTGAGATTGGCAAAGAAGTAATTGTGAGTGTGGCAGATTTGTGAGATCAACTCCTTGTCAAGCAAAAAGGTATGGGCAAATTCTTTCTTGGTTGAGTTGATTGATTGGCTTACTAGAAAATAAATTTTGGAGTGAAAAGGATTTGATTAGGGTTTCCTTTTCGAAAGTGTTTGACTTAATGCTTCAAGGTTTTTTGGAATTAAGAGTTGTGATTAAAACCTTGTTTTATAAGCATTGTTGTTGAAGCCATTGGATTGTGTGAAGAACTTGAGTTAGGGTTTTGAAAAGAACATGAGTATCATTGTTATGTGAAGATTGAGTTATAAGCATTGTTGTTGAAGTGAGTTGTTGGGCAAAGAACTTGAACTAGGGTTTGAAAAGAACATGAGTATCATTGTTATGTGAGATTTGTTGTTGAGAAATTGTTGGAAACATTTTGAGTTGATTGATATATGCTTGGACTAGGGTTTATGAGAAAGGGGAGTTTCATTAAGTAATTGGTTGAGTTGAGTTGGTTGAGCCTAGTCAAGTGGTTGTATAAAGTGATTGTTCAAGTTCCATAAAACAAACTATTCTACATTCTGATTTGAATTGTGAAAGTGATTGAGCATTGAGTATAGAACATATTGAGTCTCTAACAATTCTCTTTATGCTTCTATGAGATTGAGAAAATTGTGAAAGTGATTGTGCATTGAGAGTAGAACATATTGAGTCTCTAACAATTCTCTTTATGCTTCTATGAGATTGGACAAGTTCTATGTGTGGACTTGTTAAGAGATTTGAGGTAAGTCTTTGAGGAGACTTGTGGACTGATTTTGTGTGAGATTTTGTGGAAGCTTACAATACAGATTTGGTTAAGTTCTAGAGAGGACTTATTGAGCAGATTTGAGCAAGTTCTAGAGAGGACTTGTTGAGAAGATTTGAGCAAGTTCTAGAGAGGACTTGTTGAGAAGATTTGGACAAGTTTTGTGAGCTTGTTGAGCAGATTTAGACAGGTTCTGAGTGGACCTATTGAGCAGATTTGGATAGGTTTGAGTGGACCTATTGAGCAGATTTGAGTAGGTTCTGAGTGGACCTATTGAGCAGATTTGAGCAGGTTTTAAGTGGACCTATTGAGCAGATTTGTGCTAGACCGAATGGACTGTGTTTAGTGTAGATTTGAGTGAGCTTGTTGAGCAGACTTGTGCTAGACCGACTAGACTGTGTTTAGTGTAGAGTTGAGCAGATTTGTGCTAGATCGACTAGACTATGTTTAGTGTAGATTTGAGTGAGCATGTTGAGAATACTTGTGCTAGATCGATTGGACTATGTTTAGTGTAGATTTGAGATAGATATTTGGAGGTGATAGAGCAGAGAGGATAGTAGTCTCCAGTGGATAGAGATCCATCAACCAGGGCAGTGAGGATAGGTCTTCTGAGTGGGGATAAGAGTCTTCAGTGGAGAGAGATCCACAAGCCAACGTAGTGGAGGTAGTAGTCTTCTAGAGGATCACCAACTAGAGCAAAGGAGAAGGAGTTCTCCTATGGATAGAGATCCACAAACTAGATTTAGGGGATCAACATCTCCTTTGGACAGAGGTCCATAAACATTGTAATTGGGAAGGATTCCCAAGAGATTGATTGAGAAAATTTTAGTGAAATATTTTCTCTGTGGAGTAGCCCACATTGGGTGAACCACGTAAATTGTGGTGTCTCTATTGTGTATGGTGTTTTGTGCATTGCTTTGATTACTGCTATTGATACTGCTATCTATACACTGCATAATATTGATTTGGAAAGAAAAGTAAAAAGTACCCTTATATTGTTCACCCCCCTCTCAGTATAAGCTTGTGTTCTTCAGATGATGAGTTGGATTCTTTAATTTTAAATTTTTATGTTGAGTTATCATAAGATACACATGATTATTCCTCAATTTTTCCAATATCCAAATGGATTAAGATGCTTTTAAAGGATGCTTAGCTTGTTCTATATCTTGAGCAACATCGAAAGGCTCCTTCCTGACCATTGCTTTTGAAGGTAGCACATTCTTAGGATCCTCTAACATATTATCAGACTAATAATGGTATAGAATAGGAATATGCTATATTGGTAGACTATGATGCTATAATAAAGAAAAAGACTCGGTAATTTGTCCCTCTTTTAGAAGGGAAGAATTTTCTTTAATGCAAACGAGTCTAGAGGATAAAATAAACACTATACGGTTAGATAGGTAAGCACAAGATATGCCTTTTTTCTAAGGAATTCTATCAACAAAAGGGAGTGGACTACTTCAAGACTTTTGTGCTAGTGACAAGGATAGCCGTAGTTGAGATGATTTTCTTCATTGTTGTCTCCATTGTGACTAGGATAAACGTAGTTGTAAATTGGTCCACCTAAATATACTTATATAAATAGGCACTCGTTATCTATATTTCCACCTAATTCAAATGTACATAAAGAGTGACTATTTATCTAGGGAGATTTAGGTTGAAATAGTTTTGACCTTGAAGGACAAATTCAATTGGTTTATCATTTAGGTATATCTTTATATCAAATTAAGAAATTTTCTCATGCATGGTATGAGAATATTTGTTTATTTTTTCTTAGCTATTGGTTTCAATGACATGAAGTTGATTGTGATGTTTACATCAAATATTATTATGGAAAATTTTATGATTGTGTTGTATGCTAATGATCTTCTCATCACTAGTAGCTCATCTACTTTGATCCAAGACATGAAGTCATAGCTTTAGTTCACTTTTGAGATGATATATTTGGGGTTTCTATATTATTTTTAGGGATTTACATTGATCAAATGGATTTTGGCATCATCATCTATCATCCAAAGTATTCTCTAGACCTTCTTTAGCATTTAAGGATAAATGATAATAACTACATTCATACTCCTTTTGGCTCAGGTCTAAAGATTTGGGTTGATTGCACCACACATTTGGTAGATGCCTTATTATATTGATCTCTTATGGGAAGACTTATTTATCATACTCATATTAGACCTGATATAGCCTTTAGTGTTAGCTATTAGTCTATATTAATGGAAGCAACCTAGGAGAGTTATTAGATAGCAACTAAGAGGAATGTTAGATACATCAAAGGGACCTATTGGATAGGTATTCACTACTTCATTGGATCTCCTCTAATTTAGAAAAAAATTAATTTTATAATTGGGTAGATGACTTGGATGAGTGATGCTCCACCATAATATTTTTGTTCTATTTGAGATTAGACCTAATTTCCTAATGATTTAGATGCTAATCTACTATTTCTTAGTCATCAAAAAAATTTGAATACTATGTTGTTAATGAGGTAGCTAAGCACCTCAAGTGAATGCTCATGATATTAGAGGAGATTGACATTTCTTAAATATTCTTAGTTCCTCTTCCATGTGATAATTAGATCACCATCCAACTTGTTTGCAATCTAGTGTTCTATTAGTGGATAAAATATATAAAAATATGGATGCACTTTGTGAGCTAGAATCATCCATCTATGATTCTTGATCAAGTAATTGTACCTTCATGCCTAAGGTTATTTTTGTGTGCATGTGGGAGCTTCTTGTATTTGAAAAGTATCTCTTAAGTGGTGATAATAAGTAAGGGTCTCTCTCTTTGTCCCCCATTCCAGATAATTTTGATCCCATTTTGAAGCCATTTTAAATTTATAAAACTTATTTAATATTGTTGTTATATGAGAGTTTTATAATTTTAAATTTTATATAATTTCGTATTTCAAAAGTATATCATATTTCAAGACTTTGCATATTTATATTTTCAGCATTTTAATCCACTTCCAGATTTTATTTTTATTTTTCTAAACCTTCTTTTTTGTAGATTATTTTAAAACTTCAATGTTTAAAAAAAATTAAAATTTAAAATATTTATGCCAAAGATAAATACATGGGTGTGAAGAATGAACTTCAATCTTTCATTTGAAACAATTTTGATCCCATTCCGAAGCCATTTCAAATTTATAAAAATTGTCTAAAGTTGTTATATAAGAATTTTATAATTTTGCATTTTGAAGGTAAATCAGATTTCAAGGCTTTGCATGTTTATATTTTTTGCATTATGGTCAATTTCAACATTTTATTTTTATTTTTCTAACCCTTATCTTTTGTAGATTACTTTAAAACTTCAGTGATTAAAATAAAAATAAAATAAAAAATAAAATGACAAAAATAAATACATTGATGTGAATAATGAGCTACAATCTTTCATTCGAAATAATTTCGATCCCAATATGAAGCCATTTCAAATTTATAAAAAATATTTAAAGTTATTGTTATATGACAATTTTATAATTTTAGAATTTACATAATTTCACATTTCGAAGGTAAATCAAATTTCAAGGCTTTGCATGTTTATATTTTCAACATTCTGGTCCATTTCCATTTTTTATTTTTATTTTTCTAAACATTCTCTTTTGCAGATTATTTTAAAACTTTGGTGATTAAAAAAATAAATAAATAAAATGCCAAAAATAAATACATGGTGTGAAGAATGAGCTTCAATATTTGATTTGAAACAATTTCGATCATATTTCGAAGCCATTTTGAATTTTAAAAAATATTTAAAGTTGTTATTATATGAGAGTTTATAATTTTAGATTTTACATAATCTTACATTTCGAAGGTAAATCAGATTTCAAGGCTTTGCATATTTATATTTTCAGCATTTTGGTCAATTTCAAGATTTTTTATTTTATTTTCTAATCTTTCTCTTTTGTAGATTACTTTAAAACTTTTGCGATTAAAATAAATAAACAAAACAAAAAAGTTAAAATGGTGAAATTAAATACATGGGTGTGAAGAATGAGCTTCAATATTTTATTCAAAATAATTTTGATTCCATTCTGAAGCCATTTTGAATTTATAAAAATTATTTAAAGTTGTTATATGAGAGTTTTATAATTTTGAATTTTACATAATTTCACATTTCGAAGGTAAATCATATTTCAAGGCTTTGCATGTTTATATTTTTAGCATTCTCGTCCATTTGTAGGTTTTATTTTTATTTTTCTAACTCTTCTATTTTGTAGATTATTTTAAAACTTTGGTGATTAAAATAGAAATAAAAATAAAAATAAAATACCAAAAATAAATACATGGGTGTGAAGAATGAGCTTCAATATTTCATCCAAAATAATTTTGATTTCATTCTGAAGTTATTTCAAATTTATAAAAAATATTTAAAATTTTCATTATATGAGAGTTTTATAATTTTGAATTTTACATAATTTCACATTTCGAAGGTAAATCATATTTCAAGAATTTTCATGTTTATATTTTTAGTATTCTAGTCCATTTTTAGATTTTATTTTTATTTTTCTAACCCTTATCTTTTACAAATTATTTTAAAACTTTAGTGATTAAAAAATTAAAAAAATAAATAAAATACCAAAAATAAATACATGGGTGTGAAGAATGAGCTTCAATATTTCATTTGAAACAATTTCGATCCCATTCCAAAGCTATTTAAAATTTATAAAAAATATTTAAAGTTGTTATATACGAGTTTTATAATTTTGAATTTTACATAATTTCATGTTTCGAAGGTAAATCAGATTTCAAGGCTTTGTATGTTTATATTTTCAGCATTCTAGTCCTTTTCTAGATTTTATTTTTATTTTTCTAACCTTTTTATTTTAAAGATAATTTTTAAACTTTGGCAATTAAAATAAAAATAAAAAAGGTTTAAATGCTAAAAATAAATACGTGGGTGTGATGAACGAGTTCCAATATTTAATTTGAAATAATTTTAATCCCATTCTGAAGGCATTTTGAATTTATAAAAAATATTTAAATATGATGTTATATGAGAGTTTTATAATTTTGGATTTTACGTAATTTTATATTTCGAAGATAAATCAGATTTCAAGACTTTGCATGTTTATATTTTTAACATTACGGTCCATTTCCTATTATAATAAGATAATATTCTCTTAAGTTCCACTAGGATAGAAAATTGAGTTTCCACTCTTCCATGTGTCAAGAGAACTCTTGGTGGTGTCTTCATCAGGTATGATGAGTTGTTGTAATCCAACAACTCTCAATGATAAACTCTGCTATTTATACAGAGTTGATCCTTGGAATAAATCAATCATTTCCACTCTTCTCTTCATCTTTTGTAATGTTGTGCATATCTATTATTGTAAAATTCTTACATGGTACCAGAGAAAGATAGATTTTGCTTGCATTCGCTCTTGAAGGTTCTAGGATCTGGTTCATTGCTTTGGATATTTTTTGACTAACTTGCTTAAAATTATACAATAGTCAATTTTATCCATTTTTATTCAGCAAAATCCTTATTATTGCTGATATATATATTGTTTTTTATTAAAATATGCTGCTATTGTTTTGATGGTAATATTTTGAATTTTTTTAGTGCTCTCCTTTAAAAGAACAATTTTTGCTGAAAGATCTGCCCTCATTTTTTAAAATAGTTGTTTTACCTCTTAGAGAGGCACTACAATATTAAATCATCGTCCAAATATTTTTTGGCACATGTCCTTTTCATAGCCCCTTGCCTTCGTTGGCATAGCCACTTATAGGGCCCCAACGATTATCTCTAAGTTGGTGTTTGTTTTAAAAAAATAATAAATTTTTTTATATGCAAATCACCTTTGTCTCTAACATTTATTACAATTTTTTTAGTGTGTTTTTTAATCGTGTCACCCACGACGTGACTCTCAGAGTGCTCCAATCCATTGTTGAGAAAGATCTTTGTATCTAATATCCAAGTAGACATTATTCGGCGCTCAATACCGATCACTCCTTTTTTATTATCTTCACCTAAGAATAATATCACATATGCTCTTCTATTCTATTTTGGTTTGAGACTTTCATTTTATGATTCAAAATATATTTCTTTTTTTTTTACTCACTTACAAGGAAGGTTATCAAAGGCATCACTCCATTTTTGCTATTCTTTTTTGCACTCATCTCCCCTAAAGCTCTATAAAGATCTATTATACGAGATCAAAGAAAAACTATAGTTCTTTAATTTTTTTCCTACCTCCTAACTAGTTTACATAGGTGTTCCTTGGTTTTTAGGCATCCTCAGCAACCATTCCTACCTTTGCTTGGTTCTAAGTAGTAATGACTCATAGGAGAACCTCTTCCTCGGGAGCTTCAAATCATTTATATACTTTTTTTTCTTAAAAGAAGTTTGTTTTCCCTTGCAGTATAAAATCAAAAGCGAGTTATTATATATATATATATATATATATATATATATATATGTTCTCTGATTATTTTGTATATGCAGGTTTTTAAGTGGTCATTCGTAGCGTCTTAGGTTTCTCGCAACCTTCGCCTGACTCTTACCAGTGATGAAACATTAATTTATATATATATATATATATATATATATATATATATATATATATATATATTCTCCGGATAGTTTATCTTCATAGGTTTCTCAAGGCTTTGGTAGCGTCTCATTCTCTCACAATATTCGGAAAGTATTTGTTCTCTGGATAGTTTATCTTTGTAGGATTCTCAAGGCTTTCGTGGCATCTCAGTTTCCTCTGCCTAGCTCGAATCAACGACAGATATAAAGTCTAAGTTTCCATTTTTTATGTCCTTCAGGGTGCTTTTTATTTCTTAGTATACGCACGATTTATTTTGTTCCTCCTCCCATTTTTTGTATGGTTTTTTTCACTTCAATTTTGAAGTAAAATATTGACTCCTCAAAGTTTTTTTTACAAAAATCTCTTTGAAAAGTTGTAGTCTATTGTAACATTAATACAAAAAAAAAAAATGGGGGGTTTTATGTGCAACCATATGCACATTGGTGTCTCTTGAAGGGAGGGTTTCTTTTTTTTCTATCTCTTCCTCAAAGTATTTTTTAGGTTTTCAAGTTAATAGAGGTATAATACTTAATATATTTTTTTTAGCGTACACTCTCTATTTAAAATTTACAACATAATTTTTTTTATCAAAATTATTAACAAAAACTAACTTCTCATTATTTTATCTAAATAATAAAATTATCAAGAAGATATAGTTTTTTTTAATTATTATCTAATCTTATTTATTTATTTTCTATAAGATAAATATTTTTCTTCTCTAAGGGTGTTATAATTATTCTCTTAATATTTGTTATTAATTAAATTTTATTTGAGAATCCCTATAGTTTTTTATTACACTTAAAGAATTCATAAACCTAAGGTTTAACTTATCTTCCTCAAAATATTTTCCTACGTTCCATGTACAAAACCATTATAAATTTATAGTTTCCCTCAAGTAAGGGCAAGTTTTTGGAAGCACTTGGTATAAAGGCTTGGCAAACATTTTTCAATCTTCCTTTTTATTTTGGGACTCTCTCTCACTGATAGTTTCCCTCTCGTAAGGGCAAGTATTGAGAACACCCAATTTAATCTGATTGATATCTCTGCATTTCAAGCCAAACACCCTTGAAAAATTCTTCTCTATACTTATAGTTTCTCTCAAGTAAAGGTGGGTATTGTGATGAATTAAGAGAAATTGACACTCTAAAGCAAACAATATTACAACCTCATTATACTTATAGAGTACCTCTCCTTAGGAAGGGTATAGTGAGTTTTCTAATATTGAAAAGCTTCATATCTTCTCCTTGTAACAACTGCATTAATCAATTAATTGAAGTTATAAGGGGAAATTTATTGGTTAATTAAAACTTCAATTTTATCTTGTGTTTAAAATGATGAATTCAATTGAACCTCTCACCCCTCATAACTTTCACACTTGGAATACAAATAAGTCAAACATATGAAGGTATTTCTTTGTGCCAACAAAAGTACACTCTACATCTTCTACAAAGATTCAAAATGATAGATTGTAAACCTTCTCCTACCCCTTTCAATCTGGCATTAATTTTAGTACTTCTTGCTCATCACCTCCTTGTGATGCCACTCTATACCGTCAACTTGTAGGAAGTTTGCTATACCTTACTCATACTTGCTTAGATATATCATATGTTGTTGGCCTTATATCCATATTCTCTCATCAGCCTCACTTTAGTCATTGGTAGGCAACAAAAAGAATCCTTTATTACTTGTAGGGCACTACTCATTTTGGCCTCTTCTACAAGGGAAATTCCATGGATATCATTGGCTACACAGATTCAGATTAGGTAGGTTCAATAGAAGATAGATGTTCCACATCAGGTTATGCCTTTTACCTTGGTTCCTCAACAAAATCTTGGTTATGCAAGAAACAACAAGCGAAATCCCTATCTTCTACAAAGGCAAAATTTTTGGCTAGTCAGGAAGCTCTTTAGCTTCCTCAAATTCTGATAGAATTTGGTTTCACACATGACCATACTATAACTCTTTGGTGTGATAATCAGAACACAATTTATATTGCACATAATCCATTTGAATATCAGTGAACCAGAAACATTGATATGCACATGCACTTCATAAGGTAGCATATTCAGAATGGGGACATACACTTGGAATATATTCCAACTGAGGAACAAATTGTAGATATCTTCATAAAGTTATTTCCTTCTCCACGTTACCTTTAGTTGAGAGATAATTTTAGAGTTATTCAGCTGCATTTATTATATTTATGAGGATAATATTTGCCATACGAAGACAAGCCTCTCTTCTTCTAATAGTTGGTTTTTCTCCCACAGGGATTTTTTCACCAACTATTTATTGTATATGAGTACCTAATCAGGCCGAAGTTACTGGGACTCATATTTCTTTCTTGTAATAAGAGGACAATATTTGCCATACGAAGACATACCTCTAATTGTGGGTTTTTTCCCACAGGGGTTTTTTCACCAACAATATTATGTAAATGAGTACCTAATCAGGCCAAGTTGTCAAGACTCATATTTTTTTCTTGTATTAAGAGGAAAATATTTTCCATACGAAGACACGCCTCTCATAGCTGGTTTTTCCTCATAGGGTTTTTTTCACCAACTATATTATGGAAATGAGTACCTAATCAGGCCAAGTTTCCGAGACTCATCTTTCTTTCTTGCATAAAGAGGACAATCTTCGCCATCTGAAGACATGCCTATATTATTCTCATAGTTGGTTTTTCCCCATAGGGATTTTTTCACCAACTATCTATTGTATTAGGAGGATAATATTTGCCATATGAAGACAAGTCTCTAACTTCCTTTTGATTGATGGTTTTTTCCCATTGGGTTTTACCATCTTTTCAAAAATAAGTCTTTATACATGAATACCTCAATAGGCCTTGGTGCCAGCACTCATTTGTACAATTCACCCCTAGTATCACTTAAGGGGGGTGTTAGAATAAGAGAATATTATCTTAAGTTCCACTAGGATAGACACTTGAGTTTCCACTCCTCCATGTGTCAGGAGAACTCTTAGTGGTGTCTTCATCAGGTATGATGAGTTGTAATCCAACGACTCTCAATGATCAACTCTGCTATTTATACAAAGTTGATCCTTGGAATAAATCAATTAGTTCCACTCTTCTCTTCATCTTTTGTAATGTTGTGCATATCTATTATTGTGAAATTCTTACATTTTCATATTTTATTTTTATTTTTCTAACCCTTCCCTTTTAAATATTAGTTTAAAATTTTGATGATTAATATTTAAAAATAAAATAAAATGTCAAAAATAAATACATGGGTGTGAAGAATGAGCTTCAATCATTCATTCGAAAAAAATTTGATCCCATTTCAAAGCCATTTTGAATTTATAAAAATTATTTAAATTTGTTATTATATGAGAGTTATAATTTTGGATTTTACATAATTTTACATTTCGAAGGTAAATCAGATTTCAAGGCTTTGCATGTTTATATATTCATCATTTTGGTCCATTTCTAGATTTTATTTTTATTTTTCTAATCCTTATATTTTGTAGATTATTTTAAAATTTCGGTAATTAAAAATAAAAAATAAAAATAAAAATTCATAAATAAATGCATGGGTGTGAAGAATGAGCTTCAATATTTAATTCGAAATAACTTTTATCCCACTTCGAAGCTATTTAGAATTTATAAAAAATATTTAAAGTTGCTATATAAGAGTTTTATAATTTTGGATTTTACATAATTTCGCATTTTGAAGGTAAATCAGATTTCAAGGCTTTGCATGTTTATATTTTTGGCATTCTAGTCCATTTCCATATTTTATTTTTATTTTGCTAACCCTTCTGTTTGGAGATTATTTTAAAACTTCTGTGATTAAAATAAATAAAAATAAATAAATTATGAAAAATAAATGCATGGGTGTGAAGAATGAGCTTCAATATTTCATTTGAAACAATTTCGATCTCATTCTTAATCCATTTTGAATTTCTAAAAATTATGTAAAGTTGTTATATGAGAATTTTTTAATTTTGTATTTTACATAATTTTACATATGAGAGTTTTTTTTTTTTTTTTGAAAAATTAGGGTTTACTCCTAGATGGTAGGATCTAATGTTGATTATCCAAAAAATAAAGAAACACCTAAATTAGAAAATATGATTATCTCTTTTAAGTTTTATAAACACACAATCAAATGATCAACAAGCAAACAATGTGATTATCTCCTTTAAATTTTAAATGTGAATTTCTAAGCTATTTAGTGTGCTTAGATTTTTTGTTTTTTAAAGAATCCCTTTCATGTTTTTTGAATGTTTTTTGATGTAACTCTCAATTATTTAATTGAATTTCACCTATACACTCACAACTTGAAAACCAACAATGAAAATCTGATCACGTGTACCAACCAAAGTATGGAGATAAATCTCATACCATATCAGGGAGTATAGGTCCTACCAGTCCTCACCTAGTACTCACTTGGTTAGCGTTATACTCCTCGAATAGGAGTACATGCACATTTTCCAAGCTACATTGAATATTGAAGCTGACTTTAGCCAAAAAAGGGGTATGTGGGATTCGAGCCAATGAATGGTGATGAAACCCACCATTGTTGAACTCTATAAATGGTTGGGGATGAATTCCAACTCACTAACGTTAAAAATAAGTGTGGTGTGTGTGATTCCTTTTAAAATGATTGAAACAAAACAAGATAGCATTCAATGATTATTTACTAAATACACAAAATTGTATTTTACTTTTAGAATCATAAGCATGTATATAAAAGGAAGCTACAAAATTTGTAAACTATTTGAAATCCTAACCGTTAGGCAGGTCATACACAAGCAAACCAGACAAATGCATTTTGAAAGGCTATTTTTTCTTTTTTTTCTTCGATTTGTTAATGTAAAATTTAGAAATATTAAATCTAACTTTCAATTGCACACAAAAGACAAAAAAAACTGAAATTTAACCTTTTTGACACAACCTAGATGCAAATTGAAGGTTTAGAAGATTACCTTTTTTGTTCTAAAACTTGTTCTTTCTAGAAATTTCTATAGAAACCCCCTATTTTGGTGGCCATTCCTGGGTGGAATGACTATAAATTTGGATGTTTACAGTGGTCGTCCCTGGTAGTTCCAACTAGGAATTTTGTAGTTGTTCCTACTCAAAATGGCCAGAATATACAACACACAAAATACAAAAAGGATTTCAAAAATGACAAAAATGAAAGGGAACAAGGGAAAAGGGGTCTGACTGTGATTGCCATTGAAGAAGCATGAAAAATAGCATGCCTAGATGATTGAAACTGAAATGGTATCTATTTTTTATAAGCAAGCATGCAAAGGAAAGGTGAAAAAGATGTAACTATTAAAATGATGAATAATTTATAGTAAAAAGGTGAGGATTTATCCTTGTATTTATAAACTCATCATTTCCAAAAAGTTACAATACATTCCTTTTGATGGCTTATCATTTTGATACATTTCAGATTACAAATTACAAGGGAACGAATCCCTCAATGAGCTTAATGGCGTGTTTCAATGTTCTTATCACAAACCACAATCTAGAGCTAATCTTGGGCTTCTTTTAATCTACCTCTTAGATCCTCCCTCATGCCTAGAATACCTACACCTACATACAATAGATTGAAAACTTTTAGTAGCATATGTGTTTTATATTTAAAACCTTGAAAAGTGTGTAATAGAGAAAGTAAAACGTATTTGCGATAAATTAAAACAACTCCAAATGACTTGCAAGTCTAATATGATGTTATTAATATGATTTTAGAAGTATATGAGCATAAATTAAATTGTAATTATGATCAGAATCTATGGCCATCCCTAGCAAGAAAAACTAATATTGCAATCACAAAAACATAAATTGACCGATCAAATCTACTCAAAACTTAACCAAACATTAATAGAAGACTAATCTAATGCTTTAGGATTGATATATGGTGAAATTACATGAAAATTATTAGAAATTTGGTGGTCATCCCTAAAAAGTGCAACTAGGAATGTTATCCATCCCTAGTAGGGATGGTCACACAACTAGGTGGTTTTTACCACCAAATCCAAGGGTATCTAGTTTATAAGTCTCCTAAATATGTTGTTATCAAATTTGGTCAAATAACTCTCAGGTTTTATATGTTTTGGAATCGATTAGCATATTTTTGGATGCCCCTAAAAGTACCTTCAAATGAAGAGGTTTTCAAGGAAACTACTTGGTCAAATATTGAGGACAAATGTGGGCAACACTTTGTGAGAAATGCTTGTTATTATCTCTTTTTGAAATTGGGTGAGAGCACCTCAATTTATTGCCCAAAAAGGGAAAAAGGGGCAAAGGGGTAAGTTTTGGCATGCAAGGCAAGTAATACCACTTTTCCATTTCTTTTCCATGCATAGGGTGAAAGAGGATATCCATTTAGGCCTCTAATTGGTAGGTCCTTATGCTTATGATAGCCTCCCAATCAATTTTGAGTGATTGGATAGGATAAATGGTAGTAATTGATTATCATTTATCCCAGCATTTGAATTTTTAGGGGTCTTGGCTATCCTACCCAGGAATGGCTACATGTGGCCATATCTGGGTGGGATGACCATAAAATTTGGCTATCCCAGGGTGGGATGACCATGGCTACATGGACCAAAACCTCCAAAAAGTGGGGTAAACCCTCCCAAAAGAGGTTGGGAGCCCTAATTAGCACCTGAGGGTTATCCAATGGGACCATATCATATCGATAAGAGTGGCACATAGTAGTCTTATATGATTTACATGATTTTAGTGCCTACATCAACTAACATGATCGTCCATACAACTAACTTAGAAGCTAGTGCACAAATTAGATCATAACAAGTAGTGTCATGTGATTTATCAATACTCTATACATTCAATGTATGCTTGGAACCATATAAACCAATAACACAATGATATGTGATGGCCTCCTATTCATTATAGGTACTAATTTTTTAATATTTTAAAAGGTTTTTTTTTTATGATTTTAGTTTTAAAATTGTAGGGGGTAAAACTTTTGTATATGGAAATATTTTAATCCCTTCCACAAATTTTTCAATATCTCTACAGTGGTACTTTTGTATTGTTTATGAGATTGACCACATGTATAAGTTGGTACAAAGACCTACCTCTTCTAGACCTCCTTTTAGGAAGAAAAAAATTGTTGCTATAGTTACACATGCAGATAATAAAAGTTAAACGTGGCATCACAAGCTTGAACATCTATATATACTTGAGATACATGAGCTAGCAATAGATGACCATTGGAATTCCATAGATATCCCCTCCCAATGGTGTATTTGAGGGATTTATAAGAAATAATTATAGGGAGACCTTTCCAAAAGGGGTTGTAAGTTGAGCATATCATCCCTTGAAAATCATACATAGTGATATTTGGAAACCTATGGACACATTATCTCTCTTAAGAAATAGATACTTCTTTTTTTATTGATGATTATCTAGATATGTGTGGTTGTATACAATTTTCCATAAGAATGATATTTTTGATAGGTTTAGAAGACCTTATAAAATATGAACTAGATATTAGGGTATTTTAGGGAATGATATCTATTAAGCAATTAATAGGGGATAAGCTTGATGTATCCCAATTTTGTATATTTATGTCTTCAACATGGGCTTAGATGCCTAAGGATATTTAGGAGGCACCAAAGACTCATAAATTCATTTTATGGTGTGTTAAAATACCTTAAAGGCATATAATATATATGATATTTAAAGGGGTGAGGTTTTTATTTAGAGATATGTCATCTTTGATGAGATTTTTCTAGGTATTCCTTCCACCCCCCACCTAAGATTTTAGCAGCTAGTTCTTCTAAATATTTGACCATATTTGATTTAGTTGTTTCTTCCAATATTTTGGTTGGAATTATTACAATTAGAACATATTCTCCTTCATATTTATCCTTGAGTGGTAGTTCTTTGTCTATTGATTTTACCTCTTTATCGGTAATAGTACAACCAACATTCGTCTCTAGTATTAGGGTATGATGAGAAGGATGCATTAGTTCATAATGCTTAAATATTACATGATGATGAGTTGGATTATTTCATTTTAGATTTTTATGTTGAGTTATCATAAGATACACTTGATTCTTCCTCAATTTTTCCAATACCTAAATGGATTAAGATGCTTTTGAAGGATGCTTAACTTGTTCTATAACTTGAGCAACATTGAAAGGCTCCTTCCTGAGCATTGCTTTTGAAGGTAGCACTTTATTAGGGTCCTCTCACATATTCTTAGGCTAATAATGGGATAGAATGGGAATATGTTATATTGGTAGACTATGATGCTCTAATAAATAAAAATACTTGGGAATTGATCCCTCTTTTAGAAGGGAATAATTTTTTTGGATGCAAATGAGTCTAGAGGATCAAATACATATTAGATGGTTAGATAGATAAGCACAAGATATGCCTTTTTTCTAAGGGATTCTCTCAACAAAAGGGAGCGGACTACTTCAAGACTTTTGTACTAGTGACTAGGATAGACGTAGTTGAGATGATTCTCTTCGTTGTTGTCTCCATTGTGACTAGGATAGACATAGTTAGAAATTAGTCCCTAGATAAATAAGCACTCTTTATCTATATTTACACCTAATTAAAAATTACATAAAGAGTGCCTATTTATCTAGGGATATTTAGGTGGAAATTTACATGTATTAGCCACCTAATTTTGACCTTCAGGGACAGATTCCATTGGTTTATCATTTAGGAATATATTTATATTAAATTAAGAAATTTTCTCATGCATGGTATGAGAATATTTTTTTATTTGATCTTAGCTATTGGTTTCATTGACATGAAGTTGAGTGTGATGTTTACATCAGATATTATGATGGAAAAATTTGTGATTGTGTTGTATGCTAATGATCTTCTTATCACTAGTAGCTCGTCTACTTTGATCCAATACATGAAGTCATAGCTTTAGTCCACTTTTGATATGATATATTTAGGGTTTCTACATTATTTTTAGGGATTTACATTGATAAAATAGATTTTGGCATCATCATATCTCATCCAAAGTATTCTTTGGACCTTCTTTAGAATTTTAGGATAAAGGATTATAATTGCATTCATACTCATTTTGGCTCAAGTCTAAAAATTTGGATTGATTAAAACAAACATTTGGTAGATGTCTTATTGTATTGATCTCTTATGGTAAGACTTATTTATCATACTCATATTATACCTAATATAGCCTTTAGTGCTAGCTATTAGTCTATATTAATGGAAATATCCTTGGAGAGTCATTAGTAGTAGCTAAAAGAAATCTTAGATACATCAAAAGGACCTATTAGATAGGTATTCACTACTTCATTTTATCTCCTCTAGTTTCAAAAAATAATTAATATTACAATTGGGTAGGTGAGGTGGATGAGTGATGCTCCACCGTAAGCTTTTTGTTCTATTTGAGATTAGACCTAGTTTCCTAATGATTTATATGCTAATCTACTATTTATTAGTCATCAACAGAAGTTAAGTACTGTTTTGTTAATGAGGTAGCTAAGAACCTTAGGTGAATGCTCATGATATTAGAGGAGATTGACATTTCTTAAATATTTTTAGTTACTCTTCCATGTGATAATTAGATCACCATCCAACTTGTTTGCAGTCTAGTGTTCTATGAGTGGATAAAATATATAAAAATGTGGATGCACTTTGTGAGCTTGAATCATCCATGAAGAATGAGCTTCATTCTTTCATTCAAAATAATTTAAATCCCATTCTAAAGTCATTTCTAATTTATAAAAATTATTTAGAAATGCTATTAAATGAGAGTTTTGTAATTTCAAATTTTACATAATTTTACATATGAGATTTTTTTTTTGAAAAATTAGGGTTTACTCCT
Source organism: Wollemia nobilis (assembly GCA_028583015.1). Lineage (NCBI taxonomy): Eukaryota > Viridiplantae > Streptophyta > Pinopsida > Araucariales > Araucariaceae > Wollemia > Wollemia nobilis. Next base: position 771,377 of record JAQPPZ010002882.1, read on the forward strand.
AGATGGTAGGATCTAATGTTGATTATATGAAAAATAAAGAAATACCTAAATTAGACAACATGATTATATCTTTTAAGTTTTATACACACACAATCAAATGATCAAAGAAGCACACAAGCAAACAATGTGATTATTTCCTTTAAGTTTTAAATGTGAATTCCTAATTTGTTTAGTGTGTTTTAATTTATTATTTTGCAAAGAATATCTTTCACATGTTTTGAATATTTGTTGATGTAACTTTGAATTATTTAATTGGATTTCACCTATACACTCATAGCTCGATAATCGACAATGAAAGTTCGGTCACGTGTACCAACCAAAGTATGGAGATGAATCCCATACCCGATCAAGGAGCATAGGTCCTACCAGTCCTCATCTAGTACTCACTTGGTCAATGTTATACCCTTCAAAGAGGATTACATGCACATTTTCTAAGCTACATCAGATCTTGGAGCTGACTTTGGCCAAAAATGGATACATGGGATTTGAGCTAATGGATGGAGATGAAACCCACTATAATTGAACTCTATTAGTGGTTGGGGATGAATTCCAACTCACTAATGTTAAAAATAAGCATGGTGTGTGTGATTCCTTTTAAAATTATTGAAAGAAAACAAGATAGCATTCAATGATTATTCACCAAATGCATGAAATTGCATTTTACTTTCAGAATCATAAGCATATATATAAAAGGAAGCTACAAAATTTGTAAACTATATGAAACCCTAACCCTTAGGTAGGTCATACATAGGTAAACCAAAATAATATAGTTTGAAATGCTATTCTTTTTACTATTTTTCTTTGATTTGTTAATGCAAAATTTAGAAATATGAAATCTAACTTTCAATTGCACACAAAAGACAAGAAAAACTAAAATTTAATCTTTTTGAAACAACCTAGATGCAAATTGAAGTTTTAGAAGATTACATTTTCTATTTTGAAACTTGCTATTTCTAGAAATTTTTGTAGAAACCCCCTAGTTTGGTGGTCGTCTCTGGGTGGGATGATTGCGAATTTGGGGGTCGTCCCTTGTATTTCCAACTAGGAATTCTATAGTTGTTCCTACTCAGAACGACTAGAACTTGCAACACACAAAACACAAAAAGGATATCAAAAATGATAAAAATGAAAGGGAACAAGGGATAAGGGGTCCCACCATGATTGCCACTAAATAAGCACAAAAAATAATACACCTAGATTATTGAAACCGAAATGGTATCTATTGTTTATAAGCAAGCATGCAATGAAAATGTGCAAAATATGTAACTATTGAAATGATAAATAATTTGCAATAAAAAGAGGGGATTTCTCATTGTATTTATAAATTTGTTAATTCCAAAAGGTTACAATACATCCCCTCTAAGGGCTTATCATTTTGATACATTTCATATTACAAATTACAAGGGAATGAATCCCTCGATGAGCTTAATGGCATGTTTTAATGTTCTTATTGCAACCCACAATTGAGAGCTAATATTGATATTATTTTAATATACCTCTTAGATCCTCCGTCATACCTAGAATACCTACACCTACACACAATAGATTGAAAATTGTTAACAACATATACATTTTATATTGAAAACCTTGAAAAGTGTGTAATAGAGAAAGTAAAACTTATTTGCGATAAATAAAAACAATTCCAAATGACTTGAAAATATAATATTATGTTATTAATATGATTTTGGAAGGATCTAAGCATAAATTAAAGTGCAATTATGTTATGAACCTATGGCCATATCTAGTAGGAACAACTAAAACTACAATCACAAAAACATAAATTGAGCCATCAAATCAACTCAAAACTTAACCAAAATTGAATAGAGGACTAATATAATGTTTAAGGATTGATATATGGTGAAATTGCATCAAAATTATTTAGCCATTTTGTGGTCATACTTGGCAAGTGCAACTAGGATTGTTATCCATCCCTTGTAGGGATGGTCACACAACTAGGTGGTTTTTACCACCAATTCCAAGGGGATCTGGTTTAGAACTCTCCTAAATGTGTTTGCATCGAATTTTGTAAAATAAATCTTAAATTTAATATGTTTTGGAACCGATTAGGGTATTTTGAGATGCCCCTAAATTTGCATTTGAATAAAGATATTTTCAATGAAAATACTTGGGCAAATGTTGAGGATAAATATGAGCAGCACTTCATGAGCAATGCTTGTTATTGTATATTTTTGAAATTGGGTGAAAGCACCTCAATTTATAGCCTAAAATGGGTAAAATGGATAAAGGGGCAAGTTTTGGCATGCAAGGCAAGTGCTACCACTTGTCCATTCCTTTTCCATGCATAGTGTGAAAGAGAATTCCCATTTGGAACTCCAATTTGTAGGTCATGATGCTTATGACAACCTCCCAATCAATTTTGAGTGATTGGGTAAGATAAATGGTAGTAATTGATTGTCATTTGTCCTACCCTTTGAATTTTGGGGGTTCTGGTTCATGGTCATCACACCTAGAAATGATTACACTTGATCACACCTAGAAAACCTCCCAAAAGTGAGATAAACCCTCTCAAAAGGGGCTGGAAGGCCTAATTAACCCTTGAGGATTACCCAATGGGACCATATGATGTTGATAAGAGTGGTGCATAGTAGTATTATCTTATTTACATGATTTTAGTATATACATCAACTATTATGATAGTCCATACAACTAACTTGGAAACCAGTGCACAAATTAGATCATAACAAGTAGTTTCATGTGATTTATCAATACTCTATACGTTTAATGCATACTTGGCACCTTTTCAACAAATCACATAATAATATGTGATGGCCTCCTGTTCATTGTAGGTACTAATTTTATAATATTTTCAAAGGTTTTTTGGAAGTATTTTTTGTGATTTTAGTTTTAAAATTGTAGGTGGCATAACTTTTGTATATGGAAATATTTTAACTTGTGATTTTTCAATATATCTATAGTGGTACTTTTGTACTATTTATGAGATTGACCACATGTATAATTTGGGATAAAGACCTACCTCTTCTAGACCTCCTTTTAGGACATCACAAGCTTGGACATATATAGATCCTTGAGATACATGAGATAGCAATAGATGGCCATTGGAATTCCATACATATCCCCTCTAAATGGTGTATTTGAGGGATTTATAAGAAAGCATTATAGGGAGACCTTTCAAAAAGGGGTTGCAAGTTGAGCATCTCATCCCTTGAAGATCATACATAGTGATATTTGGCAACCTATGGACACATTATATCTATTAATAAATAGATACTTCTTTTCTTTATTGATGATTATCTATATATTTGTGGTTGTATATCATTTTCCATAAGAATGACATTTTTGATATGTTTAGAAGACCTTAACTAGATAGTAGTATTAAATGTATAAGAGTAGATGGGGTGAACAAATATGTTAACTATGTTATTAATGGTGTTTTGCTTATCATGGGATTGCATATCATAATATTGTTCACTTTACTATTAATCATAGTGGTGTGGTTAAGATGAAAAATAGGGTAATATGGAAGTCACGTGATGTATGATTCATCCCAAGGGGATAAATCATAAGTTTTGGGATAAGGCTATTACTTATGCAACATACATCATCAACAAAGTTCACATTAGAGTATTTTAGGGAATGATATTTCTTAAGAAATCGATAGGGGATAAGCTCGATGTATCCCAATTTTGTAAATTTATTTGTTCATCATGGGCTTAGATACCTAAGGATATTTAGGAGGCACCAAAGACTCATAAATGCATTTTATGGGGTGTTTAGATAGCTTAAAGGCATATAATATTTATTATATTTAAAGGGATGAAGTTTTTATTTAGAGATATTTCATCTTTGATGAAAGTTTTCTAGGTATTTCTTCCATCCCCCCTCTAATATTTTAGCAACTAATTTTTCTAAATATTTGACCATCTTTGATTTAGTTGTTTCTTCCAATATTTTTGTTGGATTTATTACAATTAGAACATCTTCTCCTTAATATTTATCCTTGAGTGGTACTTATTTGTCTAAATGAGGTTTTGATTTAGAGATATGTCATCTTTCATGAGATTATTCTAGGTATTTCTTCTACCCCCCACCTAATATTTTAGCAACTGATTTTTCTAAATATTTGACCATATTTGATTCAGTTATTTCTTCCAATATTTCAGTTTGATTTATTACAATTAGAACATATTCATCCTTGAGTGGTAGTTCTTTGTCTATTCATTTTACCTCTTTATAGGTAGCACCACAACCAACACTCTTTTCTCTAGTATAAGAGTATGATGAGAAGGATGCATTAGTTCATAATGCTTCAGTATTACATGATGATGAGTTGGATTATTTAATTTTTATATTTTGATGTTGATTTATCATAAGATACACATGATTCTTCCTCAAATTTTCCAATACCCAAATGGATTAATATGCTTTTGAAGGATGCTTAGCTTGTTATATATCTTGAGCAACATTGAAATTATTTTTCTTGAGCATTGCTTTTGAAGGTAACACATTCTTAGGATCCTCACATATTCTCAGGATAAGAATAGGATAGAATGGGAATATGCTATATTGATAGACTATGATGCTCTAATAAAGAAAAAGACTTGGAAATTGGTCCTTCTTTTAGAAGGGAAGATTTGTTTTTATATGCAAATGAGTCTAGAGGATCAAATACACATTAGATGGTTAGATAGATAAGCACAAGCTATGCATTTTTGCTAAGGGATTTTCTCAAGAAAAGGGAGTGGAATACTTCAATAATTTTGTACTGGTGACTAGGATAGATGTAGTTGAAATTTACATGTATTAGCCACCTAGTTTTGACCTTCAAGGACTGATTCCATTGGTTTATTATTTAGGTATATCTTTATATCAAATTATGAAATTTTCTCATGCAATGTATGAGAATATTTGTTCATTTTATCTTAGCTATTGTTTTCAATAACATGAAGTTGAGTGTGATGTTTACATAAAATATTATGAAGGAAAAATTTGTGATTGTGTTGTATGTTAACGATCTTCTTATCACTAGTACCTCATCTACTTGGATCTAAGACATGAAGTCATAACTTTAGTCCACTTTTTAGATGATATATTTGGGGTTTCTACATTATTTTTAGGGATTTACATTGATCAAATAGATTTTGGCATCATCATCTCTCATCCAAAGTATTCTTTGGACCTTCTTTAGCATTTTAGGATAAAGTATTATAACTGCATTCATACTCCTTTTGACTCAAGTCTAAAACTTTGGATTGATTACAGGACACATTTGGTAGATATCTTATTGTACTGGTATCTTATGGGAGGATTTATTTATCATACTCATATTAGACCTGATATAGCCCTTAGTATTAGTTATTAGTCTATATTAATGGTAGCACCCTAGGAGAGTCATTAGATAGTAGCTAAAAGGAATCTTACATATATCAAGGGGACATATTCAGTATGTATTCATTACTTCATTTTATCTCCTCTAAATTAGAAAAACAATTAATATTACAATTGGGTAGGTGACTTGGATGAGTGATGCTCCACCATAAACTTTCCATTCTATTTGAGATTAGGCCTAGTTTCCTAATGATTTAAATGCTAATATACTATTTCTTAGTCATCAATGGAAGTTGAATACTATATTTTTAATGAGGTAGCTATGCACCTCAGGTGAATGCTCATGATATTAGAGGAAATTGTTATTCTTAAATATTTTTAGTCACTCTTACATTTGATAATTAGAGCACTATCCAACTTGTTTGCAATCTAGTGTTCTATTAGTGTATAAAATATATAAAAATATGGATTTACAATGTGAGCTAGAATCATCCATGTGTGATTATTGATCAAGTGATTATACCTTTATTAGAGTAGGAAATAGATATTTTAACCAAGGCCATGCTTAAGGTCATGCTTGTGTGTATGTAGGAGCTTCTTGGACTTGAAGAGTATCTCTTAAGTGGTGATGATAAGTAAGGATCTCTCTCTTTGTCCCTCATTCCATATAATTTCAATCACGTTTTGAAGCCATTTTGAATTTATAAAAAATATTTAATATTGATGTTATATGAGAGTTTTATAATTTCAGATTTTATATAATTTTGCATTTCAAAGGTAAATCAGATTTCAAGAGTTTGCATGTTTATATTTTTAGCATTATGATCCATTTTTAGATTTTATTTGTATTTTGCTAAACCCTCTCTTTTGTAGATTATTTTAAAACCTCATAAATTAAAAATAAAAATAAAAATAAAAAATAAAATGCCAAAATTAAATATATGGGTGTGAAGAATGAGCTTCATTATTTCATTCGAAACAATTTTGATCCCATGTCAAAGCCATTTCGAATTTATAAAAAATCTTTAAAGTTGTCATTATATGAGAGTTTTATAATTTTGTATTTCAAAGGTAAATCAGATTTAAAGACTTTGCATGTTTATATTTTTTTCATTCTGGTCCATTTCAAGAATTTATTTTTACTTTTCTAACCCTTCTCTTTTGTATATTACTTTAAAACTTTGACGATTAAAATAAAACTAAATAAAATAAATAAAACACCAAAAATAAATACATGTGTGTGAATAATAAACATCAATATTTTCATTCAAAACAATTTTGATCTCTTTTTGAAGCCATTTAGAATTTATAAAAATTATTTAATATTGACCTTATATGACAATTTTAAAATTTTGGATTTTACATAGTTTTGCATTTCGAACGTAAATCAAATTTCAATGCTTTGCATGTTTATATTTTTAGCATTCTGGTCCATTTCCAATTTTATTTTTATTTTTCTAACCCTTATTTTTTGTAGATTATTTTAAAACTTCGATGATTAAAATAAAAATAAAATGCTAAAAATAAATACATGGTGTGAAGAATGAGCTTCAATATTTCATTCGAAATAATTTTGATCCTATTCTGAAGCCATTTTGAATTTATAAAAATTATTTAAAGTTGTTATATGAGAATTATAATTTTAGATTTTACATAATTTTGGATTTCAAAGGTAAATCAGATTTCAAGGCTTTGCATCTTTATATTTTCAGCATTCTGGTCTATTTGTAGATTTTATTTTTATTTTTCTAAACCTTCTCTTTTGTAAATTATTTTAAAACATCGGTGATTAAAATAAAACTAAAAAAAATTATTTAAATTAATCGTTATAAAAATAATTTAAAGTTACCGTGTGAAGAATGAGCTTCAATATTTCATTCAAAATAATTTTGATTCCATTCCAAAGTCAATTCGAATTTATAAAAATGATTTAAAGTTACCGTTATATGAGAGTTTTATAATTTTGGATTTTACATAATTTCACATTTCGAAGTTAAATCATATTTCATGGCTTTGCATGTTTATATTTTTAGCATTTTGGTTTATTTCCATATTTTAAATTTATTTTTCTAACTCTTCTCTTTTGTAGATTATTTTAAAAATTCAACGATTAAAAATAAAATTAAAATTAAAATACAAAAAATAAATACATGGATGTGAAGAATGAGCTTCAATATTTCATTCGAAACAATTTCAATCCCATTCTGAAGCTATTTTGAATTTTTAAAAATTATTTAAAGTTGTTATATGAGAATTTTATAATTTCAAACTTTACATAATTTCATGTTTTGAAGGTAAATCCGATTTCAAGGCTTTGTATGTTTATATTTTTAGCATTCTAGTCCATTTCTAATTTATTTTTTAATTTTTCTAACCATTTTCCTTTGCAAATTATTTTTAACCTTTAGCAATTAAAATAAAAATATAAAATAAAATAAAATGCTAAAAATATATACATTGGTATGAAGAATGAGTTTCAATCTTTTATTCAAAACAAATTTGATCCCATTCAGAAGCAATTTTGAATTTATAAAAATTATTTAAAGTTGTTATATGAGAGTTTTATAATTTCATATTTTACATAATTTCACATTTCGAAGGTAAATTAGATTTCCAGGCTTCACATGTTTATATTTTTAACATTTTGGTCCATTTCTAGATTTTTTTTTAATTTTTCTAACCCTTCTCTTTTGTAGATTATTTTAAAAATTATGACTATTAAAAATAAATTAAAATGTCATAAATATATACATGAGTATTAAGAATGAGCTTTAATATTTCATTTAAAACAATTTTGATCCCATTCCAAAGCTATTTTGAATTTATAAAAATTATTTAAATTTGTTATATGAGAGTTTTATAATTTTGGATTTTATATAATTTTGTATTTTGAAGGTAAATTAGATTTCAAGGCTTTGCATGTTTATATTTTTAGCATTTTGATCCATTTCCAGATTTTATTTTTATTTTTCTAACCCTTATATTTGGAGATTATTTTAGAACTTTCGTGATTAATATAAAAAAATAAAAATGCCAAAAATAAATGCATGGGTGTGAAGAATGAGCTTCAATATTTAATTCGAAATAAATTTGATCCCACTTCGAAGCTATTTAGAATTTATAAAAAATATTTAAAGTTGTTATATAAGAGTTTTATAATTTTTGATTTTACATAATTTCGCATTTTGAAGGTCCTATTATATGAGAGCTTTTTAATTTTGGATTTTACATTATTTTACATATGAGAGTTTTTTTTTTTTTAAATTAGGGTTTACTCCTATATGGTAGGATCTAATTTTGATTATCCAAATAATAAAGAAATACCTAAAGTAGACAACATGATTATCTCTTTTATGTTTTATAAACACACAATCACTTGATCAAAGAAGCACAAAAGTAAACAATGTGATTATATTTTAAATGTGAATTCCTAAGTTGTTTAGTGTGTTTAAATTTGTTATTTTCCAAAGAATCTCTTTCACATGTTTTGAATATTTGTTGATGTAACTCTCACTTGTTTAATTGGATTTCACCTATACACTCATAGATCAAATATTGGCAATGAAATTTTAATCATGTGTACCAATAAAAGTATAAATATGAAGCCCATACCCAATCATGGAGCATAGGTCCTACAATTCCTCACCTAGTACTCACTTGGTCAACGTCATACCCTCTGAAGAGGACTAAATGGACATTTTCCAAGCTACATTGGATCTTGGATCCAACTTTGGCCAAAAATAGGGTACGTGGGATTCAAGATAATAAATGGAGATGAAACTCACAATCGTTGAACTCTATCAGTGGTTGGGGATGAATTCCAACTCACTAACATTAAAAATAAGTATGGTGTGTGTGATTCAATTTAAAATGATTGAAATAAAATAATATAGCATTCAATTATTGTTCACTAAATGCATGAAATTATGTTTTACTTTCATAATCTTAAGCATATATATAAAAGGAAGCTACAAAATTTGTAAACTATATGAAACCCTAACCCTTAGGTAAGTCATACGTAGGTAAACTAGATAAATGTATTTTTTTTGGTAAGTTGGAATTATATTACAAGCGGGTTTTGAAAGGATCCCAAAAACCTTCTTACAACAGGTCAAAAGACCAAACCGAGGGTTAAAACCCAAATGACACATCCCACTCAATGGGAGACTTATTAAAAGGATGAAGATAAAATCCCGTCTAGCGGGAAACATTTGAAGACCACCACAAAGGAAATCTCGCCCAACGAAAAAAACCGACAGTCAAAAATGGAAAATCCCACCCAGCAAGGACCCTAGCACATTTAAAAACCTTCCTAGTAGGGAAAAACAACAAAAAAAATTACAATCCTGCCTCATGGGGAAAAAACTGCACAATTTGGCTGCACATGGGAAAAAAAAGCATGTTTAGGAATCCTGCCAAGCAGGAAAGGCACACAAACCCTAAACCAACATGTTTGAGAAATCCCGCCTAGTGGGAAAAATAGTAAAATTGGAAAATCCCACCTGCGATAAAACCACCAAACCAACCCTAAATTGGGTGTGAAGGGACCCGCCCAACGGGGAAAAAAACTAGTAGCAAAGGAAGGTCTCGCCCTGCGGGAAACCCAACAGCAACAGGAAATCCTACCTTGCAAGAAAAAAATAGCAGCATGCCCAGAATCCTACCTTCAAAGAAACCAGCAAGAGAAGGTGAACCCGCCTAGCGAGAAAAACTAGCAGTACGCCCAAGACCTACAGACAAACCCATGACCCCCCATCGGGGAAAACTAGCATGCCCTGAACCTGCAAAAAATCCCGTGAACTCGTGGATCCCGCCCAATGGGAAAACTAGCAGCATGCCCAGAAGAACACAACCCCTACCTAACAGGAACCTCGATCTAGGATGCAAGCTGCAGAGAAGAGATAGGTAATTTGTCCCGTGAGCGTCCATGACTGAGAAGGATTTTTATGAGTAGAAAAAAATAGCAGAAGCCATTGCATTGTAAGATCTTGAGCCTCCATCCCAAGATCAAACCCTACAAGGAAACAAGCCATTAAAACCACCATCAAGAAAACTTCTAGCCCCACCATTGTCTGTCAGGGAATGGATCCAAGGAGAGATGTAACTGCATGCATGGGCACCCCCCCAGAACCCAAACTGTAGACTATAGAAAGATCCCTGAGACCCATCCACAAGAACAAACAAACCTCGGATCTACAAGGAGATATCGAAGACGAAGGTTTAATGGGCTGATTGGGAAAACCATCTACGAGAAAAGGCACCCCCCAAAGCCAAAAGAACGTAGATGAATATCTCGAGCAGCAACCAGAAAACCAGAGCCAACCCTCTTCCAATAGCCCCGAAAGCATGCTGAAACCCGACGAACCAGGAAACTCAGGGCAAGAAACCACCAAACCCTCCTTGCAGACCAGCAACCCCGACAAGGGGGAAACCTAAGAAAATAGGGGAACCTAGAGACTAGGCCTGAGAGCAGACCCGGGAGGGGGGCAGGGAAATGGAGAAGTGGGACTGGTCAGTCCCAGGGAACCTGGTGCTGGAGCCATCCCTCCCTTACCCCCCTCCTAGATAAATGTATTTTGAAAAGCTATTCTTTTTCTTGTTTTTCTTTGATTTGTTAATGCAAAATTTATAAATATGAAACCTAACTTTCAATTGCACATAAAAGACAAGAAAAACTAAAATTTAACCTTTTTGACACAACCTAGATGCAAATAGAAGGTTTAGAAGATTACATTTTTTGTTCTAAAACTTCTTTTTCTAGAAATTTCTATAGAAACCCCTAGTTTCGTCGCCATCCATGGGTGGGATGGCTATAAATTTTGTGGCCATCCCTAGTAGGGATGTTTACAGTGGCCATACCTAGCAGTTTCAACTAGGAATTTTGCAGTTGTTCTTTCTCATAATGACCAGAACCTACAACACACAAAACACAAAAATGATATCAAAAATGACAAAAATGAAAGGGAACAAGGGACAAGGGGTCCCAATGCGATCACCATTGAAGAAGCATAAAAAATAGTATGCCTAGATGATTGAAATTGAAATGGTATTTATTGTTTATAAGCTAACATGTAAAGGAAAGGTGCAAAATATATAACTGTTGAAATGATGAATAAGATGTAACTAAAAGTTGGTACAAAGACATGCCTCTTCTAGACCTCCTTTTAGGAAGAAATAATTTGTTGCTATAGTTACACATGCAGATAATGAAAGTTAAAAGTGGCATCACAAGATTGTATAGCTATAGATCCTTGAGATACATTAGCTAGCAATAGATGGCCATTGGAATTCCATACATATCCCCTCCAAATGATGTATTTGAGGGATTTATAAGAAAGCATTAAAGGGAAACCTTTCCAAAAGGGGTTGCAAGTTGAGCATCTCATCCCTTGAAGATAATACATAGTGATATTTGGCAACCTATGGACATATTATCTCTCTTAATAAATAGATACTTATTTTTTTATTGATGATTATCTTGATATGTGTGGTTGTATACCATTTTATATAAGAATTACATTTTTTATAGATTTAGAAGACCTTATTGAAGATGAACTAGATAGGGGAATTAAATGTATAATAATATATGAAGTGAACAAATATGTTAGCTATGTTATTAATAGTGTTTTGCTTCTCATGGGATTGCATATTAGAATATTGTCCATTTTACTATTAATCATAATGGTGTGATTGAGATGAAAAATAGGGTAATATGGAGGTGACATGATGTATGATTCATGCCAAGGGTATAAATCATAAGTTTTGGATTGAGGCTATTACTTATGCAATATACATCATCAACAAAGTTCATATTAGGGTATTTTAGGGAATGACATCTATTAAGCAATTGATAGAGGATAAGATTAATGTATCTCAATTTTGTATATTTAGGTCTTCAACATGGGCTCAGATGCCTAAGGATATTTAGGAGGCACCAAAGACCGATAAATGCATTTTATGGGGTGTTCAGATACCTTAAAGGCATATAATATTTATGTTATTTAAAGGGATGAGTTTTTTATTTAGAGATATGTCATCGTTGATAAGATTTTTCTAGGTATTCCTTCTATCCCCCACCTAATATTTTAGCAACTAATTCTTCTAAATATTTGATCGTAATTGATTCAGTTGTTTCTTCCAATATTTTTTTTGGATTTATTACAATTATAACATCTCCTTTATATTTATCCTTGAGTGGTAGTTCTTTGTCTATTTATTTTACCTCTTTATCGGTAGCACCACAACCAACAATCCTTTATCTATTATTGGGGTATGATAAGAAGGATGCATTAGTTTGTAATGTAAATTATGGAAACAATTTATGATTTTGTTGTATGCTAATGATCTTCTTATTACTAGCAGCTCATCTAATTTGATCCAAGACATGAATTCATAGCTTTAGTCCACTTTTGGCATGATATATTTGGGGTTTCTATATTATTTTTGGGGATTTACATTGATCAAATGGATTTTGGCATCATCATCTCTCATCCAAAGTATTTGTTGGACCTTCTTTAGCATTTTAGGATAAAGTATTATAACTGCATTCATACTCCTTTTGGATCAGGTCTAGAACTTTGGGTTGATTGCACCACACATTTGATAGATACCTTATTATATTGATCTCTTATGGGAAGACTTATTTATCATACTCATATTAGACCTGATATAGTCTTTAGTGTTAGCTATTTTTCTATATTAATGAAAGCACCCTAGGAGAGTCATTAGATAGCAACTAAGAGGAATATTAGATACATCAAAGGGACCTATTAGATAGGTATTCACTACTTAATTGGATCTCCTCTAATTTAGAAAAAAAAATAATATTACAATTGGATAGATGACTTGGATGAGTGATGCTCCACCATATATTTTTTGTTCTATTTGATATTAGACCTAGTTTCCTAATGATTTAGATGCTAATATACTATTTCTTAGTCATAAAAAAAAGTTGAATACTATGTTGTTAATGAGGTAGCTGAGCACCTCAAGTGAATGCTCATGATATTAGACGAGATTGACATTTCTTAAAAATTCTTAGTCACTCTTCCATGTGATAATTAGATCACCATACAACTTGTTTGCAATCTAGTGTTCTATTAGTGGATACAATATATAAAAATATGGATGCACTTTGTGAGCTATAATCATCCATCTATGATTAATGATCAAGTTATTGTGCATTTATTAGAGTAGGAAATATATATTTTGACTAAGGTCATGCCTAAGGTTATGTTTGTGTGCATGTGGGAGCTTCTTGGATTTGAAGAGTATCTCTTAAGTGGTGATGATAAGTAAGGGTCTCTCTCTTTGTCCCCCATTCCAGATAATTTTAATCCCATTTTGAAGCCATTTTGAATTTATAAAAATTATTTAATATTGTTGTTATATGAGAGTTTTATAATTTTAAATTTTATATAATTTCATATTTTGAAGGTAAATCAAATTTCAAGTCTTTGCATGTTTATATTTTTAGCATTTTGATCCATTTATATATTTTATTTTTATTTTTCTAAACCTTCTCTTTTGTAAATTATTTTAAAACTTCAGTGATTAAAATAAAAATCAAATTAAAAATTAAAAAATATATATATAAAATAAATACATGGGTGTGAAGAATGAGCTTCAATATTTCATTCGAAATAATTTTGATCCCATTCCAAAGCCATTTAAAATTTGTAAAAAATATTTAAAGTTATTGTTATATGATAGTTTTATAATTTCACATTTCGAAGGTAAATCATATTTCAAGGCCTTGCATATTTTTATTTTTCTAACCCTTCTATTTTGTAGATTGCTTTAAAACTTTGGTGATTAAAATAAAAATAAAAATAAAATAAAATACCAAAAATAAATTTGTGTGTGAAGAATGAGATTCATTATTTCATTTGAAACAATTTTGATCTCATTCTCAAGCCATTTTAAATTTATAAAAATTATTTAAAGTTGTTATTATATAATAGTTTTATAATTTTAGATTTTACATAATTTTACATTTCGAAGGTGAATCATATTTCAAGGCTATGCATGTTTATATTTTTAGCATTCTGGTCCATTTCCAGATTTTATTTTTATTTTTCTAATGCTTCTCTTTTGCAGATTATTTTAAGACTTGGTGATTAAAAAAAAGTTAAAAATAAATAAAATGACAAAAATAAATACATGGTGAGAAGAATGAGCTTCAATATTTCATTCAAAATAATTTTGATCCGGTATTTCAAATTTATAAAAATTATTTAAAGTTATTGTCATATGAGAGTTTTATAATTTCATATTTTATATAATTTTACATTTCAAAGGTAAATTAGATTTCAAGGCTTTGCATGTTTATATTTTTAGCATTTTGGTCAATTTCCAAATTTTATTTTTATTTTTCTAACCCTTCTCTTTTGTAGATTATTTTCAAACTTTGATGATTAACATAAAAAAAAATAGCAAAAATAAATACATGGGTGTGAAGAATGAGCTTCAATATTTTATTCAAAATAATTTTGATTCCATTTTGAAGCCATTTCAAATTTATAAAAAATATTTAAATTTGTTGTTATGTGAGAGTTTTATAATTTTGGATTTTACTTAATTTTACATTTCGAAGGTAAATCAGATTTCAAGGCTTTGCATGTTTAGATTTTCAACTTATTAGTATATTTTCTAACACTTCTATTTTAAAAATTATTTTAAAAATTTGACTATTAAAATAAAAATAAAAAAAAATTAAAATACCAAAAATAAATACATGGATATAAAGAATGAACTTCAATCTTTCATTCAAAATAATTATGATTCCATTCTAAAGTAATTTTAAATTTATAAAAATTATTTAAAGTTACCATTATATGAAATATTTATAATTTTATATTTTACATAATTTCACATTTCAAAGGTAAATCATATTTCAAGGCTTTGCATGTTTATATTTTCAATATTCTGGTTTATTTACATATTTTATTTTTATTTTTCTAACACTTCTCTTTTGTAGATTATTTTAAATCTTCAACGATTAAAAATAAAATAAAACTAAAATTAAAATACCAAAAATAAATACATAGGTGTGAAGAATGAGCTTCAATATTTTATTCGAAATAATTTTGATTCCATTCTGAAGCTATTTTGAATTTATAAAAATTATTAAAAATTATTTTTATGTGAGAGTTTTATAATTTTTTTTTTTGGTAAGTAAGAGAATATTTATAATTAACACCAGGTTTTAACTGGTTGACCCAAAACCATTTTACAAAATAGGGTCCACTGACCAACTGGACAAACACCAAGCCCTAAAAGTTTAAGCCGACAACAAAAAGGGCCAAGACCTACTCTTCCAACAGAATACGGCCAAACTAAACTATGGAAGCCTAATATTATGGCCATCAGAAAAGAAAGACGCAAAATAGAACTAACAAAGACAAAATCCACTTTGAGCCTTCCAATCTAAAATTTTTCATTATCTATCACCATTGAGACTGCATGAGGAAGATTTTCAGTCCACGTGATCAAATTTGCTGCTACAATGCCTTCATTTGCCAACCTATCAGCTGCCATGTTTGCTTCCTGAAGGTATGCAAAATTATGGCCTCAGGTCGATCATGAATTAGAGCCCTTGCTTCGTGGATGTAGTCATCAAATCTCCAAGGAGCTCTCTTAGTGTTCTTTAGAAGATTTATAATAATAAGAGAATCACCTTCCACCAACGGTTTCCCTGGATAATTCTCTGCCACCTTGAGGCTCCTCCAAAGCGCCCTCGCTTCGACCACATTGTTAGTTTGAGCTCCAAGATGTTCGAGCAAAAGCTACAAGCACCTCACCCTTGTGGTCTCTAAGTAAGCCACCAGCCCCAGCTTCACATGGGTTGCCCCTAGATGCCCCATCAAAATTTAACTTAATCCACCCTAGGGGGGGTGGGGTCCATGTGATCATGGTTCTAGGACAGACTTGAGGATGATTGAGGCCATCGGTGAGAGGTAAGTTTAATGAGTGGCCTAATGAAGCTTCAAAAGGATTTGGAGGTCTAGATGCTGCGGGCACTAAACAAGCATTCTCATTAGCATATACTAAAATTTTTGACGGGACGAGAGGATGAGTGAGAAACCTTATCCAAGAAGGCCCGACGATTCCTTTCCAACCATATCTGCCACAAGTAGTGATGAAGGCGGATCTTCCACATATACCTAAGACGCCTATTCAAAAAGGGAGAAGGCCCCTTGGACAAATAAGTCAAAAATGGAGTGAGTATGGACCCAATAAATATGAAACACTTGTAACTGACCTAACAAGATTGAGACAGAAAAATTACAATACAGAAACAAATGATCAATAGACTCCCACTCAGACATACAAAGATAACACCTATTAACAACAATCACACCTCTTTTTATTAAGTTATCCATGGTGAGGATCTTATTTTGGATGGCCAACCATGCAAAAAACCCAACCTTCGGAACAATGCTTTTGGGCCAAACTTCCAAGTGAGGGAAAGTAGGTTCATCATTATCAATAAGCATCGAGATAAGCGAGTCTTGACGAGAAAATTCCCCATTGTCCGAAGCTTCCCGGATAAGTTGGTCCTCAAGAATGCCGGAAGGGAGTAAAGACTGTCTTAATTCATTCTCCGGTATTATTGATGCCCCTGGTAGATCATTGTTCATTATTGGCTTCCAAACCCTTCTATTGTTTGACAAAGTAATAAAATCTGCAACTTTGGTACCAAAAACTTCAATTGTCCAAGCTCTAAGGGTTGAAAGGATGGGGTCTGCGAAGAGGGGATAGTCCTTTAACCATTTGTGGTCCCAGAAATCAATGTTTCTTCCATTTCCCAGTTTCCAACGTAGCCCTTTGCTTAGCAAGTTTTTAGTTTGAAGGATTGATTTCCAAAAAATTGATCCCCTGGGAGGAAAGGAATAACTTAAAAATTTAGTTTCTTGCAAATACTTTCTTCTGATTATAGTAATCCATTCTGCATTTGCATTTGTCAGAAGACGCCATGCTTGTTTGGCCAGGAGGGCCATGTTTAAATGTTGTATTCTCCTTAGCCCAATACCTCCAAACTCCCTTGGTTTGCAAACCCTATCCCAGGACACCAAGTGAAAGCGTTGCTTAGATTCGAGAACCGAGTCCATAGGAACCTCTTACGGATCTATTCAATTTTAGTGTAGACACTTGTAGGAGCTTTAAAAATAGAGAGAAAGTAGACAGGGATGCTTTGAATGGAAAACCTGGTGAGAACTGCCTTGCCAGCTTGAGATAACAAATTCCCTTTCCATCCAGCCAGCTTCCTCTGAATTCTTTCAATTACATTAGTCCACATGGAATCAGTAGCTCTGCCTGTAAATAAAGGAAGGCCTAAGTATGTGGATGGAAGAGTAGACACTGAGCATCCAAGAATCCTAGCAATCTTAATCTGCCTCTGAATGGGAGTGTTAAAGAAATAAATTTTACTCTTTGAAAAATTTACCTTTTGCCTCGTAGCATCCTCATATAGCTCTAGAATATGTTTTATGACCTTAGCCTCAAAAACTGATGCAAGAGTTAACAACAAAGTATCATCCACAAAGCTGTTCATGTGTAGCTACTGTGTTTGTGATGATGCTTTAATTCCTGAAATAAGACCAATATTACAGGCAGCTTTGATTGTCCTCCCAAGGGCTTCGGCCACAATGATAAACAACATGGGAGAGATAGGGTCACCTTGCCTTAGGCCCCTTTTACTTTGAAAGTATCCAGCGGGAGCACCATTAACAAGGACTGAAAACCAAGGTTTCATAAAACATCCTTCCAAAAGCTTGATCCATTCATGATGAAAACCAAATTTCTGAAGAATGGCGAGAGACAAAACTCCAGTTTATGCGGTCATAAGCCTTGTTCATATCCAGCTTGAGAGCAAAAGCAGGGTTTTTAGTCTGGACTACCGAATGGAGGGCTTCATGAACTGTTATGACACCATCAAGGATGGACCTTCCAGGGACTGAACTGCCTTGACAAACATCAATAAACATAGGAAGGATCTTCCTCATTCTATTTGCAATCGCCTTGGTCAAAATTTTATAAACAACATTACAAAGGCTAATAGGTCTAAAATCCATCATAGATCTAGGAGTAGGAATCTTTGGGATTAAAGCAATAAAAGTGGAGTTAAAACTTCTCGGAATATGCTTTGTGGACTGAAATTCCTTGATAGTAGCACATACATCAAAACCTACAATATCCCAAAAAGCCTAAAAAAAATGAGGTGAAAACCCGTCCGGACCTGGAGCTTTATCAGGGTTCATTGAGAAGAGGGCCTCTTTGATTTCTTCATCCGTGAAAGGCTTAATTAACTCCCCATTCAAGTCATCAAAAATTAAATGAGGAATATGGTAAAGCATTGATTCTGAAGCTAAGGCAGAACTGAAATGTTCTTCTCCTAAAAGATTTTGAAAATAGGAAACTGCTTCATTTCTGATCTCATTAGGACTAGAAAGGGATGATCCATCATCTCTAACAAGTTCTTTAATTCTATTGTGGCTTCTGTTCCTTAAGGTAGATGCATGAAAAAATCTTGTGTTGGCATCACCTTCTTTTAGCCAGGTAGCTCTAGACTTTTGCCGCCAAAAAGTCTCCTCGCAGGCTAAAACATTATGGTACTCAGCAAGGGCTTTCTTTTCATCTGCCTGTAGGGAAGGGTCTGGCAATCCCTCTTCAAGTTTTTTCTCAATAGTTGATAACCTTTCAGAGATGACTTTCTTGTTTTCAAAAATATTTCCAAAAATTTCTTTATTCCAGATCCTTAGATTTTCTTTCACCACTTTAAGTTTCCGTGCTAATCCGAATGAAGGCACTCACGACAAGAATGCTGCCACCACTGAGAAATTCTGTCTCTGAGATCAGGGTGGTGCATCCACATAGATTCAAACCTAAAAGGCCTTTTGAATTTTGGAGTCTCTTCAATTTCAAGTAAAATCGGGTTGTGGTCAGACCCAATGCGAGGCAAGGACAACAGATTTGCATCCCCAAAATATTGTATTGCTTCCTGTGACAAAAAAAACCTATCAAGATTTTCCATTATAAGTTGATTTCCAGACCTCCTATTGCTCCAAGTAAATTTAGCATTTTTTAATTTGACATCCAATAAATTGTTGTTGTTGATGAAATCTTGAAAGTCCTCCATACTTCTTGCTTGAATTCCTACTCCCCCTTTTTTATCAGAGGGGTAAAGAGGGGTATTAAAGTCCCCCACCACTATCCATGGGATATCCTGAAAAGCTTCCTTGAAATGATTGAGTAAATTCCATAGATCAGCTCTCCCAGATATAGAATTAGGGGCGTACACATTTGTTAATATCCAAGAAAGGTCACTAACCTTATCCTTAAAAATAATGCTCATTACCCTTTCCCCTAATTGAATAACCTTGCCTTCCACCTTCCCTGGATTCCAGATACAAAGAAGACCACCTGAGGTTCCATTGGCTTTGCAAAAAATTGCTTCTCCCTTTTCCAGATATTGAGGGCAATTTTTCTAGACAAAACTTCATCGACTTTAGTTTCTTGCAAAATAAGAATAGTGGGATCAAAATCTCTTCTTAAATATTTGACTAACCGCTGTTTAGGAAGGCCATTGAGCCCCCTTACATTCTAGGATATGATCTTCATTTGGAACTTTTAAATTTTTTTCCTCTTCCCCTTGTAGACACCAAAACAGCACCAATCCGATTACGTGACTGCAAACACTGATCGCTTTGACAAACACAGCCCCCAGGGCAGCCCTTAGAGGTCAAACAGTGGTCTTAACCACTTTCATAGCAATTTTGTAAGGTCAAAAGGGAAATTTGGCACATTTAGGCACTTTGCTCGACTATTCGTCTCACCCGGAGACGAATTCTAACTGAATTCGTCTCACCCGGAGACGAATTCTAAATTCTGTCTCACCCGGGGACGAATTCCGAGTTTAACGGGCAAAAGGAAGAATGGTGCCAAGTGGCAGCCCGGGACGATCGATTGATGACTCCTGCCTCGCACGCGTGTGTGGGTGGACAGATAGGCCGTTAGAGGACTGTCACAAGGGCGGTTATGAAAGCCCAAGTCATGGAGGACTCCCCCTCCCTCATGGGAAGACAAGACTGCCACATGGCACCTATGACCAACACGTGGCACCTGTGCTTCCCTCTCAAAAGAGACCCCATGGGTCTATAAAAGGTGGGACTTTTCTCACCCAAAATAGAGAGGTTGAAGGAGATTTCAAGCAACGAAGTGCTGTTGAGTTGAAGACCCACTTGCATCCCTTTTGGTTCACCTTCTCGCATCCACCAATCTCTTTTGCAAGGGAGGTTGTTGGGTGGCTTTTGGAAGCTTGAACCTGACCCAAATCCAACACATGGACACCCGAACCAACCAATTCGCCGACCCCCCAATCCTAAGAGGTTTTGGGCCCATCCCTAGTGGAT
Source organism: Wollemia nobilis (assembly GCA_028583015.1). NCBI lineage: Eukaryota > Viridiplantae > Streptophyta > Pinopsida > Araucariales > Araucariaceae > Wollemia > Wollemia nobilis. The sequence goes on from JAQPPZ010002882.1 coordinate 792,097, forward strand.
TGGCGCCGGAATCAAGTGCCAACGGTGGGAGGCCCACTTGGGCACCCCCGCACTTTCTAAGTTTTAGAGCATTCTAGATTACTTTTTCAGGTTGCATTTTGTGTTATCATGTTTGGTTAACTCATAGCTGCAAGTTCATAACTTTTGATCAGATTCTAGTATGTTTTGTGTCGCTTTGTTGTTTCACTAACTTGCAGGTGGCGAGATCAAATTCCCGAGGGTAGAGGCCAAATTGGGAGAATCCGACCATCTGGGTCATCCCAAAATGGCCCCAATTACATAACCCCCTTGTTTGCAGGCATTTTGTAGGTCTCGGGAATCGACATTGGAGCAGCAGCAGGTCGGCTTCTTCAACACAGAAGAATTCGTCCCACCCAGGGACGAATTGCAGTCAGAATTCGTCCTGCCCAGGGACGAATTCCAGTTGAAGGCAGATTGGCCAGCTGTCTCAGTGGCAATGGCCTTATGGTAACTTTTTCTGTCTTCTGTCAAGATTTCAAGCCATTTGGACTCACTTGTATTTACTGTTTCGGGCAAATGTTTACATGCATATTTCGTTAATTCTAGAGAACGAACACTTTCCATTTGCGGCGAGTGCTACCGACATCTTGGTTGTTTCTTTGTTCGCAGGAGAAGCAGCGAGAGGTGAAGAACTCATCGACATCGGCGGCGGCATCATCTTGGCCCGTCCATTTCAATCGTGGGCACGCGGAAAGAGGAACATTAAGTGATTGTAATCAAATTCTTTTAGCGCTCCTAGCCCCTGAAAAGGGAGGAGGCGTCATTGTAACAGAGATCAAGAAATTTTAATGAAAGGGCTGTGTTTTCTCCATTTGCTTGTATCTCATTTTAATGCGTCTCTTTCGTTTCATGCATTTTACATTTCTAGGACTTAAGCGCATTTGATTTTGGTTGCATCGCAATTAGTGTTTCCTTCGCCCGAAATCTCGTGCTTTCAGTGGCGATCACGGTGGGACCTGTCCCATATTTTTAAAATCATAGAAAACTGATCAAAGTTTTGTGTTTGTGCTTGACAGGTACATTTTTTTGTTGCATACTGCTATTCGTCTCTGATGAATTCTTAACTGCAATTCGTCTGACCCTGAGACGAATTCAAATTCGTCTCTGGGAGGGACGAATTCTGTTCCGCAATTCGTCTCCCAGAGGGACGAATTCCTGCCTGCGAATTTTAGAGCAGAAATTCAGAAGCAACCGGTCCAGGCAGAGAAGAGGTAGGGATTTTTATAATCTCTGTTAAAATTTCTGTTTCTGTTTTTGTTTCTTTGACTGTTTTCATTTTATCCTGCATTGCTTAGGGAAAGTCATTTATGCTTGTTTCATTTTCGTTAAATAAAATGAATCCCACACACATCACGAAACAATTTTAAACCAAGGAGCTGGTCGTAAGACCCCAGCCCTTGAGCAAGACCAACGGTGGGTTCATCACCACCTTGGCTTAGCTTTGCATCCATTTCCCGATTGTCAACTGTTGTTAGGCGTAAATCCTGACGAAAGCAGACCGAGTGTCGCTGGGGTGATTCCCATGCGCGCGAGGATAAGTTTTCTATGGTAGGTGCCATTAACGGGACAATCCCCCTTTCGTACCGTCTACGTACCATGTACCTTCTGCTCTCACGTACCTATAGTCTCCCTCTCGTAAGGGCGGGTATATAGAGAGGTTGGTATATCGGCCTGGTTGGTATATTGAAGGGGCGACCATTTTGGGAGTTATATGAGCCGTCATAATGCATTTAAACGATCTTCAAAACCTACAAAAACAAAACAAAACATCAAAATGCACTAAACCAGTTTAGGACACACCATTAATCCTTAAAAGAGATAATCACGATTTGTGTATGCGTGTGTTTATTTCTGCTTAGTGTAGACAAAAACAAAAATCATCATAAAAGAGATAAAAATCTGTTTAGATAGCATAGAAGCACCGCAATGGTGTACACCCGTAGCCAAGCCCAATCAAGGGCAGAAGCTCCGGAAGGTACACAAGAAGCAGGCACGAATCGCCTTCGCTTCAGTCTCAAGGATTTGGTCATACCGCCTTATCGGTCTAACCTACAAAAGAATCCAATTCAGAATCCTCGGTGGGGTATGCCTATTCAAAGCAGCCCCTTTCGAGAGGACGCCTTACATGTAGACCTTGAGGTAAATAGAGAATCGCCCTCTCAGGTTAGACATGAGTGGCCACGGTGCGATGAAGCGCTAGATAGGCACACCATCCATTTGGAGGGACAACGTGGATATGGTATCCCTTCTTTACCTCACATCGGAACAGAGAGACAAAATCTAGAGCGTAGGGTTCTTTACACAAAATGACCTAACTCCGCCTGCCCCCTTCACACCTATGAGAGGGAGCGCGAGGAAGATCATCGCATTCCTCAAAGACAACAACATACAACGCGGGAACCTTGCGCTTCCGCACCAGTTGGACATCATGATCACCCCTTGAGGCCAGAACCTCGAGTACAGGCCGCCTACCTCGACAGAGGGAAGCGACCCATTGAAGTTGTAGATCATCAAAATCAAGGTAAACACATAGGAGGAACATTCGAACCTCCTGAGCAAAATAGGGTAGACCAAATTGACCCGATAGTCGCCCAACATGCCACCCATCAAGCCCAAATCATGCGGCTTAAACAAAGTCATCAGGAGATAGAGTATCAACACCGCTTGGATAGAGAGCGCATGCAACGCGAAGCGGATGAGCTACGCTATAAACTACCTGAGAGGGAGCCAACCCCTCGCATTCAAAGAGCTGAACAATATGTGAGACATAATCCGTTGGTGCAGGACAGGTCTCCACGACCTCGTCAAGCTTTGCCTCCAAGACCTCATGGATTCGAGAGGGAGGCAACTCCCCGAAACAATGATGGGTACCTTCAACGAGGGCTCGATCGGGGTTATAGGTCTTGCCCAGAGACTCCTCAAGAATTTTACGAGGAGTATGAACCAGAAGAGGAATATGTTGAAACTCCCCATCAAGGCAGGAGGGATGCCATTCGGCCACCCCTCCATAGGCCTCCAGTTTATCATAACTTACAACGAGAGAGAACAAGAGAGGAAGAAATAAAATCTTTCGATGCATACCAAGCGCTATTGGAGCGTTTGGAGTCTGTGGAAACAAAAGCTGCTGGGCATCAAAAACCCACATTACGTCAACTCCGTAGTAATCCGGTGCATCCCTCAGTGCCTACACCTCTTTACCCCGAGCACTTCAAGTTGCCTCAATTGGCAGTTTTTAAAGGTGAAGAGGACGCACAAGAACACGTTACAAGATTTTTAAGCCAATGCTTCGGCATCCAAGATAATGACGCATTGTTGCTTAGAACATTCATAACCACATTCGCAGGCCCTGCCTCGGATTGGTTCACACAACTACCCAAACACAACATAAGCAACTTAGATCAATTAGTAGATGCGTTTCTTGAACGCTTTGCCTTCAACACAAGGAAGAAGGCATCACTGAGTGATCTGGCGAGCCTCAAACAATTTGAGGAGGAAACAATGGCAGCATATGGGAATCGATGGAGAGCTTTGCTTTCTAAGTTACCCTACCGTCCTCCTATGTCTGATCTCACGCAGATGTTCGCAAAAAGTTGCTTAAAATCAATCTCTGGTCTATTGTTGCTGCGGCAATACGATAGCTTAGAAGAAGCTTTGGCGCAAGCCAGAGTCATAGAAGAGATTAAAATAGGTGAAGGCGCAATCGCTAAGCCTAAAAAGAAAGAGTGGAATAAAACCACTAAAACCGGGACAACGCAACCACAACACGCTGCAGTCAACCAAGTTGCGATAAATGTTCCCGTGCTCGTGCAAGAAACGCAGCCCCAAAAGGCTAATTACCAGGCAGTGCCTCCTGCTTATGAAAGAGATAATAGAAGACAGGAGCAAAATTACCCGCGTCGCCCTAGACGACATTTCACCCCATATGCGGAGTCTAGGGATTCCTTATTTGACCGCTTGTCAGCGGCAAATTTAGTCACTCTGCCAGAAATTCAAACTATAGACCCTAACATTCCCAAGCCTAGGGGGTACAGAGAAGAATTGTATTGTAGATTCCATAGGCGCAGAGGACATGACTTGAATGGGTGCTGGAAATTCAAAGAACTAGTCCAGGATTTGATCGACAATAGAACATTGGTCGTGGACAACCCCATCGCGCCAAACAACCAACAAATGGGGGTATTCAAGGACCCCTTGCCTGCCCACGAGGCACAAGACAAAACCACTCCAGATTAACGAGGTGCGACAGGATCTTCCCACGCGGGGATTTGTGGGAATGATTAGTATAGTAACAAGGAACAAAAGGTACCCAGCGGTCGCCCCCGAGGTAGCTACAAGGGAAGTTCCGACAACATCGCAGCCTCAACAACGCCCAACGCAGTTGCCTCCGCCTAGACCCGAGGTCACAATACGAACCAAACTCACGCAGAGTTTGCAGACCACATCGGCTAGGCTGTCCATTTACGAGCTTATTCAACAGTCAGCACCCCATAGGGAAGCTCTTATGGACATTTTAAAAGCCATTGAATTACAGCCCCACGAAGCAAATTCTTTCAACAACTTCGTAGGACATGTGAAACGATGTACGGAGCCGGTCATCACATTCAGAGAAGATGAGGTCAAAACGATATCGAATGACATGGCAGATCCACCCCTGCACGTTATCGCGCGGGTCAACGGGATTTCGTACAAGAGAGTGTTGATAGATACTGGCTCGTCCAGTAACATCATTACCACTGCAGCCTTAAAACATTTGAAGCTGCCAGCCTCTCACATCACAGCCTCCACGTACACACTGCGAGCTTTCAACGATGCAATATGCTCGACAATCGGCACGGTTGTTCCGCCTATCCAGGTAGGACAAAAGTCAATACCTACACTGTGCCATGTGTTGGAAGGTGAAATGGCTTATAATATACTGCTAGGGCGGCCTTGGATCAGGGACATGAAGTGTGTCCCTTCGATCGCCCACCAATGCTTAAAGTATGCTTATGAGGGAGAAATACATGTAGTCCCAATGGACTTAGAGCCCTTCAAGTATTGCAATGCGGTACAATTCATGCCTCAATCGACCCTCCCTTCAACGCATTTGGATTTTCAATTAAATCCATCTAAACTGGGTCCGATACCGCAGGCACCACTGGTGGCCAACAAGGCAAAATCCCAGCCAGGTGAGACCTCATCACCTGCTCCTTCATCATCAACGCCACCTATCATGGCCCAACAGAAGGACAAGGGAAAACAGATCGTGGAAGAGGTTAAACCCTTGGAAGAAAGGTTGCCCACAATCTCAACGGTATCAACGGAGAAAACACCCAGCACAATAGAAACTAAGACTCCTGAAACACCAAACATGGAATGGAGTCAAGAAGGACTACCATTTCCTCCCACCCAATCATCAACAATCACTCGTTGAAATGGCCGATACGGGCTTGGGGGAGTATTTAGTACAAAATGTTGTGGCGACGCCAGCATTGGAGTCAGTACAAGACATGGGAAGACCTCGCCTTCCCATAGGGACAATTGTTCCTCTAGGCTACCCTCCAAACCAGACAAATTTTGTGTATGGGGGCCTTGATCATGGTCTTGAACCATGCCAACAAAAGGAAGCAGACGAAGAGCCTTTTGTTGAAAACATCAACTATCTGTCAAACCCAGATTTTGCCCTAAAATATCTCGGCCAATGCAATTGGCATGGATACGGGCTAGGCAGATATGAGCAAGGGATGCGGATCCTTTGCCAACCAAGATATCAGATGCCATATGACAAGTCAGGGGTAGGGTTCAACCATCCCCTGCCATTAGACATCTTGGTTGAAAATATGCAAGGCCTAGAAATAGGCAACAAGGGGGATTGGCATTAGACCCTTATGCCAATCCAAATACAGAATACACATTGGGAGACTACCTCCCATGGTCAACAAACACCCCTGGAAACAACAGTAATCCCTCTCCTTTGCTAGAGAGAGGCGAAAGTTCGGACAGTGGTCCTCAAAGAGAAAACCAACGGCTGTCGGACATCTTTCTGAAGTTGTTCCCCTTAGAGATTCCAGATGAAACAACACAACATCAAGAGAATCAGGTCCCTCCACCAAGAGTGGAACAACCACAATGGGACCAGATTAACTTACTGGAACAAGGAGGATCCTCAACGTCGCAATCAACAGTTGCTGGAGAGGATGAACAATTTTGGATCTATGAAAGCGATTCAGAAGATGAGACTGAGATGGACTATCTCAGACATGCGCGAAGACATCACCGTGCTTTAACTCATGAAGATCTAATGGGACAGATGGGCATACTGCTAGGGCATGAATGGCAAGTAGACCCAGCAAGGTGGGACCAAGTGTTAGACCCATGGCTCCAAATTCAAGATGAGCATCGTCCACCTCGAGATCCCATCATGACAGCAGTGCCGAGGGAAGACCCCGCCCTCCTTTTCGCAAAATTCGCACCTAGGGAAGATCCATTCGTGCCCGTTCCCGTAGAGCCAGATCCAGAGTATAGGGAGAATCTAGAAGAATCAAGTAATCACACCCGCGGTTCTGGAGACCAAATTCATTCCATCCACATGATCTCCATTGATTTGACCGCACCCATCCGCAATCCGGCCGATCCATCATGGTCATTGCATCTAGACATAGATGCCATCGACTGGGATCGCGTCAATTCACCATTATCACCATCAGAGTACTGGCCTTTCGGTGAAATACTTCATTTTACCCCAAGGACAACTCAAGATATCTTTCAGGCTGAAGAGGGACCCGAGGTTCCAAACGTAGATCTAAACTCAGCTAATGATATCCATTTGATCCCAACTCCACATCAGTTGGAGGACGGATCCCACATGTCAGTCGAGGAGACGACTGACGTAGATATCGGCTTAGACCCAAAGAATCCACAAATTATCAAGCTGGGGGTAAGTCTTATCCCCCGAAGAGCAAGCCGATTACATTGCCCTTCTCAAAGCGAAGAAGGAGGTTTTTGCATGGTCATACAGAGACATGCCGGGACTAGACCCGTAGCTAGTCACGCATAATTTAACGCTTGATCCGACAATCAAGCCTGTAAAGCAAAAACTACGCAAGATGCACCCAACAGTGGCCTTGATGGTCAAAGATGAATTACAAAAGTTGTTGGATGCACAATTTGTCATCTGCGTGGATTATCCGCCATGGCTGTCCAACATGGTTCCCGTCAAGAAGCCCGACGGGAGGATTCGCATATGCACCGATTTTTGAGACCTAAACAAAGCGAGTCCTAAGGATGATTTCCCCTTGCCGAGCATCGACGCGCTGGTAGACGCTACAACGAGGTCACGAAATGCTCTCCCTAATGGATGGTTTCTCAGGATACAATCAAATTCGTATCAATCCCGAAGACCAACTTAAAACGGCATTCACAACGCCTTGGGGGACATTTTGTTATAAGGTCATGCCTTTTGGCCTTAAAAATGCTGGCGCTACCTACCAACGTGCCATGACATATATCTTCCACGATTACATGCACAAAACTTTGGAAGATTACATGGATGATTTGTTAGCCAAGTCTCTTTTGCGCTCAGATCATCTCGGTGACTTAAGCAAGATTCTCGATCGCCTCATAGAGCATAAGGTCAAACTGAATCCCAAGAAGTGCGTATTTGGCGTCACATCCGGAAAACTCTTGGGTTTTATAGTCTCAAAGCGAGGCATCGAAGTGGACCCAAAGAAAGTCAAGGCAATCCTTGAAATGGCTCCCCCAACCACTATCAAGCAGCTCAGAAGTCTGCAAGGAAAGGTCGCGTCGATTAAACGCTTCATAGCGCAATTATCTGACAAATGCCGACCCATGAACAAATTATTGCACAAGGGGGTCACATTTCATTGGGATGACGAGTGCCAGTCAGCCTTTGACGAAATCAAACAATACTTGGCTTCGTCGCCAGTATTGGCACCACCTAGACCAGGAGTGCCGTTCTACTTATACATCTCAGCTACTGAGGTGGCACTGGGAGCCATGCTAGCCCAGAAGAATGAACTTCACAAAGAACAGGCTACTTACTATCTTAGCCGCACCCTGGTCAGTTACGAACTTAACTATGCATACGTTGAGAAACTCTGCTTGGCAGTGGTGTTTGCTACCAAAAAGCTACGCCACTACATGCTGAGCAACACTACGTATGTTGTGTCTAAGGAGAATCCATTGCGATACATGATGAGTCGTACTTATCATAGTAGTCGCACGGCGAAATGGATCATGTTGTTGACGGAATTTGACATTGAGTTCATTGGGCAAAAATCTATCAAAGGACAAGTCATAGCCGATCAACTAGCAGAGGCTCCTCTTGAAGACGATCAGCCTCTGGTCATAGAACTACCCGATGATGGGGTCTTCCATGTCTCAGAATCGCCAGATTCTGATGAGCCTGAGTCACAGGCCGACATAACCCTGTTCTTCGATGGTTCTAAATGCGAGCAAGGTGGTGGCGCAGGAATTGTATTCTTCACACCGCAGGGCGCTCCAATGCCCCTGTCATTTAAATTAAACTTCCAGTGCACCAACAATAATGCAGAATATGAAGCCTTGCTCCTAGGTCTTCAAACAGCAATCGCCATGAACATCAAAAGATTGAATATCTTTGGTGATTCGCTGTTAATAGTCAATCAAGTCAAAGGGGTATATCAATGCAAATGCCCAGTTCTGAAGGCCTATAAAGCCCTCGTGGACAAATTCCTGGAAAAACTTGAGTGGTATGACATCGAGGCACTCCCTCGATCATCGAATCATTTTGCGGACACAATGGCCTCTTTGGGGTCACTAATCCCGCAAGACCTTTCGGGTGATATGACAACCATCCAAGTCAAAACCTTATCGCAATCCATGATGGAGCGTGCAAGCCCAGACTTGACGCCAGGAATCCACATGATCCAGATCGAACCATCCTCGGATAAGTTCTTTCGAATTCGAGATCGTCTAAAACGTGCCAACTGGGGGTCCTTGTTCTCCCCCTACTCCCATTAATAGCAACACAATGCTATTTTTACAAGTTCTATCCCAATCAGCATTTGTTAGGGAAGAACTTCAAAAGGGATTGGCGGTTCATACTGTCGAGGTTTCTGATCAACAGGACTGGTATTTACCCATAAGAGATTACCTCAAATTAGGTAATCTTCCCTTTGGATTGACGCACGCCGCAAAACGAACATTCAAGCAGAAAGCGGCTAAGTATGTCTTGATAGGAGACATTTTGTATCGTCGAAGCTATGACGGAATTCTTCTTCGCTGTTTGGACCAGCAAGAGTCTACTTGGGCAGTCGCCCAAGCGCACGACGGTACATGTGGTGGCCACTTCAGTGGTATGGCCATTGCAAAGCGCATTCTTCGCATAGGCTATTATTGGCCATCTTTAGAGCGAGATTGTTGCGAGTATGTCAAGAAGTGCGTGAAGTGTCAACATCATGCCAATTTGATGCACGTACCTTCCCAGGCCCTACAGACAGTCCAGTCTGCTTGGCCATTTTCGTAGTGGGGCCTCGATCTAATCGGAAAGATCTCCCCTGCATCGTTAGGCCGTCACACGTTTATCATAACGGCCAAAGAATATTTTACCAAATGGGTGGAAGCAATTCCGTTAACCTCAACGAAAGGACCCCGCATTGTGGAGTTCATCTTGCATAACATCATATGTCATTTTGGTATTCCATCCAAAATAATCTCAGATAATGGGCCATCATTCAAGAACAAAGACGTGCGTGCTTTGACCACAAAGTACAAAATTCAGCACAACTTTTCAATGCCCTATTATCCGCAAGCAAACGGGCAAGCAGAGGCATCAAACAAAACACTAGTCGCCATCCTTAAAAAGACAGTCGCAGACAGTCATAAGGATTGGCACATACAAATCCCACTTGCCCTTTGGGCTTATCGCACTAGCATTCGGACGCCCACTGGGGCAACTCCGTTTTCGCTCGTGTATGGCTCAGAGGCAGTAATGCCTCTCGAGTTGGAAATTCCTTCCCTCCGCATATCAATGCAGGAGTTCATCGATGATAACACTGCACGGCAGGCCCGGTTAGACCAACTTACGTTGCTTGACGAACGACGCGTTAATGCTCTCGAGCATTTACGTATCTATCAAGAGCGACATAAAAGGGCTTACAACATGAAAGTTCACCTAAGGGACTTTCGGGTTGGTGATTTGGTTCTGAAGGAAAACCAACAGAACTCAAATTTGCCGTCCCACATGAGGGACAAATTCATGGCAAATTGGTTAGGTCCATATGTCATTGATAGCATAATAGGACCCGGGACATACCGGCTAGCTTCTCTTGATGGTATCAAGGAAACAGAACCCTTGAATATCAGTCATTTGCGACCATTCCACATCTAAGAAAGCCATATCCTCAAAAAGCTCCAAGGATTATCACAATCACTTGGTCAATCCAAAAGCTCCAAGGATTATCACAATCACTTGGTCAAAACAAAAAGCTCCAAGGATTATCGCAATCACTTGGTCAAAACAAAAAGCTCCAAGGATTATCGCAATCACTTGGTCACCACAAAAAGCTCCAAGGATTATCACAATCACTTGGTCAATCCAAAAGCTCCAAGGATTATCGCAATCACTTGGTCAAAACAAAAAGCTCCAAGGATTATCGCAATCACTTGGTCACCACAAAAAGCTCCAAGGATTATCACAATCACTTGGTCAATCCAAAAGCTCCAAGGATTATCGCAATCACTTGGTCAAAACAAAAAGCTCCAAGGATTATCGCAATCACTTGGTCAACCCAAAAAGCTCCAAGGATTATCGCAATCACTTGGTCACACCAAAAAGCTCCAAGGATTATCGCAATCACTTGGTCAAACCTAAAAAGCTCCAACGATTATCGCAATCGCTTGGTCAAATTCATCAATAGAGAGTTCCTCTAGCACCGCATATTCACATTCACAAAATCAATCCATCAAAAATACAAAAATATGTAGATGCATTAAGCATTGCATTCATACATTGCATATTTGTGGTTGTATAGGTCAAAGGCACCATAGGCTGCAATTGCTCTGCTAGTCCATCTTGTTCCGCATAGTTCCATTTTACAAAAACAACAAAAACACCATGCATAACTTTTACCACACTACAGTCAAGTGGTCTGTAAATGTACCAAGAGTTTCAGTGATTCAGTCATCATTTTCCTCTTTAACCATGTAATGTATCAAATCGAACAGATTTTACGAAGGTAGAGTCATACTTGAAATACACCTTGTTACGTAACATCCCAACACAAATTAAAACACTAAAAATTCCCAAGTTGTGTGAACGAAAGATGAAACCTGCAAAGTAATCTAGGTCACCACAAGCGAAACGGTTATCTTGATCATCCCCCTGTGCGAATGACCCCTAGAATGCTGAGAGTTGGCAAAAGGACAAGCATCCTCCCTACCCAATTCCTTAAGAATCCCTAAAGTTCTCAATAGTTGCAAAACATCAAAAATTTGCAAAATGTCAAAACTCAAAAATTTGACAACCTACAGTGCACACATCAAAAGGCAAAAACAACAGTGATTTTCATCACTCCATATCCCCAATCCCTTGCTCAAAAGAAAAACAAATCAAAATAAACAGTGATCTCATCACTACAAAAGAGCAAGTATCCCAATATAATTGAAGAAAAGAAGGGAGTTGACCTTGAATCCCTGGAACTCTCAGCATTCTATAGGTCATAAGGCAAGCTTCAGTACCAATTTGGTTGATAGCCTATCGGTAACAGAAGTAAACCTCCCGCATGACGATATATCTGTCACATTAACTTGCGTACAGATCAATGTTTGCATGTGGATGAGCTAGCTTATGGCATCCTGGATTACACCGTAGATTAATCTTAGTACATACAACAAAGGAATTCATGGAGCTAATTAGGTGATCCTCAGTACAGGTTCGGTTGAAAGCCCATCTGGCACTGGCGGTATCCTAACAAATACCACTAAATGAACTCAATTGCACACACAAGGATGTAAAATAACTTGGTCAAAAACAAGTCCGATTCATACCTTGTCCAAAAGTCTTGTAAGATAAAGTACAGTCATGGATAATGAGTTAAAACTGTCTGAATCTCAAAAAACATTACATACATTCCTAAACCATCTGCGCTACTTATCATCCTTATAATACCATCAGAAAATACAAAAATAGAAAACCACATATATCCATACAAGAGTCATACACCATAACAATAAAAAGCATCTTAAACAGCCTATGGTGCCATAACCAATCATCACAAAATTCCATTCATTCACTTTGCATATCACATAAAAAAATCAAAAACACTTGCATTCATCATAACATAAGCATCCATCAAAATAAATAAACATACATACATCCATAGTCATTAGCCATCATGCATAACAAAAATCAAACATCACATGTACAAAACCAAATAAAACCGGTATATATATATATATATCCAAAAATATGCCCGTAGGCTACAAAAATGGTCCTCAGACCCCGCAATCATATCCAAAAACCCAACCTAAAGCGTCCACCAACATGATCACGTAGGATCGGTGCGACGGGAACTACCCCTTGTGGTGTGGGTCCTATGGGACCCTGCGAGGCGGCTACTGCCAACCCCGCATCATGCCTACTACCACCTCCCTCATCTAATCGTCTGCGACGAGATGATGCTGACTGCTCGATCGCACTATCCCTCGTCCGATGCGAAGATCCACCGACCGAAGGCTCGGTAGCCGCCCACCAAGGCGGATGACCTCCCTCTCCAACTCTATCCGGTGACGACACCACTCTGCCTCTCGTCGATGATAGTATGACACCGCATCATCGCGCTGTGCCAAAACCCTATCCCGCTCTGCCAGCTCAGACCGTAGGATATCCCTCTCCCGCCTCGCATCCCCCAACTCCAGATCCCGTATCCATAGCAGTCCTTCGGTCTGCATTTTAGCACGTATCTCGGACTCCATCTCCTCCGTATCCGCTCGGACGCAAGGATCCTCTGGAACAACAGCTCGCTCGGGCTCCCACTGCTCCTCCACGTCCTGCATGTCCGGCTGATCCGGAACGCCCAAGTCTACAGCATCATCACCCACATCAACCATGTCCGCATCATCCAATGGAGCCCCCCAATCACCCCTGCTACCTCAGCATCCTCCACTGCCGCCTCCGTGCCTCCCAGTGGCCCCTCTCCTCTCCATCGCCGTAAAACCCACCACGAGTCATACTCGGTGGTAGTCCCGACGTCATCCACGTCCGGGACACCAATCACTGCATCGGACTCCTCGCCCAATGGCGCAGTGACCGGTGGCTCTAACCCCCTCTCATCTCCCCGCCGATAGACCACGGGCTCACTAGGCAACCCCCGGCGAACCCCAAACTGTCGTGTAACCCGAATATACGAAAAGAACTCATGCTCCGTCCCGTGCCGCCCAGTCAACCACCGCTCCCTGCGTACCCGTCGGAGCCACTCTCCACCTCCAGCCAGGCTGGACATCCCGATAAGGACGCCAAAACACCTCCCCAGAGTGAGCCGAGAAAAGGCATCAGTGTAGTGCTCAACGGCACCTGCCCATCGTCGACTACGCCCTCTCCGTAGACCGCCGCCACAAAACTGCATAACCAATCTCCTCATCCTCCATCACCGCCGAGTCATCCACGGTAACCCGGTAGGCCTCTCAACAGCTATGTGCTGCCAACCCCACAACAAAAAACTGCAACTGACACCCTTCCGCTGTCGACAACGGACCCCATACAGCTCCCCGTAGAGCTGTGCCAACAAAGTCTGTCCCCATCTCAAAATCAATGGTGCCTCTATCGGGCACTCTACCAACTGCCACACCAAATCCAAAAGTTCCACGAGAACCTCGCACCTGACGAATCAGGGAGAAGAATGTTAGAAATGAGGCCCATCAAGAATGCGTGCCTCACTCCTAACACCCCCTCTCCTGCCACCAACTAACCAAAATCCCGCCACCGGCAATCCACCTCGTTGTCTCCACCGGGTTGCTACACCCACCGCCCCCATGCCCAAAAAATCTCATAAGTATAGTAGTCTATTGATCAAACGGCGATGTCCTAATAGGCAGACCATCTATCGAAATCCGAAGCAGCCGATAGACGTCCTCAAGAGTCACAATCATCTCCCCTATCAGGAGATGGAAAGTATTGGTCTGTGGATCCCAAAGCTTGATCAAGGCCGTCATATAGGCCTGATCCGGGACCACAGGCTCCAGTCGAGCCACCTGCTTGAGCCCAAGGGCATCAAGCCATTCCCAATCATCATCGGTCAATGCCAACCGCGCCTCGGAAAGCGGGGGTACACGGTACCGGCTCCGAACAACCGCAAAAAAAAACAATCACACACAAAAAAAAAAAAATAACAAATTCAAATTTTCTTCTAGGTTTCTAACCTTAACAATAAACAAAAAAATCACAAAATTCAAATTTAAGTTTTAAAACATTTTCAAAAACAACACAAAAACAATTCATCAAATAAAAGCAAAAATAAACTCTAGGGACACTTACAGGTTTCGCTTCGGCTCCGCCGCTCGAACCAGTTTGTGCACTCATGATGGCAGAGAGAATTCCAGCAGCGCTTCGCTTCGCAGAATTACCTCCTCCTCCCAGAGCTCCAAAATCGCAAGAAAAAATGACACAAATGAGCCCAAAATCAAGTTTTGGCCATTAAATAGGCCTTTTGCACTGGAATTCATCCTTGACTGGGACGAGCGCTCTGATTAGCGCTCGTCCCACCCAAGGACGAATTCTCCAGCTGGAATTCGTCCCACCCGGGACGAATTCAGGCCAGCACTTCAAAAACATCAAAAAATGACTAAAAATGCACTAAAAATAGACGATAAAATTGCTCGATAGGAGTGCTACTGCACCTAACAACAAGGGCATACAAAATAGACATTGGAGTCACAAATTGTCACTATCATACTCCCTAAGAAGGCTACCATAGCCGGACCGCTCCACGGAAGACGGATTTTCGACAATTGCATCTCCAAACGCGTCACAAAAAACAACAAAAATAGTACAAAATTCAACAAAAACAAACAGCAATAAACATTGCCGGACACAAGTGCTCTTGCACTTAACCTCTGGGCAAAGAAAATCGATGTCGGGGTTCAAATTATCGCTCTCCTACTTCCCCAAGAAGGCTATAATAGCCGGACCGCTCCACGGGAAGTTAGATTTTCGATGATTTCACCTCATTACGGCATCACCAAAAGGGTTAACACCCACCAAAAATAGGTCCAAATGTTGGAAAAATTGCATATGCTTAACGGTAAACCCTCTAAACGCACCCTTGCACAAGTCATCTTGGGTCAAGCGACTCGTCGCTTTGCTCACGAAGGTCATTCCCTCATCGATTCGTCGCTTGAGGGGGTAGTCACACTTAGTCACCAATCAACAATCACACACCCAATTAAGGAAAATGACATGCATTCAAAGAATCATTGACAAAGACAATCACGCTCCTGCTTGGGGCGATAAACAAGCAACAATCAAATCAATCAAACACTTGGCATTTCGTGAATCATGAACACAAGGTTCCCCCTGAGGATAAAACGCCCTTCGCCTATTCATGACTGATCAATGTCTAAGTTCAAGTCACACCTCACCAAAATAGGTTAATACTTGAAATCAAATTCCTTAGCTCGTCAGAAGCAAGGATTCAAGAATGCATGCCCTTTCCATGCTTGAGGCATCAAAAGTTGGTTAGGTTACCAAGGAACCCTAATCATTAGTGCTTTGGTTATCTATTTTTGCTCGACGCTGTGCCATGCACAACGCTTCCCAAAAAGGGGCATCTGTAGACACCAAAATAGCACCAATCCGATTACGTGACTGCAAACACTGATCGCTTTGACAAACACAGCCCCCAGGGCAGCCCTCAGAGGTCAAACAGTGGTCCTAACCACTTTCATAGCAATTTTGTAAGGTCAAAAGGGCAATTTGGCACATTTAGGCACTTTGCTCAGAATCTGTCTCACCCAGAGACGAATTCAAATTAGAATTTGTCTCACCCAGAGACGGATTCTGAAATTGTCTCACCCAGGGACGAATTCTGAGTTTAACGGGCAAAAGGAAGAATGGTGCCAAGTGGCAGCCCGGGACGATCGGTTGATGACTCCTGCCTCGCACGCGTGTGTGGGTGGACAGATAGGCCGTTAGAGGACTGTCACAAGGGCGATTATGAAAGCCCAAGTCAATGGAGGACTCCCCTCCCTCATGGGAAGACATGACTGCCACATGGCACCTATGACCAACACGTGGCATCTGTGCTTCCCTCTCAAAAGAGACCCCATGGGTCTATAAAAGGTGGGACTTTTCTCACCCAAAAAGAGAGGTTGAAGGAGATTTCAAGCAACGAAGTGCTGCCGAGTTGAAGACCCACTTGCATCCCTTTTGGTTCACCTTCTCGCATCCACCAATCTCTTTTGCAAGGGAGGTTGTTGGGTGGCTTTTGGAAGCTTGAACCTGACCCAAATCCAACACATGGACACCTGAACCAACCAATTCGCCGACCCCCCAATCCTAAGAGGTTTTGGGCCCATCCCTAGTGGATTGGCGCCGGAATCAAGTGCCAACGGTGGGAGGCCCACTTGGGCACCCCCGCACTTTCTAAGTTTTAGAGCATTCTAGATTACTTTTTCAGGTTGCATTTTGTGTTATCATGTTTGGTTAACTCATAGCTGCAAGTTCATAACTTTTGATCAGATTCTAGTATGTTTTGTGTCGCTTTGTTGTTTCACTAACTTGCAGGTGGCGAGATCAAATTCCCGAGGGTAGAGGCCAAATTGGGAGAATCCGACCATCTGGGTCGTCCCAAAATGGCCCCAATTACATAACCCCCTTGTTTGCAGGCATTTTGCAGGTCTCGGGAATCGACATTGGAGCAGCAGCAGGTCGGCTTCTTCAACACAGAAGAATTCGTCCCACCCAGGGACGAAGTGCAGTCAGAATTCGTCCTGCCCAGGGACGAATTCCAGTTGAAGGCAGATTGGCCAGCTGTCTCAATGGCAATGGCCTTCTGGTAACTTTTTCTGTCTTCTGTCAAGATTTCAAGCCATTTGGACTCACTGTATTTACCGTTTCAGGCAAATGTTTACATGCATATTTCGTTAATTTTAGAGAACGAACACTTTCCATTTGCGGCAGGTGCTACTGACATCTTGGTTGTTTCTTTGTTCGCAGGAGAAGCAACAGAGGTGAAGAACTCATCGACATCAGCGGCGGCATCATCTTGGCCCGTCCATTTCAATCGTGGGCACGCGGAAAGAGGAACATTAAGTGATTGTAATCAAATTCTTTTAGCGCTCCTAGCCCCGAAAAGGGAGGAGGCGTCATTGTAAGAGAGATCAAGAAATTTTAATGAAAGGGCTGTGTTTTCTCCATTTGCTTGTATCTCGTTTTAATGCGTCTCTTTCGTTTCATGCATTTTACATTTCTAGGACTTAAGCGCATTTGATTTTGGTTGCATCGCAATTAGTGTTTCCTTTGCCCGAAATCTCGTGCTTTCACCCCTGCCTTGGACTTGAGGGGGCTTAAGAATTTTGTTCTCTTCAAAGGGAAGATTTCCAGTTGATGGAAACAGAGTAGTCTGAATTCCATTAGCTATCTCATCTTGGACCTCTTCTTTCCATTGCTGGGCATTTGACTTTCTTCCATTTTTTTTCTCACCTCCACAGTCAATCATGGGGGGCTTCATTGAGCTTCTAGTCTGTTTCGGGCTAAATTTGGTTTGGGTAACCTGTTGGATAACAGTGCTGGAAACCCCTTCTCTGGATTGGGACAAAGACAAAGGTGAAAAATGTCGCTTGGAAGGGCTGATTAACTCTGAAAGCACTTTTTCTCTTTTTGGGGCATAAAAAGACTCATCATTAGGGCATTCTTTATGACCAACAGGAGGAGGATTGGAAGGTCCATATTTGGTTGGGGAGTCAAGGTAAGCAGGGAGACCAAGAATTATATCCTCAACATTAGACCCTTCATTCTGATTTTCCTCTGTAATTATTTGGTTTTCAGCCAAAATGTTAAATTTATTTAGATTTTCGAAAGGAGAGCATACCTTTTGTTGGTCAGTTTGTGATGTAGCAATTTGCTTGTCCTTACCATTGTCCATGTGAAGCTCAGCCTCATTCTCCATTTGCCCCAAACCAGAGGCCTTTGCCTTTTCAACATTTGGATCTTTAACCCTGTACATCCCTGTGTATTTGCCATTATTTTTGAAATACTGTCGCTTGGAATCATTATTCCTAGGAAGGGTTTGTTGGCTTCTCAAAAAAGAGCATTGTCCTTTGAGATGGCCTTGAATATTACAGTCAGAGAAAAATGCCGGTCTATTTTCATATTCGATGACCTGTAATCTTGTTTTATTTCCATATTCTAACTCCACATGAGTAGGAAGCTCAGATTCTAGGTTTGCATTTACACAAATCCTAGCATGCGTCATTCTAGTGCGTGCAAGGGTTGGATTGTCAATGGCCATTGGATTGTCAATGGCCACCAAATCCCCTATGGTCTTGGCAATACCCTGAAGAAAATACTCATGCCACAAATGAAACGGGAGATTTGGGAGACGGACCCAAATGGGGGCAAAGTTTATGCTCTGCTTTTCTGGGTCAAAATCCTCAGCCCATATCCTAATAAAAAGACTTCTTCGACCCAAGAACCAAGGTCCTCCTGTTAGAATACGACTAGCATCTTCACTATTGTTAAGGTGTACCGCAAAAAACCCCATTGATAATGCAATAATCTCCATGTGTCCAGAAGTCTTCCACTTCAAGGATGCCCATCGTCGAATCGTTTCAATATCCGGCCTGCCCCCTATGAATTTGCCTACCAGAGAAATTGTTTCCATCGATATAAAGTCTTCCATTACGCTTTCAGGCACGGATACCTTCTGCCCATTGGGAGTGAGAGGTGGTAAGGAATGTAAGGAAACCCTATTGCCACCTTTAAGGGCCTGTGCAAAAGACTTATTGCCCTCAGAATTCTTGATGTGGGCCTTCTTATCAAAAATAATATCAGGGGGTTCGTGTCCCTCTAATTTTTTAAAACCCTCGGTGTCCTTGTCACTCGTCCACCCGCTCTTCCTCGCTTGCTTCGAACCTTGCTTGTTCCCTCATTGAGCCTCACAGCTTCCAGGGGTTTGGAAACCCTGTTTCCCACCTCCAGCAGAATGAGAATCATGTTTGCAGAAATTGCACCTGCCTCCGCTCCCGCTTTGCTCCATTCCTGCCTTCGCTCAGCTATCAAATATATTATTCACCTTTCTTGAAGTGCTATGTTTCTACAATCAACTCCTTGACACCATTTGAGAGTTTTATAATTTTGAATTTTACATAATTTTGTGTTTTGAAGGTAAATAAGATTTCAAGGCATTGTATATTTATATTTTCAGCATTGTTGTCCATTTATAGATTTTATTTTTATTTTTATAACATTTTTCTTTTGTAGATTATTTTTAAACTTTGATAATTAAAATAAAATTAAAAATAAATTAGTTTCAATATTTCATTCAATACAGT
Organism: Wollemia nobilis; assembly: GCA_028583015.1. NCBI lineage: Eukaryota > Viridiplantae > Streptophyta > Pinopsida > Araucariales > Araucariaceae > Wollemia > Wollemia nobilis. Next base: position 811,645 of record JAQPPZ010002882.1, read on the forward strand.
TTCAAGGTGCGAAGAATGAGTTTCAATCTTTCATTCAAAATAATTTTGATCCCATTGTAAAGCAATTTTGAATTTATAAAAATTATTTAAAGTTATTATATGAGACTTTTATAATTTCAAAATTTTCTAATTTTGCATTTCAAAGTTAAATCAAATTTCAAGGCTTTGCATATTTATATTTTTAGCATTCTAGTCCATTTGCAGATTTTATTTTTATTTTTCTAACCCTTCTCTTTTACAAATTATTTTAAAAATTACGGCTATTAAAAAAAAAATTAACAAAAATAAATACATGGGTGTGAAGAATGAACTTCAATATTTCATTCAAAACAATTTTGAACCCATTCCAAAGCTATTTCAAATTTATAAAACTTATTTAATGTTATTATATGAGAGTTTTATAATTTTAGATTTTACATAATTTCATATTTTGAAGGTAAATCAGATTTCAAGACTTTGCATGTTTACATTTTTAGCATTATGATCCATTTTCAAATTTTATTTTTATTAGTCTAACCCTTCTGTTTTGTAGATTATTTTAAAAAATCGATGATTAAAATAATAAAAAAAATTAAAATGGCAAAAATAAATACATGGGTGTGAAGAATGAGCTTCAATATTTCATTCAAAATAATTTTAATTCCATTCCAAAGCCATTTCAAATTTATATAAATTATTTAAATTTGTTGTTATATTAGAGTTTTATAATTTTGGATTTTACATAATTTCGTATTTCAAAGGTAAATCAGATTTAAAGGCTTTGCATGTTTATATTTTCAGCATTCTCGTATATTTGTAGATTTTATTTTTATTTTTCTAACCCTTTCTCTTTTGTAGATTATTTTAAAACTTTAGCAACTAAAACTAAATTAAAACTAAAATTAAATACATGGGTGTGAAGAATGAGCTTCAATATTTTATTTGAAATAATTTCAATCCCATGTTGAAGCTATTTTGAATTTATAAAAATTATTTAAAACTATTGTTATATGAGAGTTTTATAATTTTGAATTTTACATAATTTCATTTTTTGAAGGTAAATCATATTTCAAGGCATTTTATGTTTATATTTTTAGCATTGTAGTCCATTTATAGATTTTATTTTTATTTTTATTTTTATAAACCTTTTCTTTTGTAGATTATTTTTAAACTTTGATAATTAAAATAAAAATAAAAATAAATTAGTTTCAATATTTCATTTGAAACAGTTTCAAGGTGTGAAGAATGAGTTTCAATATTTCATTTGAAACAATTTCGATCCCATTCTGAAGTAGTTTTGAATTTATAAAAATTATTTAAAGTTATTATATGAGAATTTTATAATTTCAAATTTTACATAATTTTGCATTTCAAAGTTAAATCAAATTTTAAGGCTTAGCATATTTAGATTTTCAGCATTCTAATCTATTTGCAGATTTTATTTTTATTTTTCTAACTCTTCTCTTTTACATATTATTGTAAAAATTATGGCTATTAAAAAAAATTAAATACATGGGTGTGAAGAATGAGCTTCCATCTTTCATTCAAAACAATTTGGATCCCATTTGGAAGCCATTTCAAATTTATAAAACTTATTTAAAGTTGTTGTTATATGAGAGTTTTATAATTTTAGATTTTACATAATTTTACATTTCGAAGGCAAATCAGATTTCAAGACTTTGCATGTTTACATTTTCAGCATTTTGGTTCAATTTCAGATTTTTTTTTCTAACCCTTCTCTTTTGTAGATTATTTTACAAATTCAACGATTAAAATAAAAAATAAAAATAAAATGCCAAAAATAAATACATGAGTGTCAAGAATGAGCTTCAATATTTCATTCGAAATAATTTCGATCCCATTTTGCATTTATAAAAATTATTTAAATTTATTGTTATGTGAGAGTTATAATTTTGGATTTTACATAATTTCTCATTTTGAAGGTAAATAAAATTTCAAGGCGTTGCATATTTATATTTTTAGCATTCTGGTCCATTTCTAGATTTTATTTTTATTTTTCTAACCCTTCTATTTTGCATATTATTTTAAAACTTTGGAGATTAAAATTGAAACAAAAAGTGAAAAATAAAAACATGGGTCTAAAAAATGAGCTTCAATATTTCATTCAAAACAATTTTGATCTCATTTCGAAGCCATTTTGAATTTATAAAAATTATTAAAGTAATTTATGAGAGTTTTATAATTTTAAATTCTACATAATTTCGCATTTCAAAGGAAAATAAAATTTCAAGGCTTTACATGTTTATGTTTTCAACATTCTGGTCCATTTCCAAATTTTATTTTTATTTTTCTAACCCTTCTCTTTTGTAGATTATTTTAAAACTTTGATGATTAATATAAATAAAATAAAATTTTTAAAAATAAATACATGGGTGTGAAGAATGAACTTCAATATTTTATTCAAAATAATTTTTATTTCATTCTGAAGCAATTTTGCATTTATAAAATTATTTAAGGTTGTTTTTATATGAGAGTTTTATAATTTTGAATTTTACATAATTTCACATTTTGAAGATAAATCAGATTTCAAGGCTTTGCATGTTTATGTTTTTAGCATTCTGGTCCATCTGTAGATTTTATTTTTATTTTTCTAACCCTTATATTTTGTAGATTATTTTAAAACTTTTATGATTAAAATAAAAATAAAAATAAAAAATAAAAATGCCAAAAATAAATACATGGATGTGAACAATGAGCTTTAATATTAAATTTGAAATAATTCTAATTTTATTCTAAAGTAATTTTGAATTTATAAAAATTATTTAAAGTTGCCATTATATAAGATTTTTATAATTTTAGATTTTACATAATTTCACATTTTGAAGGCAAATCATATTTTAAGGCTTTGCATATTTATATTTTCAGCATTCTAGTTTATTTCCATATTTTATTTTTATTTTTCTAACCCTTCTCTTTTGTAGATTATTTTAAAACTTTAACAATTAAAAATAAAATAAAACTAAAATTAAAATACCAAAAATAAATACATGTGTGTGAAGAATGAACTTCAATATTTTATTTAAAACAATTTCGATCTCATTCCGAAGCTATTTTGAATTTAGAAAAATTATTTAAAATTATTGTTATATGAGAGTTTTATAATTTTGAATTTTGTATAATTTCATGTTTCAAAGATAAATTAGATTTAAAGGCATTGTATGTTTATATTTTTAGCATTTTAGTCCATTTCTAGATTATATTTTTATTTTTCTAACCCTTTTCTTTTATAGATTATTTTTAAACTTCGATAATTAAAATAAAAATAACAAAAAAAATTAAAATGCCAAAAATAAAAAGATGGGTGTGAAGAATGAGTTTCAATCTTTCATTCAAAATAATTTTGATCTCATTCTGAAGCCATTTCGAATTTATAAAAATTTTACATAATTTAAAGTTATTATTATATGAGAGTTTTATAATTTTGAATTTTACATAATTTCACATTTCGATGTTAAATCAAATTTCAAGACTTTGCATGTTTATATTTTTAGCATTTTGGTCCATTTTTAGGTTTTATTTTTATTTTTCTAACCCTTCTATTTTGCAAATAATTTTAAAAATTTTAGCTATTAAAACAATTAAAATGGTAAAAATAAATACATGGATGTGAAGAATGAGCTTCAATATTTCATTCAAAACAATTTTGATCTCATTCCAAAGCCATTTCAAATTTATAAAAATTATTTAATATTGTTGTTATATGAGAGTTTTATAATTTTAGATTTTATATAATTTCACATTTCAAAGGAAAATCAGATTTCAAGACTTTGCATATTTATATTTTTAGCATTATTGTCCATTTTCAGATTTTATTTTTATTTTTCTAACCCTTCTCTTTTGAATATTATTTTCAAAATGTAGTGATTAAAATAAAATAAAAAAATGCCAAAAATAAATACATGGGTGTGAAAAATGAGCTTCAATATTTCATCCGAAATAATTTTGATCTCATTCTAAAGTCATTTTTAATTTATAAAAATTATTTAAAGTTATATGAGAGTTTTATAATTCTATATTTTACATAATTTCACATTTCGAAAGTAAATTAGATTTCAATGCTTTGAATGTTTATACTTTTAGAATTCTAGTCCATTTGTAGATTTTATTTTTATTTTTCTAACCCTTCTCTTTGGATATTATTTTAAAATTTCCATGATTAAAATATAAAAAAATAAAAATGCCAAAAATAAATGCATGGGTGTGAAAAATGAGCTTCAATATTTCATTTGAAATAATTTCGAACCCATTTCAAAGCCATTTTGAATTTATAAAAATTATTTAAAGTTGTTATATAAGAGTTTTTTAATTTTGGATTTTATATAATTTTACATATGAGAGTTGTTTTGTGAAAAATTAGGGTTTACTCCTAGATGGCAGGATCTGATGTTGATTATCTAAAAAATAAATAAACACCTATAGTAGACAATATGATTATCTCTTTTAAGTTTTATAAACACATAATCAAATGATCAAAGAAGCACACAAGCAAATAATGTGACTATCTCTTTTTAATGTGAATTCCTAAGTTGTTAAGGGTGTTTAGATTTTTTATTTTGCAAAGAACCTTTTTTACGTATTTTGAATATTTATTGATGTAACTCTCAATTGTTTAATTAAATTTTACCTATACACTCGTAACTCAACAACCAACAATGAAAGTTCGATTACGTGTACCAACCAAAGTATGGAAATGAAACCCATACATGGCCAGGGAGCATAGATCCTACCAGCCCTCACCCAGTACTCACTTGGTCAATGTTATACCCTCCAAATAGGAGTACATAAGCATATATATAAAATGAAGCTCCAAAATTTGTAAACTATATGAAACCCTAACCATTAGGCAAGTCATACATAGGTAAATTAGATAAATGCATTTTGAAAGACTATTTTTTTATGTTTTTCTTTGATTTGCTAATGCAAAATTTAGAAATATAAAATATAACTTTCAATTGCACACAAAATATAAGAAAAACTAAAATTTAACCTTTTTGAAACAACCTAGATGCAAATTGAAGGTTTAGAAGATTACCTTTTCTGTTCTAAAACTTGTTATTTCTGGAGATTTCTATAGAAACCCACTGGTTTTGTGGCCATCCTTGGGTGATGTGACTACAAATTTGGTGATTGTACTTGGTAGGGATGTTTACAGTGGTCGTCCTTACAAGTTCCAACTAGGAATTCTACAGTTGTTCCTGCTTAGAATGGATAGAACCTATAACACACAAAACACAAAAAGAATATCAAAATTGAAAAAAATGAAAGGAAATAAGGGAAAAGGGGTCCCACCATGATTTCCACTAAACAATCACAAAAAATAGCATACCTATATGATTGAAACTAAAATGGTATCTATTTTTTATAATCAAGCATGCAAAGGAAAGGTGCAAAATATATAACTATTGAAATGATGAATAATTTGTAATAAAAAGGGGGAGATTTCTCCTTTTATTTATAAATTCATCAATTTGAAAAGGTTACAATACATTCCCTTCGAGGTCTTATCATTTTGATACATTTCATATTACAAATTTCAAGGGGATGAATCCCTCAATGAGCTTAATGGTGTGTTTCAATGTTCTTCTCACAACCCACAATTGGAGCTAATCTTGGTCTTATTTTAATCTACCTCTTTGCTCCTCCCTCATTCCTATAATACCTACACCTACACACAATAGATAAAAAAATATTAATAGCATATGTGTATTATACTGAAAACCTTGAAAAGTGTGTAATAGAGAAAGTAAAACTTATTTGTGATAAATAAAAAGAACTCCAAATGACTTGCAAATACAATATGATGTTATTGAGATTATTTTATAAGTATCTAAGCATAAATTAATTTGCAATTGTGATCAGAATCTATGGCCATCCCTATAAAGAAAAACTAAGATTACAATCACAAAAACATAAATTGACCCATCAAATCTACTCAAAACTTAACCAAAATTGAATAGAAGACTAATATAATGCTTTAGGATTGATCTATGGTGAAATTACATCAAAATTGTTATCCATTTGGTGGCCTTCCTTGGCAAGTGCAACTAGGACTGTTATCCATCCCTAGTAGAGACGGTCACACAAATAGGTGGTTTTTACCATTAATTCCAAGGGAATATGGTTTAGAACTCTCCTAAATATATTTTCATCTAATTTTTCAAATAAATCTAAAATTTGATAGGTTTTGGAATTGATTATCTTATTTTGGGATACCCCTAAAAGTGCCTTCAAATGAAGAGGTTTCAAGAAAAATACTTGGGCAAATATTGAGGATAAATGTGAGTAGCACTTTGTGAGAAATGCTTGTTATTGTCTCTTTTTGAAATTGGGTTAGAGCGCTACTCAGGTGTTGTAGGTGAGTTGGAGAGGAGAAGGAAATCCTCCAAGAGAGGTCTGAGGTTCAAATATCCACCCTACCAAAATGTTGAATTGGGTATCCAAAATCCAATTGATAATGTTAGTGCGGGAAAGGTCGAGTGTGACTCCCGGGTGACTTTGATAGTGTAGAACCCCTTGTTCATGGTCTCTTAGACCAAGGCAGCCCTGCAAGGGGTTTTTCGCTTAAAAATAAAAATAAATTAGGTTAAAGCACCTAAATTTATAGCCCAAAAAGGGAAAAAGAGGCAAAGGGATAAGTTCTAGAATGCAAGGCAAGTGCTACCACTTGTCCATTCCTTTGCCATGCATAGGGTGAAAGAGGATGCCCATTTGAACCTCCAATTTGTAGATTTCATGCTTATGAAATCCTTACAATCAATTTTGATTGATTGGGTGGGATAAATGGTAGTAATTGATTGCCATTTATATTACCCTTTGACTTTTTGGGGATTTGGTTCATGGTCATACCACCTAGGGATGGCTACATGTGGTTGTCCCTGGGTGGGACGACCATGAACTATGGCTATCCCAAGGTGGTATGGCTATGGCTACATGGCCAAACACCTCCCAAAAGTGGGTTAAACCCTCCCAAAAGGGTTAGGGAGCCCTAATTAACCCCTGAGGGCTACCCAATGGGGTTATATGAAATCAATAAGAGTTGTGCATAGCAGTCTTATCTGATTTACATGATTTTAGTATCTACATGAACTAACATGACAATCCATACAACTAACTTGGAAACCAGTGCACAACTTAGATCATAACAAGTAGTGTCATGTGATTTATCAATACTCTATACATTCAATGCATGCTTGGAACCTTGTCAACCAATCACACAATGATATGTATTGGCCTCCTGTTCATTGTAGGTACTAATTTTTTAATATTTTCAAAGTTTTTTTGCAAGTATTTTTGTGATTTTAGTTTTAAAATTGTAATGGGCATAACTTCTGTATATGGAAACATTTTAAGTTCTTATACAAATTTCTCAATATCTCTATAGTGGTAATTTTGTACTATTGATGAGATTGACCACATATATAAGTTGGGACAAAGACCTACCTCTTCTAGACCTCCTTTTAGGAAGAAAAAAATTGTTGCTATAGTTACACATGCAGATAATGAAAGTTAAAAGTGGCATCACAATCTTGGATAGCTATAGATCCTTCAAATACATGATCTAGCAATAGATGACCATTGGAATTCCATACATATCCCCTCCAAATGGTGTATTTTATGGATTTATAAGAAAGTATTATAGGGAAACCTTTCCAAAAAGGGTTGCAAGTTGAGCATCTCATTGCATGAAGATCATACATAGTGATATTTGGCAACCTATAGACACATTATCTCTCTTAAGAAATAGATACTTATTTTTTTATTGATAATTATCTATATATGTGTGGTTGAATACCATTTTCCATAAGAATGATATTTTTGATAGGTTTATAAGACCTTATTGAAGATGAACTAGATAGGATAATTACATGTATAATATTATATAGGGTGAATGAATATTTTATCTATGTTTTTAATGGTGTTTTTCTTCTCATGGGATTGCATATCAGAATATTGTTCACTTTAATATTAATCATAATGGTGTGGCTGAGATGAAAAATAGGGTAATATGGAAGTGATGTGATGTATGATTCATGCCAAGGGGATAAATCACAAGTTTTGGGGTGAGGTTATTACTTATGCAACATACATCATCAATAAAGTTTACATTAGGGTAAGTCACTGTTGTAAGTCAGAGCTAGGAGAGGCTATAAGTCGAATCTAGGAGAGGCTATAAGTCACTTCTCTGCTGATGGCCATAGGTGGGTTTCTTCTTTTTGTCTCACAATATTGGTGTTTCTTCAGGTCTCCTCTTTTCTTTCTTTGCTTTTCATTCTCTTGATTTTGTGTTTTAGTTTTAGCATTTTTTGTTCACTTCTTCCATGTTATATGGACTCTAGGTTGCTTATCTAGGTCATATTCTTTTTTATTATGTGGGTTTCATAGTAGGTTTGGCATTTAGGCCCTTTGCTCGCATGGCATCTATTTCTCTCTTCAATAGCAATGATATCAGTTCCTCTATTTTTTATAAGCAACCTCCCCTCTTTGACCAGTGCAATCTCGACCTTATGTCCAATGCCCTAAATATTAGGAAGCCCTAGCAGGCTTCCTCCACCTCAAAAGGTATCTTTATTCCTAAATTGGATGACTCCCCTATTGTGGATATCCCCCCAAATTTTGTTCAAATCCTAACCTTAACCCTTTCAAAACTTGCTCTTACCTACAATTTTATTGGTATTTGGCCTAGTCCCTCTTCCATTCAAAAATGGATCAATTCCTCTTGGGGCTCCAAAATTTCTGGTTACAAATTTTTGATGGCTGGAAGAGGATATTTCATTGTCATCTTCTCCTCGGTAGAAGAAAGGAAATCCATTTTCCATGGGGGTCATTGGTTCCTTGGATCCAGTCCTCTTTACATGACACCCTGGTCAATGAGCTTTGACCCTCAAGCAGAAGAACCAGAGGAAGTTTGCATTTGGGTTCATTTACCATTTCTACCTCTTCATATTTGGAATAAACCCACTCTAGAAATAATTGGGAACTCCATCGGTACCTTTGTATATTGGGCTCCTCCAAAGGCTAATACAATAATATGTGCTAGAATGTGTGTTCAGGTCAACCTAAAAAAAGGACTGCCAGAGTGCATAGGAATCAAAGTTTTAGACTAGATTCACACCCAACCTCTAGACTATGAACACATTCCTTTCAAGTGTATCTCATGTCACCAACATGGACACTTTTCAAGAAACTACCCCTCCAAAGTCCAGCAAGAGAAGAAGGAATATGGCCAAGAATTTCAAACTATTAGTAAAATGCAAGAGAAGAAGGAAGATGGCCAAGAATTTCAAACTATTAGGAAAAGGCAACCAAGGAGATCCAAAAGTAGAAAAAGGAGACCTCAACAACCTCCTGAGAAATAAGCAAACAATTCCAACAAGTTCTCCATTCTCTACCAAGAGGAAGCACAGGACACCCCATAAACTTCTAACAAAAGAAATACAACTAAAGGAAAGATACTGAGGATCCAGAGGCAGAAGAGGAGGTAGAGGAAACCCAAAATACAATAGATAACCCAGAGGGGGAAGAGATAGAAGAAATAGAAGAGACTCAGATTGCAGCAACACTGATACCAGGAGGAACCCTAGTTACTAAAACAAGGGGTAGGAAAACAAATCAGGAAACAAGAACTGAGCAAGCTACTTTGGAAATTCAAAAGAAAACCCAGACTGTCTTAGACTTTAATAAGGCTAAGAAATCAGCCAAAAAATGAAAATAATATCTTGGAATGGAAGGGGAATAGGTAGTCCCCTGAAGAAAAGCTACCTCAGTCACTTAATAAACCAATATAAGCCAAATTTGGTCTGCATTCAAGAGTCAAAATCTTCTGAGCAGACAATCAAGGTGGAATGGAATAACATTTGGAGAAACTCCAATGTTGATGCTACAGACTCTTTAGGAGACTCAGGCGGTCTCATTCTGGCATGGGATCCTCATGCCCTGACCTGCACCAATATGGTTAAGACCAACAATTGGATTGCTACATCCTACTCTCATGAGGGTCTTAATTGGTCCATTGTTAACTTCTACAGCCCAAATAATATTATTACCAAGCAAGAAGCATGGAAAAGTCTTCAAACTTGGATAGGACAGACTAGACCCATTAACCTCATCATAACAGGAGATTTGAATGTTACTTTGGCTCAGTGGGAAAAGAAAGGGGGTTCTATTTCCAAGGATCCCACCAAGGAGCTGGTAATGCAATTCATAGCAGAGGAAAAGCTTCAGGACATAATTCCCAAGAATGGGAAATATACTTGGACAAACAGAAGAGCAGGAGTCAAATTCATAGCTGAAAGGTTAGATAGGTTCCTCATTCATGAGGACATTCTAACCCACCAATCCCTGGTGTCAAGTAAGATAATTCAGAGCTCGGTTTCTGACCACAAGGCCATCTTATTAGACTTGGGGAACAATGTTCTTGGGAAAAGAAAAATCCCATTCAAATACAACTCTGCTTGGACTGACCAAGAGGACTTTGCAGTTTTAGTAGAAAGCACTTGGAAGCAGCATATCCCTCAAAAAAACCCTCAAGAGATTTGGAAAACAAAAATCACAAACCTCAAGAAAGTTATCAAAGAATGGATTGGCAAACAAACAAATATTCATTCAAAAGTTAAAACTCTAATTCAGCAGACTGAAGCCCTCGAGCAAGAAATAGGGGATCACACCCCTACTCCCCATCAAGAAAAGCAGAGACTACAATTGCATCAAGATCTTGACCAAGCTTGCAGAGCTGAAGAGGCAATTTGGAGGATTAGATCAAGGATGACCTGGTTAAAAATGGGAGATAGAAATACCAAATACTTCCACCTAAAGACAATGCAACACTACCAAAGAAACACAGTCACCGAAATCCTTCATGCAGGAGAATCTTACACTGATCAGGCTTCTTTAAAGAACCTTGCTAAGAATCACTTCTCAGCTCTTCTCACCAAAGCAGATGCAAACCAGCATGCGCAAAACACCCTCCTAGCCAACATTCCTTCTCTTCTTACAACCAGGGACAAAGAAGATCTGTCTACAGCAGTTACTAAGGAAGAATTGGAAGGAGTAATTCACTCCTTACCGAAGGACAAGGCTCCTGGTCCCGATGGCTTCAATAATAATTTCTATCAGCAGTTTTTTGATGTTATTGGAGATGATCTGTTAGCAATGATTGAAGATGCAAGGAAAAGAGGTAAAATTATAGGGGCCATCAATTCCACTTTTCTCACTTTGATTCCTAAGGAAAAGAAAGCTCTCTCATTTGATAGATACAGGCCCATTTCTCTTTGCAACTCTTCCTACAAGATCATGACCAAAATTATAGCCAATAGAATAAAAAATAAGATAGATAATCTTATTAGACCTGAGCAAGGGGGGTTTATGCCTGGAAAACAAATATATGACAACATCATCATGATCCATGAGGCCTTACATTCTAGTGCAAAATCCAAGAAGAAAAGAATAGCTATCAGACTTGACATGGCCAACGCTTTTGATCGTGTTGATATTAGCTTTCTCAAACAAGTTCTTAATAAGTTTGGTTTTCCTATCCAACTGATAGACTGGGTTGGTGCTTGTATTGAAGGACCTTGGATAGCTCCCCTTATCAATGGTGAACCCGCAACTTTCTTCAAGGCATCTAGAGGTCTAAGACAAGGGTGTCCCCTCTCCCCATATCTCTACATCCTTCTCGCCGAAACGTTAGGGAGAACGTTAAGCAAACTGAGAAGAGAGAAAGCAATCACAGGGATCAAAGCCACCAATGGTTATAGACCTATTACTCATGCCCAATTTGCTGATGATACCATTCTTTTGGGAGAAGCCTCGAAATCAAATATAAAGATGTTCAAAGAAACTCTTAACAACTTCACCTCTGCTACTGGGGCAAAAATTAATACCCAAAAAAGTAAATTTTATACGATCAATACCTCGACTGCTGAAGACAGAGGCTTTTCTCAGATCCTGGGATTCAGCAAAGGAGTTGGTAATTTAAAGTATCTAGGTGTTCCTATGTGCTTCAAAAATATCAGATCTCAAGAAGCCTGGAATCCCATTTTAGAAAAGGTTACAAGGAGGATACAACATTTCAGCAATGGCTGGCTGAGCTTAGCTGGGCGACTAGCTCTAATTAAGTCTGTCTTGGCAAGCCTTCCCATTTATCAACTTCTGGTTTCCTATGCCCCTAAATACATTTTGCAAAAAATCGATTCCATGATCAGAACCTTTCTTTGGCAAGGTGGGAAGCAATCTGATAAGAAAAAGTTTCACTTGGTTAATTGGGATCAAATCACCAAGCCCAAGGAGCAAGGCGGACTTGGCATCAGGCAAACATCAACTGTTAGTAAAGCTCTCAGTGCCAAACTTCTTTGGAATCTAATTATCCCTCCAAGCACTCCATGGAAACAAATCCTCAAATGCAAATATCTAAACCACTCAGAAGGAACTCATTTGCCAAGAGAAGTTGAAAACAAACCAGGCTCTTCTACCATTTGGAAACACATAATTGAGGCCAAAGATCTTATTCTTGATAAAAAAAATTGGCTGCCTGGAGATGGTAAACTCATTAATATTTGGGAGGACCCAGTCCTTGGCAGATCTCCAATCAAACAAGGAGTGGCCATTCAACAACAGGGCCAAAAAGATAAAAAGCTCTCAAAGGTTTGGAACTTCAAGGTTCCCCCCAAGCTTCAAATTTTCCTTTGGTTGGTTCTTCAAAATAAAATCCTCACTGGTGATAATCTCATCAAAAGAAATATTATGGGGCCACATATTTGCCATAGATGTCTTAAGGGCAGTGAAACTGTTTCTCATCTCCTCTTCCAATGCCCTGAAGCTACAAAAACTTGGATGGCAATCGCTCATCATGTCGGGTCCCCAATCTCAGGTAATCTCAACATTGATAATTTTCTTGAAAATTGGAACAACATGTATAAATGGGGCCTCAAGGGTAAGCCCCTTTTGAAGCAGCTTTGGTCCACAGTGTCAATTTTCACCATATGGCACATCTGGAAGGATAGGAACAAGATCATTTTCGATGACAAAAGAACTCCTAGGAGTGTGCTCACCCACAGAGTGATCAATCAAATGGCCTTAAACACCAAAGCCAATTATCATAAGAAGCAGGATTCCTCCACCTTAAGGCAAGCAGAAATTGCAGTGATTCATCATATGGACCTCCAAAACTTTCTCAAAACAGAAAGACATGTCAAAAAAATGCACATTCCAGAAATTAAGTTTCTTGCTCTATTCTTTTATGGAGCCTCCAAATATAACCCAGGTAGGGCAGCAGCTGGTGGAATCATCTGGTTGTCCTCTTCCCATGACATAGTCCAATACACTGTTAATCTGGGCAAAACCACCAACAATGTGGCCGAGCTAATTGGATGTGAAGTTGGCATCAATTTGGCTAGGAAACAAGGCATCAAAAATTTACATGCTTATGGAGACTCAAATTTAACCACCTCCACCATGTCTGAGAAAAAGGCTTTCCTCTCGGTTCAACTTAGAATCATCCAAAGAAGGATATTTTGGCTGGAGACAGATTTTGAGAGCATCACCTATTCTCACATTGGACGTGATCATAATAAGAAGGCCGACTCCCTTGCGAATGAGGCCATCACTCTAGCCCCTTATCAGTGCAGGGTAAAAAAGAAAAAAACCAAGTGATTCCTGAGTATCTCACTGGCTGAGGAGGAGGACTTACTAGTAAGACCATTGGACAACCTGATTGCATTGGGAACTGTCTGGAGAAGAAAAGAAAATGGGCCCATTTTCCTTAGACTTTAAAGAGGTTGGACCTTTGGGAATGTGAGCAAGTTCCATACTTCTCATGAGTGTTTGATACCATTTAAGCAAGCATTGGATAGAGAGGATTTAAACACTGGAATATGCTATGACTGTTCTGCCCTTATGATGCATATTGGGGAGAGTTCTAGGTGCTTGATTGTACACAACATGTAATAGCCATACCAATCAGATCATATTTAGCCTAAATATTTAGTAATAGTCATATCAGATCATAGATCAACAGATAACAGTCATAGCTTGATGGTACACAACAAGTAACAATCATACCAGACCAGAACAACAATCAATAGTCATACCATATTAGATCATATTTAGCCTATAGTTTCCACTCAATGGCCTCCAGATTACAGACCAGGTTCAATAACATTATGATTACGGAGAGCACTAGGTAGCTTGTTGGCACACAATAGGTAACGATAAAAATCATAGTAGATTATAGACCAACAGATATCAGTCATAGTTTGATGTACTTAATAGGTAACAATCACACTAAATTAAATCAATAGTCAATAGTCATACGAGATCCCCACAGGAATCTGGTATGACTATTATGCCCATATGTTGCAGATTGGGGAGAGTACCAGGTAGCTTGTGCTGCTAATCATCTAGACCCAATGACAAAATAGACACAACAAAATTGGTGAAAAGTTGTGACATATCGAATCTAGAAATCAAACCAAGCAGGTTATCAGTAATTCAAATATGAACTAGATATCTCAATATTATAGAGTGGCTTAACTGTAGTGCAACTTTGGTGCTTTACAATGTTAGAGGTCCTGGATTACTAAAATTGTATTTTTTAGTCAACTTGGGGCTTGACTTCAAAGTAGAACTTCTATCATACTCTCAATATATGAGTGAACATGATATGGTCTTAACTTCTAGCAGTAGTCCTCATGTTGGAAAATCAGACCTAGCTTCTCCTCTTCTATATAGGAAAGGAAGAATACTGTAACTGAAGAACATCATTGGTAAATATAAATTACAATATCTTTAAAAAAATATATTGATGTATCCTAATTTTGTATATTTAGTTCTTCAACATGGGCTTAGATACCTAAGGATATTTAGGAGGCACCAAATACTCATAAATGCATTTTAATGGGTGTTCAGATACCTTAAAGACATATAATCTTTGATGATATTTTTCTAGGTATTCCTTCCACCCCCCACCTAAGATATTAGCAACTAATTCTTCTAAATCTTTGACCATCTTTGGTTTAGTTTTTTATTCCAATATTTCAGTTGGATTTATTATAATTAGAATATATTTTCCTTCATATTTATCCTTGATTGGTAGTTATTTGTCTATTTATTTTACCTCTTTATCAATAGCACCACAACAAATCCTCTTTTGTCTAGTATTTGGGTATGACAAGAAGGATGCATTAGTTCATAATGCTTCAGTATTATATGATGATGAGTTGGATTCTTTAATTTTATATTTTTATGTTGAGTTATCATAAGATACACATGATTCTTCCTTAATATTTCTAGTACCCAAATGGGTTAAGATGCTTTTGAAGGATGCTTAGCTTGTTCTATATAATGAGCAACATTGAAAGGCTCCTTCCTAAGCATTGCTTTTGAAGGTAACACATTCTTAGGATCCTCTCACATATTCTCAAGCAAATAATGGGATAGAATGGGAATATGCTATATTGGTAGACTATGATGCTCTAATAAAGAAAAATACTTAGGAATTGGTCCCTCTTTTAGAAGGAATTTTTTTTTTGATGTAAATGAGTCTAGAGGATCAAATACACATTAGAAGGTTAGATAGATAAGCACAAGATATGCCTTTTTGCTAAGGGATTCTCTAAACAAAAGGGAGTGGACTACTTCAATACTTTTGTACTAGTGACTAGGATAGACATAGTTGAGATGATTCTCTTCATTGTTATCTCCATTATGACTAGGATAGATATAGTTGGGAATTGGTCCACCTAAATATCCCTAGATAAATAGGCACTCTTTATCTATATTTCTACCTAATTCAAATGTACATAAAGAGTGCCTATTTATCTAGGGAGATTTATTTGGAAATTTTCATGTATTAGCCACCTAGTTTTGACCTTCAAGGATCGATTCCATTGGTTTATCATTTAGGTATATCTTTATATCAAATTAAGAAAATTTTTCATGCATGGTATGAGAATATTTATTCATTTTGTCTTAGCTATTGGTTTCAATGACATGAAGTTGAGTGTGATGTTTACATCAAATATTATGATGGAAAAAAGTTGTGATTGTGTTGTATGCTAATGATCTTCTTATCACTAGTAGCTCATCTACTTTGATCCAAGACATGAAGTCATAGCTTTAGTCCAATTTTGAGATGATATATTTAGGGTTTCTACATTATTTTTAGGGATTTACATTGATCAAATGGATTTTAGTATCATCATCTCTCATCCAAATAAAAATAAAAATAAAGTTAAAATGCCAAAAAAAATACATGGATGTGAAGAATGAGTTACACTCTTTCATTCAAAATAATTTTGATCTCGTTCTAAATCCATTTTGAATTTATAAAAAATATTTCAAGTTGTTGTTATATAAGAGTTTTATAATTTTAGATTTTACATAATTTTGCATTTTAAAGGTAAATAAGATTTCAAGACTTTTCATTTTTATATTTTTAGCATTCTGGTCTATTTCTAAATTTTATTTTCATTTTTCTAACCCTTCTCTTTTGTAGATTATTTTAAAAATTCGACTATTAAAATTAAGAAAAAATAATAATGATGTCAAAAATAAATACATAGGTGTGAAGAATGAGCTTCAATATTTCATTCGAAACAATTTCAATCCTATTCGAAAGTCATTACAAATTTATAAAAAAAAAATTAAAGTTGTTATATGAGAGTTTTATAATTTCAAATTTTACATAATTTCATATTTCGAAGGTAAATCAAATTTCAAGGCTTTGCATGTTTATATTTTTAGCATTGTGGTCCATTTCCATATTTTATTTTTATTTTTCTAACCCTTCTCTTTTGAACATTATTTTAAAACTTTGGTGATTAAAATAAATAAAAAATAAAAATAAAATGGCAAAAATAAATACATAGGTGTGAGTAATGAGATTTAATATTTCATTCAAAACAATTTCAATTTCATTTCAAAGCCATTTCAAATTTATAAAAATTATTCAAATTTATTGTTATATGAGAGTTTTATAATTTTGAATTTTACATAATTTTAGATTTTGAAGGTAAATCAAATTTGAAGGCTTTGCATGTTTATATTTTATTTTTGTAACCCTTCTGTTTTGTATATTGATTTAAAACTTCAACAATTAAAATAAAAAATATAAAATAAAATAAAATACCAAAAATAAATACATGGTGTGAAGAATGAGCTTCAATATTTCATTAGAAACAATTTCGATCCTATTCCGAAGCCATTTCAAATTTTTAAAAATTATTTAAATTTATTGTTACATGAGAGTTTTATAATTTTGAATTTTACATAATTTCATATTTTGAAGGTAAATCAAATTTGAAGGCTTTGCATGTTTATATTTTCAGCATTTTGGTCCATTTCTAGATTTTATTTTTATTTTTCTAACCCTTCTCTTTGTAGATTATTTTAGAACTTTGATGATTAAAATAAAAATAAAATAAAATGGCAAAAATGAATATGTGGGTGTGAAGAATGAGCTTCAATATTTCATTCAAAACAATTTCAATTCTATTTTGAAGTCATTTCGAATTTATAAAAATTATTTAAAGTTGTTATATGAGAGTTTTATAATTTTAAATTTTACATAATTTCAAAGGTAAATCAGATTTCAAGGCTTTGCATGTTTATATTTTTAGCATTTTGGTTCATTTGCAGATTTTATTTTTATTTTTCTAACCCTTATGTTTTGTAAATTATTTTAAAACTTTGGTAATCAAAATAATTTTTTTTCTTTTTTTTGAATTTACATGGTGGAATCGGTAGCCACCACGAATCCGGGCAAGCTGTCCAGATTTTTATGGCCGCCATAGTATTATGCGTTGCCCACCCCAGAAGCCGCCACATAAATTTTCGCACAGTCCACCCCTATAACCACCATGCCACAATCATTTTAAACCTTTGACGCCATTGAAAGCACCAGGAAAGGGACAAGTGTTCAGTCCGGCGAGGCCCAAGATTTGAACCTTGGACCTCTGCCCCCCTTATGGGGTTTGGATGAACCAATTGGTCTACACCTCGGACCTATCAAAATAAAAATTAAAAAAAATAAAATGCCAAAAATAAATATATGAGTGCGAAGAATGAGCTTTAATATTTCATTTGAAATAATTATGATTCCATTCCAAAGTCATTTCAAATTTATAAAGATTATTTAAAGTTATCATTATATGATAGTTTTATAATTTTAGATCTTACATAATTTCTCATTTCGAAGGCAAATCATATTTCAAGGCTTTGCATGTTTATATTTTTCAACATTCTTATTTACTTCTATATTTTATTTTTATTTTTCTAACCTTTTTTTTTTGCAAATTATAAAACTTCAGTGATTAAAATAAAAAAATTAAAAATTAAAATTAAAAAAAATGCCAAAAATAAATACATGGATGTGAAGAATGAGCTTCAATATTTCATTTGAAATAATTTTGATCCCATTCTGAAGCCATTTCAAATTTATAAAAATTATTTAAAGTTGTATGAGAGTTTTATCATTTCGCATTTCGAAGGTAAATCATATTTCAAGGCTTTGTATGTTTATATTTTCTGCATTCTGGTCTATTTGAAGATTTTATTTTTATTTTTCTAACCCTTCACTTTTCTATATTACTTTAAAACTTTGATGATTAAAATAAAAATAAAATGCCAAAAATAAATACATGGGTGTGAAGAACGAGTTTCAATCTTTCATTCAAAACAATTTCGATCTCATTCCGAAGCCATTTCAAATTTATAAAAATTATTTAATATTGTTTTTATATGATAGTTTTGTAATTTTAGATTTTATATAATTTTACATTTCGAAGGTAAATCAGATTTCAATGCTTTGCATGTTTATGTTTTCAGCATTTTGGTTCATTTCCAGATTTTACTTTTATTTTTCTAACCCTTCTCTTTTGCAGATTATTTTAAAACTTTGGCAATTAAAATAAAATAAAACAAAATTTCAAAAATAAAAAAATGGTTTGAAGAATGAGCTTCAATCTTTCATTCAAAATAATTTTTATCTTATTTTGAAGTTATTTTAAATTTATAAAAAATATTTAAAGTTGTTTTTATATGAGAGTTTAATAATTTTGAATTTTACATAATTTTACATTTTGAAGGTAAACCAGATTTCAAGGCTCTTCATGTTTATATTTTCACCATTATGGTTAATTTCTAGATTTTATTTTTATTTTTATAACCCTTTTCTTTTGTAGATTATTTTAAAACTTGAGTGATTAAAAAAAAATATGACAAAAATAAATACTTGGGTGTGAAGAATGAGCTTCAATCTTTCTTTCAAAATAATTTTGATTCCATTTTGAAGCCATTTCAAATTTATAAAAAATATTTAAAGTTATTGTTATATGAGATATTTATAATTTTGAACTTTATAAAATTTCATATTTTGAAGGCAAATCATATTTTGTAGATTATTTTAAGAATTTGGTGATTAAAATAAAAATTAAATAATTAAAATACCAAAAATAAATGCATAGGTGTGAAGAATGAGCTTCAAACTTTCATTTGAAATAATTATGATTCCATTTTCAAATCATTTCAAATTTATAAAAATTATTTAAAGTTATCATTATATGAGATTTTTATAATGTTGAATTTTAGATAATTTTACATTTCGAATGTAAATCATATTCCAAAGCTTTACATGTTTATATTTTCAACATTATGGTTTATTTCCATATTTTATTTTTGTTTTTGTAACCATTATTTTTTATAGATTATTTTAAAACTTCAACGATTAAAAATAAAATAACATTAAAATTAAAATACCAAAAATAAATACATGAATGTGAATAACGAACTTCAATCTTTCATTCAAAACAATTTTGATCTCATTACGAAGCTATTTCGAATTTATAAAAATAATGAGAGTTTTATAATTTCATATTTTACATAATTTCACATTTCGAAGGTAAATCAAATTTCAAGGCTTTGCATGTTTATATTTTTAGCATTCTGGTCCATTTCCAGATTTTATTTTTATTTTTCTAACCCTTCTCTTTTGCATATTATTTTAAAAATTCAATGATTAAAATAAAATATAAAAATAAAAATACCAAAAATAAATACATGGGTGTGAAGAATGAGCTTTAATATTTCATTCAAAACAATTTCAATCCGATTCTGAAGCCATTTCAAATTTATAAAAATAATTTAAAGTTGATGTTATATGAGAGTTATCAGGAGCAGAAACGGGCTTGGGAGCGGGACCAGGTGCGTCTGTGGACGATGGCGATGGCGATGGCGGGAATGGAGGGTCGATGGAGAATGCTGGTCTGGCAGCTTTGTCCTCGGGCCCTGCAGTTGGTGTTGGGCCTACTGCAGGCCCACTCAGCAATTGTCACGGTGAAGACCCAAACGGCGCGGTGAAGCCGACATCTGTTAACGGTAGGGTTTCACCTTCCTCTCCTTCCAAAGCGTGACCTTGGTCTTTGTCCTTTGCGGATAAAGTCAGGACCTCGACTGGAGCTTTCTCTTTTCAAACTCCTTTGCCCTTCTCTGTTTCGGGCACTGAAGTTTCGTTTCCAAGCGAGGCTATGGAGCCACTAATCTTTCAAGAGTCCCTCTCTCTGGTTGGGAAATTTGTCGGTGCCCGACCTGATATGGAAACTATCCGAGAATGGGCCCTTTCCAAATGGCGGTTGTCTGGAAGCATGGAGCTCGTGGCCTTTCCTAAGGGGTTCTTTATGATAAGGCTAAACAATGCCCTCGACACCCAACGCATTCTCACTGGTGGACCTTGGTTTTTTGGTCGTCGAAGCCTGTTTCTACGGAGATGGGGGGAAGATTTTGACCCTGAAACTCAGTCTATCAACATCGCTCCGATTTGGATCAAACTCCATGGGCTTCCCCCATAGTTCTTCTATAATGATGCTCTCAAAGGCATCACTCAACCGATTGGAGATTTAGTTGCCATCGACCCTGCTACCAGAGCAAGAACCAGAATGACCTATGCTCGTGTCTGTGTCATGGCTAATCTGGATTCGGCTCTACCGACCTGCATTGGCATCAACGTCGGGAGCTTCAGAAGACGTCAAGGAGTTGAGTACGAGAATAAGCCCACTTTTTGTTTGGAGTGCAACACTCAGGGCCACTTGGCTTCTCAATGCCCTTCCCAAAAAAAAGATATCCCCAATGATTCAGGCAGGAAGAAGGATTCCCAGATCCCCAACGTTCAGAAAAAGGCTCCTGGCAGGGGCCGTGGCCGTTCTGTAGGCCCCCCTAAAACATCTGCTCCTAACAATGTAAGTGCTCCGCCTTCTCGTTCCAATCATTTCGCTCCTTTAAATAATCTTCAAACTAGTGAGGACATCTCCGATGACCTTCCCATAGATCCAAACATCTCATCCACACCCTCTGCGATTCAGTCTCCCTTGTCCAAGGGTAAGGCTGCAATGACCTCCCCAAACTCACCCTCAGATTCTGGTCCCTCTCACCTTCCTCTTCCCTTCCCACCCCTTCCCCCGACTCAGAACCGTCCTCTTACCCTCTCCCCTGAGTCTGTTGCCCTGTGCCAGTCTCCCCGCTCTCCATCCCCCCATAGGCCTATTCCTGGGACCAACACCACCGACATTCTTCAGTCATCCAGCCCTCTGAAATCTCCCATTCCCGCCCCCAAAGCTGATGTCAACAAAGAGCAGAGAAGGGGAAGACCGTCCAATGCAGAAAAGCTTGCCAAAGCAGCTGAGATTGAAGCGGCTGATGGATCTGTGCCTACCTCCTTGGGCCCTACTTTCGAACAACCCACCCATCAAGATTTGGATGAGGTTAGACCTAAACTTACTCCATCTCAAGGGAGAGGCAGAGGTCGCAAAGCAAATCCCAAGTCAAATCGATGAAGTTTGTCTCCTGGAATGTCAGAGGCCTCAACGGAACTGCCAAACAGAGGACTGTCAAGTCGGTGAGAAAAAACCTAAAACCAAATATCATGTTTCTTCAAGAATCTAAATTGGATGAGAATAGCAGCAATCAAGTTTGCAAGCTAATCTGGGAAAATAGCAATTTCGCCTTTTGCCCCTCCTCAGGGGCATCCGGGGGTCTCCTTTGTTTGTGGGATCCATCAACTATCGAGGGGAGAGTTCTTTCAGTCTCTGACAGAACCATCAACATTTTGTTCACTAATAAAGTCACCAACCTTCAATGGATTGCCACCAATGTTTATGGACCAAACAGTCCTATCAATAGAATATTGTTGTGGGATAACATTACCGCAATGCGCAATAACTTTCCTGACTTTCCTTGGATGCTTTGTGGTGACTTCAATACTCCCCTTCACCTGCTTGACAAGCAAGGAGGCAATCCGATCACTAGCCGCTGCATTGAAGATTTCAACGAATTTGTCAACCTCAACGAGCTTATGGACTTACCGCTCCAAGGATCCAACTATACATGGAGCAACAGACGGGCGGGCATTCATCACATCCAAATTTGGCTTGACAGATTTCTCTTGTCCAAAGAACTCATTCCTATTTTTGGCGATGCCAGGCTTCATAGCCACCCAAAAATTGGATCTGATCACAACCCTATAATTATGGATTGTTCCCGACCCCAAAAAACCTTTAAAACCCCTTTCAGGTTTGAAAATATGTGGCTCACTCATCCAGATTTAGGTCGGTGCATTCGACAATGGTGGCAGCAAAACCTTTGTCCAAACCCTCTCTCGAATCTGTTCCTCAAACTCAAAGCAGTCAAACTCAAGCTGAAATGCTGGAACAGGGAGGTTTTCGGCAACCTCTTTAGTGAAAAAAAGCTTCTGCTGGATGAGCTCAAAAGGGTGGAAAATCTGATTCAGGGAGGGGATCAGAGGGTTGAAACTTTCATGGAAGAAAAATGCCTCCTTTCAAACCTTCACAATGTTTTGGCTAAGGAAGAGTCCTAATGGAGGCAAAAATCCAGAAGCCTCTCGCTCAAAGAAGGAGACACCAACACGAAGTTTTTCCATGCTTCCACCTTGCGCCACAGAGGTTCAAATAAAATCTCTGAGTTGACCAAGGCTGATGGTACCATTGTCTCTGATATCCATGCCATCAGACAGGAAGCTGTGCACCACTTCCAGGAAATCTTAGGTCCAAGTGTTGACTGCCACCCCCGCACAACAAGTTCTCTACTTCAGAACATTCCAATGATGGTGTCTAACGATGATAATGAGAAATTGCTCCAATCCTACACTGAAGAGGAGATCAAAGATGCCCTGTTTGCAATGGAACCTGACAAGGCCCCTGGACCTGATGGCTTTCCACCCCGGTTTTTTCAACACTTTTGGGATATTGTGGGCCCTGATGTTGTTGCTGCGGTTAAATTCTTCCAGAGAGCCAAAAATATGCCGAGAGAAGCCAATTCCACCTTCATTGTTTTAATTCCCAAGTCTAATGATCGTGCTTCCCTCTCCGACTTCAGACCTATAAGTCTCTGTAGTGTCATCTACAAACTTATCACCAAAGTTATGGCAAACAGGCTGAAAGACATCCTTCCCTCCATCATCGACCAGTGCCAAGGCAGCTCGGTCAAAGGCAGATTCATTGCTGATGGAGTGATAACCGTCCACGAGTTGGCTCATTCGGCATCTAAAAACAAAAAACCCAATATGTTCCTTAAGCTTGACATGAACAAGGCTTTTGATCGGGTTTCATGGAAATTCCTGTTCGAGGTCCTTGAGAAGTTTGGGTTTCACAAAGAATGGGTTAAGATGGTTCGAGAATGTATCTCTACTGCTTGGTTCTCTGTTCTTATCAATGGTTCACCTGCTGGCTTTTTTCCAAGTTTTAAAGGCATTCGCCAAGGGGACCCTCTGTCACCCTTCCTCTTCATCATTTTGGCCGAAACCCTTGGAAGGACCCTTACTGCTGCCTGCAACAGTGGACTCGTCTCTGGGATCAAACCAGCCTCAACAACCAATGCCATTTCCCATCAACAGTTTGTGGATGATACTATTCTTTCCTCTCATGCTTCTGTCCCCGAAGCAAAAATCATTAAGAGCATCCTTGACTCTTATGAAGAGGCGGCTGGCCAGAAAGTCAATTACCGCAAAAGCAAGCTATACTTCCTCAATACTCCCATCCACAGGCAAAACAGGATTGCTGAGATCCTTGGGTGTATCATTGGGAGCCTTCCAACTACTTATCTCGGATTACCGCTTTTCCATGGCAAATCGGTCTCGGCTATGTGGAACCCTGTTCTAGATCGTCTCAACAAGAAGCTTGCAGGCTGGAAAAGTTCATTGCTCAGTCGAGGAGCCAAAGCCACTCTGGTCCAGGCTTGCTTGCAAAGTATTCCTATTTTTTTCTTATCTATCTTCAAAGCTCCAGCTTCCATCTGCCAAAGAATTGAGCAAATTCAACGCAGATTCCTTTGGGCGGGAAACGAAAACAAGAACAAATTTCCCCTTGTTGCCTGGGACAAGGTTTGTTCCAAGAAAAAGGATGGAGGTCTCGGCTTCAGGGACATCAAGCGGATGAACATGGCTCTCATTGCCAAGCAGTCCTGGAGACTTACCATCAACGAAAAAGCCACCTGGATTGACATCATCAAAGCTAAGTACCTTCATCAGGTTCCCTTTCTTGGAGAGCACAACCTTCCTAGCGGATCTCATTTCTGGAATGGTGTCACTAAAACAAGGAAGATCATCATGGAAGGCTTAAGGTGGTGTCTTGGAAATGGATTGACCATTCATTTTTGGGATGACCCTTGGATCCGTGACAAACCTCTCAGCCAAGATCCTCATCTTGTTGTGCTCAAGACGGTGACCGAAGCCACCTTTGGAGATAAGGTGTGTCATTTCATTAACCCAGGTATTACAAGACCCGAATGGAAACACCTGGATCTGAATGGGCCTAGACATATCACCGAGGTGCTTAGGCGGTTACAAAACTTACTGAGGAGCTGCATAATCCCCAGCTCTCACAAAGATGACTCCATGGTTTGGAACCTTGAAGATTCAGGGCATTTTACTGTTAAATCTGCCTACTACAGCCAAGAAGCTCCCAGTGATGGCCGTGACTTATCTAATCTGGTCTGGGTTCCCAAGATCATTCCCAAGGTCAAATTCTTCTGCTGGTTGGCCATCCAAAATAGAATCCTCACCACTGACAATTTGATAACCAGAGGGCTTCTCATCCCCAATTGGTGCATCCTGTGTAAAAATGCCTGTGAGTCTACTGCGCATGTTTTTCTGGAATGTCCCTTCTCCCTTGCAAGTGCTCAACCAGGTTTTCAACACTTTCGCCATCTTCGTAGCCCTCCCTCATTCCATTCCCCTCCTTTTTCAACAATGGCCCAGGCCTTTCAAGAGCAGTCAACTCAAATTCATGTGGCAAGCTTGCCTTCACATTTTCCTGTGGCAGATTTGGCTTGAGAGAAATGCCAAAATTTTCAAAAACCTTGCCACGGATAAGAAGATTGTTGTTGCCAAAATCTTGGCCCTTGCTGCGGAGAATGCCTCTCTTGTCTCATCGTCCAAACCCCCCCTCCTGGCCTTGAATTGGATTTAACAAATCATTTCAATCTTTTCAATTTTTCTGCAACACCTCGTACCTCTGTTGACAGGTCTGTAATCAAGTGGGCCTTACCTCCTTCTGGGTGGCACAAGCTTAACTTCGATGGCACGGCCAAAGGCAACCCTGGAGCGGCTGGCGGAGGTGGAATTCTCAGAAATCACAGAGGAGAAATAATTTTGGCCTTTGCTCAGAACTTAGGAATTCAGTCCAACAATATGGCCGAGGCTCGGGCCTTGCTCCAAAGCTTGATTCTCTTGGAAGGCTTGACTATCAATAAACTCATCATAGAAGGAGACTCATTGCATTGCATCAACTGGCTCAAAGGAACCTCTGTGCCTCCCTGGGCCCTTGTTTCCATCTTCGAAGAATGCAAGACACTAATTGGCTTTTACCCAGAATTAATCATTCAACATCAATACCGGGAAGGAAACAAAGCTGCGGACTGGCTTGCTAACAAGGGAGTTGACGCAACAGACATTCAGGTTTGGAGAGATTCCTTCCCAATCGGCCTAAGGGACGCTTCTTCAAGTTCCAATGTTTGCACAATGTGAGTGGGTTACTGGGCTCCGGGTTTTTCCCCTGTGGCTGCGTCTTGGCATCTTGGAGCGTTTTCGCGTCACTTTTCATAGTTGGTTGCAAAATCTCAGCTTGTCGCGTTATCGAGACTTTTTTCTCTCTTCAACGGCGGTCTTCCATTCTGTCGCGATATCGCGACCTTTTTTCTCTCCAACGGCGGTCTTCCAATTTGTCGCGATATCGCGACATGTTTTTCTCTCTCCAACGGCGGTCTTCCATTCTGTCGCGATATCGCGACACTTTTTCTCTCCGGGTGCTTTTTTGCAAACTTGTCACGATATCGCGACACTTTTTGGCCTTCAGACGCTTCCTTGCTTCATGTCGCGATATCGCGACATTTTTTCTCTCTCCAACGGCGGTCTTCCTTTTTGTCGCGATATCGCGACATTTTTTCTCTCTCCAATGGCGGTCTTCCATTCTGTCGCGATATCGCGACCTTTTTCTCTCCAACGGCGGTCTTCCATTTTTGTCACGATATCGCGACATTTTTTCTCTCTCCAACGGCGGTCTTCCATTTTGTCGCGATATCGCGACCTTTTTTCTCTCCAACGGCGGTCTTCCATTTTTGTCGCGATATCGCGACATTTTTTCTCTCCAACGGTGGTCTTCCATTCTGTCGCGATATCGCGACCTTTTTTCCCTCCAACGGCGGTCTTCCATTTTGTCGCGATATCGCGACATTTTTTCTCTCCAACGGCGGTCTTCCTTTTTTGTCGCGATATCGTGACATTTTTTCTCTCCAACGACGGTCTTCCTTTTTGTCGCGATATCGCGACATTTTTTCTCTCCAACGGCGGTCTTCCTTCTTGTCGCGATTTCGTGACACTTTTCCTCCTCGGCTATGGATTTCCAGATTGTCGCGATTTCACGACACCTTTTGTCCTCGGCTGCGGTCCTCCAGATTGTCACGATTTCGTGACACTTTTTCGTCTTGGCAGCGGTCTCCCAATTTGTCGTGATATCGCGACAATTTTCCTCTTCGACAGTGGTCTTCATTCTTGTCACGATTTCGTGACACTTTTTCTTCTCGGCAGCAGGCTTCCACTTTCGTCGCGATTTCGTGACTCATTTTCTATTTCGGCTGCGGTCTTCATTCTTGTCACGATTTCGTGACTCTTCTTCTCGTCCGGCTCCAACCTAGCAACTTGTCGCGATATCGCGACACTTTGCAACATGTCGCGATATCGCGACTTCTTCCCTTCTTCGGTTTCGATGGCTTTTCTTGTCGTGATTTCGTGACTTCCTTTCTTCTATTGGCATCAACGGCGCAACTTGTCACGATTTCGCGACATCACCATTTTGGTCGCGATTTCGCGACACCTTCCCTAGTGTGGAGGTTTGCCAGCTCTCTTTTCCTTTCTTCTTGGACCACCTCGGTCGCTATGGATTTCTTGTAATCTCTCTTGTACAAGGTTCAGGGACCTTTCAACACCCTTTCTACCAATCAAAAAAAAAAAAAAAAATTCAGATTTTATATAATTTCACATTTCAAAGGTAAATCAGATTTCAAGGCTTTGAATGTTTATATTTTCAGCATTTTGGTCCATTTCTAGATTTTATTTTTATTTTTCTAACCCTTCTCTTTTGTAGATTATTTTAAAACTTTGACAATTAAAATTTAAAAAAAAAATTAAAAATTCATAAATAAATACATGGGTGTGAAGAATGAGCTTCAATATTTCATCCGAAATAATTTTGATCTCATTCTAAAGTCATTTTGAATTTATAAAAATTATTTAAAGTCATTGTTATATGAGAGTTTTATAATTTTAGATTTTACATAATTTCACATTTCGAATGCAAATCAAATTTTAAGGCTTTGCGGCCTAAGGAACAATCCTACAAGTTTCAATGTTTGCACAATGTGAGTTGCTGCCAGGGGATTGGTTTGGTATGCTGTTGAAACTTGTCACGATATTGCGACACCCTTTCCTTCTCCTCCTTCGACAGCGAAAATGCAACATGTCGTGATATCGTGACACTTTTCACCTTTGGCCGTAAAAATGCAACATGTCGTGATATCGCGACACTATTTTCTCTTATGGGCGCAACGTTGCAACTTGTCGTGATATCGCGACACTTTTTTCTCCTATGGGCATAACGTTGCAACTTGTCGCGATATCACGACACTTTTTTCTCCTTTGTTCATGGCGTTACATCATGTCGCGATATCGTGACACTTTTTCTCTTTCGGCTAGGATGTTGCAACATGTCACGATTTCGTGACACTTTTTTCTCCTTTGGTCGCGACGTTACATCATGTCGCGATATCGTGACACTTTTTCTCATTCGGCCATGGCGCTGCTTCATGTCGCAATATCACGACATCTTTTCTCTTTGGTCATGATGTTTCAACATGTCACGATATCGTGACACTTTTCATTGGTCACAATAATGCAACATGTCATGATATCGTGACACTTTTCTCTGATCACGATAATGCAACATGTCGCGATATTGTGACACTTTTTCTCTTTGGCCGTGATAAGGCAACATGTTGCGATATCACGACATTTTTCTCTTCGGCCATGATAATGCAACATGTCGCGATATCGCGACACTTTTTCTCTTCGGCCATGGCGCTGCTACATGTCGCGATATCGCGACACTTTTTCTCTTCGACCGTGATAATGCAACATGTCACGATATCGTGACACTTTTTCTCCTCGGCCGTGATAATGCAACATGTCACGATATCGTGACACTTTTTCTCTTCGGCCGTGATAATGCAACATGTCATGATATCATGACACTTTTTCTCTTCGGCCATGGCACTGCTACATGTCACGATATCGCGACACCTTTTCTCTTTTGGTCGGGATGTTCAACTTTTCGCGATATCGTGACACTTTTCTTTGGCTGCAATAATGCAACATGTCACGATATCACGACACTTTTCTCTGATCGCGATAATGCAACATGTCGCGATATCGCGACACTTTTTCTCTTTGGCTACGATAATGCAACATGTCACGATATCACGACACTTTTTCTCTTTTTCCACGATAATCCAACATGTCATGATATCGCAACACTTTTCCTCTTTGGTCGTGATAATGCAACATGTCATGATATCGCGACACTTTTTTCTCATCTAGCCGTGACAATGCAACTTGTCGCGATATCGTGACACTTTTTCTCCTTCGGCCACGACACTACCACATGTCACGATATCACGACATCTTTTCTCTTTGGCCACGATGTTGCAACCTTTGGCCATGATAATGCAACATTCATGATATCGTGACACTTTTTCTCCTTGGCCGCGATAATGCAACATGTCATGATTTCGTGACACTTTTTCCTCATCTGGCTGCGACAATGCAACTTGTCGCGATATCACGACACTTTTTCTCCTTCGGCCACGGCGTTGCAACATGTCGTGATATCGCGACATCTTTTCTCCTTGGCCGCGATGTTGCAACTTGTCTCAATATCATGACACTTTTTCTCCTTTGGCATGACATTGCAACTTGTCACGATATCGTGACACCTTTCAACTTATCACGATATCGTGACACCTTTTCTCTTATAGCTGTGATGATGTAGCATGTCGCGATATCATGACACTTTTTCTCCTATGGCTGCGATAATGCAACATGTCACGATATCATGACATATTTTCTTCTTGGGCCTCGATGATTCAACTTGTCGCGATATCACGACACCTTTCCTCCTCTAGCCGTGATGACGAAACTTGTCACGATATCATGACACTTTTCTATTCTGGCAGTGACGTTGCAACATGTCACGATTTCGCAACACTTTCTCTCCTTCGGCCGTGGTGCTGCATCTTGTCACGATATCGTGACATCTTTTCCTCCCTTGGTCACGACGGCACAACATGTCGTGATATCGTGACACCTTTTCCTCCTTTCTTTCCTATATACTTGGAACCGCAAAAATGCAACATGTCGCGATATCGCGACACCTTTCTTCTTGTGGTGTTTGAATTTTTCTCTGTTCTTTAGCTCTTGGGCCTCTTCGGTCGGTTTGATTAACATTGAAATTTATACTTGTACAATGTTCAGGGACCTTTCAACACCCTTTCAACTAATCAATTTTTTTTTTTTTAAGGCTTTGCATGTTCATATTTTCAGTATTATGGTCCATTTCTAGATTTTATTTTTATTTTTCTAACCCTTCTCTTTTGAGATTATTTTAAAACTTTCACAATTAAAATAAAAAATAAATAAATTAATTAAAATACAAAAAATAAATGCATGGGTCTTTTTGGCAGAATAGATACCCTTGCCTCCTTGGGTCTTACCCAAAAGTGGCATCCCTTTTGGGATGTTTTCCACAAATAAAAAAATAAAAATAAATAAATGCATGGGTATGAACAATGAGCTTCAATCTTTCATTCAAAACAATTTTGATCCCATTTCGAAGCCATTTTGAATTTATAAAAATTTTACATATGAGAGTTTTTTTTGAATAATTAGGGTTTACTCATAGATGGTAGGATCTAATGTTGATTATTCGAATAATAAATAAATATCTAAAGTAGACAACATGATTATATCTTTTAAGTTTTATAAACACATTCAAATGATCAAAGAAGCACACAAGCAAATAATGTGATTATCTCCTTTAAGTTTTAAATGGGAATTCCTAAGTTGTTTAGTGTGTTTAGATTTGTTGTTTTGCAAATAATATATTTCACGTATTTTGAATGTTTGTTGATGCAGCTTGACAACCGATGATGAAATTTCAATCACGTGTACCAAATAAAGTATAGAAATTAAGCCCATACCCGATAAGGGAGTATAGGTCCTACTAGTCCTCACCTAGTACTCACTTGGTTAGCGTTATACCCTCTGAAGAGGAGTACATGCACATTTTCCAAGATAAATTAAATCTTGAAGCCAAATTTGGCCAAAAATGGGCTACATGGAATTCGAGCCAATAGATGGAGATGAAACCCACTTGAACTCTATCAATGGTTGGGGATGAATTCTAAATCACTAACGTTAAAAAGAAGCATGGTGTGTGTGATTCCTTTTAAAATGATTAAAATAATACAAGATGGAATTCAATGATTGTTCACTAAATGGATAAAATTACATTTTAATTTTAGAATCATAAGCATATATATAAAAGGAATCTACAAAAATTATAAACTATATGAAACCCTAACCCTTAGGTAGGTCATATGTAGGTAAACTAGACAAATGCATTTTGAAAGACTATTCTTTTTCCTATTTTTCTTTGATTTGTTAATGCAAAATTTAGAAATATAAAATCTAACTTGTAATTGTACACAAAAGACAAGAAAAAACTAAAATTTAACCTTTTTGAAACAACCTAGATGCAAATTGAAGGTTTAGAATATTACCATTTCTATTTTGAAACTTGCTATTTTTGAAAATTTCTATAGAAACCCCCTAGTTTGGTGGCCATCCCTAGGTGGGACGACTACAAATTTTGGGGTCATCCTTGATAGGGATGTTTATAGTGGTTGGCCCTGACAGTTCCAACTAGGAATTTTACAATTGTTCCTACGTAGAATGGCTAGAAATTGCAACACATAAAACATAAAAAGGATGTCAAAAATGACAAAAATGAAATGGAACAAGGGACAAAGGGTCCCACCATGATTGCAACTGAAGAAGCACAAACAATGGCACGCCTAGACGACAGAAACCAAAATGGTATCTATTGTTTATAAGCAAGCATGCAAAGGAAAGGTGCAAAAGATGTAACTATTCAAATGGTGAATAATTTGCATTAAAAAGGGGGGGATTTATCCTTGTATTTATAAATTCATCAATTCTAAAATATTATAATACATCCCCTTTAAGGGCTTATCATTTTGATACATTTTATATTACAAATTACAATTAAGATTATTTTGGAAGGATCTAATATGCGATAAAACTTATTTGTGATAAATCCAAACAACCCCAAATGACTTGTAAATCTAATATGATGTTATTAAGATTATTTTGGAAGTATCTGAGTATAAATTAAAGTGCAATTGTGATCAGAACGTGTGGTCATCCCTAGTAAGAACAACTAAATATTACAATCAGAAAAACATAAATTGACCCATTAAATCTACTCAAAACTTAACCAAAATTGAATAAAAGACTAATCTAATGTTTTAGGATTGATCTATGATGAAATTACATCAAAAATCTTAGCCATTTGGTGGTCATCCCTGGCAAGTGCAATTAGGACTGTTATTCATCCCTGGTAGGGATGGTCACACAATTGGGTGGCTTTTGCTACCAATTCCAATGGGATATTTTTTAGAACTCTCCTAAATGTGTTGTCATCGAATTTGGTTAAATAACTCTTAGATTTGACAAGTTCCTTTAATTTATTAATGTATTTTTGGATACCCCTAAAAGCACCTTTGAATAAAAAGGTTTTCAAGGAAAATACTTGGGCAAATGTTGAGGACAAATGTGAGCAATGCTTGTTATTGTCTCTTTTTGAAATTGGGTAAGAGCACCTCAATTTATAGCCCAAAAAGCACAAAAGGGAAAAAGGGGTAAGTTATGACATACAAGGTAAGTGTTTTCACTTGTTCATTCCTTTGCCATACATAGGGTGAAAGAGGATGCCTATTTGGGCCTCCAATTTGTAGGTCTTGATACTTATGATAGCCTCCCAATAA
Source organism: Wollemia nobilis (assembly GCA_028583015.1). Classification (NCBI taxonomy): domain Eukaryota; kingdom Viridiplantae; phylum Streptophyta; class Pinopsida; order Araucariales; family Araucariaceae; genus Wollemia; species Wollemia nobilis. The sequence goes on from JAQPPZ010002882.1 coordinate 844,318, forward strand.
ATTTTGGGTGATTGGGTAGGATAAATGGAAACAATTGATTGCCATTTATCCTGCCCTTTAACTTTTGGGGGATCTAGTTCATGGTTGCCCACCTAGGAACGGTTGCATTTAGCCATCCCACCCAGGGATGACCATGAACTGTCACCTATGTAGGGTGTGACAACCATGGCTACATGGCCCAAAACCTCCCAAAAGTGGGGTAAACCCTCCCAAAATGGGTTGGGAGCCCTAATTAACCCCTAAGGATTACCCAATTGGGCCATATGATGTTGATAAGAGTGGTGCATAGCAATATTATCTGATATACATTATTTTAGTATCTACATAACCTAACATGATAGTCCATACAACTAACTTGGAAACCAGTGCACAAATTAGATCATAACAAGTAGTGTCATGTGATTTATCAATACTCTATACATTCAATGTATTCTTGGCACCTTGTCAACCACTCACATAATGATATGTGATGGCCTCCTATTCATTGTAGGTACTAATGTTTTAATGTTTTCAAAGGTTTTTTGGAAGTATTTTTGTGATTTTAGTTTTAAAATTGTAGGAAGCATAACTTTTGTATATGGAAATATTTTAAGCCCTTACATAGATTTTTCAATATCTCTACAGTGGTACTGTTGTAATATTGATGATATTGACCACATGTATAAGTTGGGACAAAGACCTACCTCTTCTAGACCTCCTTTTAGGAAGGAAAAAAATGTTTCTATAGTTACACATGTAGATAATGAAAGTTAAAATTGGCATCACAAGCTTGGACAACTATAGATCCTTGAGATACATGAGCTAGCAATAGATGGTCATTGGAATTCTATACATATCTCCTTCAAATGGTGTATTTGAGGGATTTATAAGAAAGCATTATAGGGAGACCTTTCTAGAAGGGGTTAAAATTTGAGCATATCATCCCTTGAAGATCATACATAGTGATATTTGGCAACCTATGGACACATTATCTCTCTTAAAAAATATATACTTATTTTTTTATTGATGATTATCTAGATATGTGTCGTTGTATACCATTTTCCATAAGAAAGATATTTTTAATAGGTTTAAAATACCTTATTGAATATGAACTAGATAGGAGAATTAAATGTATAATAATAGATGGGGTGAAGGAGTATGTTAGCTATGTTATTAATGGTGTTTTGTTTCTCATGGTATTGCATATCATAATATTGTTCACGTTACTATTAATCATAATGGTGTGGTTGAGATAAAAAATAGGGTAATATGGAAGTGATGTGATGTATGATTGATGCCAAGGGGATAAATCATATATTTTGGGATGAAGTTGTTACTTATGCGACATACATCGTCAACAAATTTCATATTAGGGTATTTTAGGGAATGACATCTCTTAAGAAATTGATAGGGGATAAGCTTGATGTATCCCAATTTTATATATTTAAGTCTTCAACATGGGCTTAGATGCCTAAGGATTTTTAGGAGGTACCAAAGACTCATAAATGCATTTTATGGGGTGTTTAGATACCTTAAAGGCATATAATATTTATGATATTTAAAGGAATGAGATTTTTATTTAAATATATGTCATATTTGATGATATTTTTCTAGGTATTTCTTCCAGCCGCCCACCTAATATTTTAGCAACTAATTCTTCTAAATCTTTGACCATATTTGATTAAGTTGTTTCTTCCAATATTTTGGTTGGATTTTTTACAATTATAACATTTTCTCCTTCATATTTATCCATGAGTTGTAGTTATTTGTCTATTTATTTTACCTATTTATCAATAGCACCACAACCAACACTCTTTTCTCTAGTATTAGCGTATGATGAGAAGGATGCATTAGTTCATAATGCTTCAATATTACATGATGATGAGTTGGATTCTTTAATTTTAGATTTTTATGTTGAGTTACCATAAGATACACATGATTCTTCCTCAATTTTTCCAATACCCAAATGGATTAAGATGCTTTTGAAGGATGCTTAGCTTGTTCTATATCTTGAGCAACATTGAAAGACTCTTGAGCATTGCTTTTGAAGGTAGCACATTCTTAGGATCCTCTCACATATTCTTAGGCTAAGAATGGGATAGAATGAAAATATGCTATATTGGTAGACTATGATGCTCTAATAAAGAAAATTACTTGGGAATTAGCCCCTCTTTTAGAAGGGAATAATTGTTTTGTATGCAAATGAGTCTAGAGGATCAAATACACATTATACGGTTAGATAGATAAGCACAGGATATGCTTTTTTTTAAGGGATTCTCTGAACAAAATGGAGTAGACTACTTCAATACTTTTATACTAGTGACTAGGATAGATGTAGTTGATATTATTCTCTTTATTGTTGTCTCCATTGTGACTAGGATAGATGTAGTTGGGAATTGGTCCACCTAAATATCCCTAGTTTTTTTTTTTTTTATTTGGTAAACGAAGGGGTTTTGAGGTCCCCAAACCTATTACAATAGGCTGAGATAGGGCATGAGAATGCACTAAACTACAACACTAAATCAAAACTAGCCAAGGGGCAGGAATAATAGGCCACCCTCAACAAGGTAAAATAGAGAGGGCCCCATACAAACAACATACCATAAAATCCGGGTAACAACAGCTAAAGGAACCAGGCCTCTCTCAATAAAACAAAATAGAGAGGGCCCCATACAACCAACATAAAATATAACCTGATATCAACTGCTAAAAGAACATCATAGCAGAGCTAGTTTGGGGTTGCCATATCCATCTACTTGTTAACCACATCCCGAATCTCATTGACAAAGGAGACCACAACCTGCAATGTACCCAGAAGAGTAGAGTGCTTTTCCTCCAATATAGATAAACACATCACCACAAGAGTAGAAAACATCACCATATCACTAGAAGAGCATACAATGAGGACACCATTGGGACCGAGGCCAAGAAAATTTTGACCAACATCCACACAAATATGCCCAACCGATGATAGTCAGCTAAAAAAGGTTAGGGGACTTGTGAATATCACCAATTAAGATGGCCCACCCAATCAAGCATAAAATAAAACATCTAGCAAAGAGTCCATAGAGTGAACTCCCATACCAAGCCTCACACACAACCAATAACTAACCGTGATCATCGAAAACAAGATATTCAAGGTCTTGGGGGAAATTATCCAACCAGACCCTTAGGCCTTGTTGAGAAAGACCCAAGTTGGCCATATAATCCGCCACCTTATTGCCTTCCCGATAAATATGTTGAACTTTGAACTCCTCTCTTGATTTCAAAATTCTAAACACCTCTGCTAGAATATTTGAAATGCTCCAGTGAGGCTTGCTAATAGAATTGGCAATATTTACTAGATTTAAAGAGTCCCCTTCTACAATGATTTTTTGATATTTAAGTGTTTCTACCAATAGTAGCCCTTGAAGGAGACCCCTGGCTTCAGCAAAATGAGAGGTTTGGATAGAAATATTCTCTGTGTATGCACCAATGAGCTCACCCTTAGAATTTCTAATTACCCCACCAGTAGCCACAGGGCCTAGATTTCCTTTCGAGGCACCATCAAAATTCAATTTGACCCATCCCTCAGGAGGAGGGCACCATGAGGTGGTTGAGCGTGCCGAGGTAGCAGGCAGTTTAGATGACTTGCAAGAAGCTGGAAAGCCAATTTTAGCCTCCATAAGGCTTTCATCCAAATAACCCACTTTGAGATCTGAGAAACAATGAGACACATTCTCCATAGTAGCTCCAAGAGCTCTAGAAGAAACCCGATCCAGATCATGCCTTGAATTCTTGAAAGCTCTCTGATTGCGTTCCCACCAGATGCTCCAAAACAAATGTGGGAGCAAGAAAGACCAAATTTTTTCCAATCGAGGGGACTTGAAAGGAGAAGTCCACTACAAGCACATATCAGAGATAGTGTTTGGCAAAACCCAACTGACATCTAGAGTGGACAACACCTAAGAAACTACTAAAACCGAGAAGGGGCACTGGAAAAAATATGCTGACAAGTTTCCTCTAAAGCTTCACATAGGTAGCATCTATTGATCAGAGCCATCCCCCTCTTGCAAATATTTTCTACTGTTAAACATTTATTTTGAATAGCCAACCAATAAAAAATATTTACTTTCGAAGTCAGGTTTTTAAGCCAAACTTTTTTGGGTAAAAACCAACGCTGAGGATCTACATCAAAAAGGTGGTAGGTTGATCTAACAAAGTAACAACCTTCACTTTCGGATTTCCAAATGAGAGAGTCCTCCATCTCCTGGATCGCAAGACTATAGAGTCTAAGATGATTATAAATGGTCCCCCAAGCTAACGCTTCCTCCCTATTTTCAAATACTCTTTGAGGAATTTGTTTCTAGCACCTCCTGTTCCCTTCCCACTCAATGAAATATTCAACTTTAGACCAACCCAATATATGGGTAAGAGAAAAAATAGGGGCTAGAGTTGTACTGAGGATAAGTGGGCTATCAAGAAGCCAGGTGTCCTCCCAAAAATTAATGATAGAGCCATTTCCCACCACCCACCTTGCACCCAGGAGCAGCTTCATTCTAAGTTTTCTCAAGCTCTGCCAGAACATAGAACCTTCCTGGGTAACATTCTCAACCAATAAATTTCCATTATGTGGAAGATACTTCTCTTTTATGATCTTGATCCAATCAGGCCCTTGATTCCTAAGCACCTTCCAACCCTGTTTGAGAATCAATGCTTCATTCATTAACCTGATATTCCGCAGCCCAAGACCTCCATTGTCTTTCCTCACACAAGCTTGATCCCAAGAAACCAAATGGAACTTTTTGTGGTCTTGAGGGCCTATCCATAAGAAATTTTTTTGAAAATTTTCTAATTTAGATAGGACTTTTATAGGCATTTTGAACAGAGACATAAAGTAAACCGGAATACTTTGCAACACCATCTTCTCCAGCAAAATTTTCCCAGCCTAACTTAAGAGAGTGCCTTTCTAGCTGGCCAAGCGATGTTGTAATATTTCTACCATCGGGTCCCAAAGATTATTTTTCATACGACCAATGAACAAAGGTAGACCCAAGTAGGAGTTAGGGAGGGAAGCTATCTTGCATCCAAGAATATCAGTAATTTTCTTCTATCGACACTCTGGGGTGTTCAAGAAAAATAGAAGGCTCTTCAATAAATTAATTTTCTTCCCAACCACCATTTCATAAGTAGATAATATGGCTTTCATCTCTTGAGCCTGCTCCACTAAAGAAAGAAGTGAAAGGAAGGTATCATCTACAAACTGATGGTGGGACAACGGATCAACCACTAGAGCAGGATTAATGCCTTTTATAATAGGGTTGTAGATAAAAGTTCTTCCCAATGCTTCAGACATAAGGATAAAAAAATATGGGGAGATTGGATCACCCTGTCTCAAACCCCTAAGGTTCAAAAAAATCCAGTCGAAGCACCATTAATGAGAACAAAAAATTTAGCCGAAGTGATGCAGGTTTTGACTAGCTCAATCTAGAAGTGGCTGAAACCAAATTTGGCAAGCACTGTAAACAAAAATCCCATGAAACATGGTTATAAGTCATATTCATATCAAATTTTAAAAACATATGTGCTCTATCACTCTTTTGGATGGAATGCAGTGTTTCATGAACTAAAATAATGTCATTCAGGATATGCCTACCTAAAACAAAACTAGATTGAGATTTATCAATTAACTTGGGCATAAAATTCTTTAGGCAGTTAGTCACTAATTTGGATAGGATTTTATAAAGTGTATTGCAGAGACTAATTGGCCTGAAGTATTTGAAGCTGATAGCCTTGGCAGACTTTGGGATTAAGGTTATAAAAGTAGCATTCACTCCATAGGGAAGAGATTTAGAGCACTAGGTATCTTTGATAGCCTCACAAATGTCACCCCCTACTATGTGCTAAAAGCACTGAAATAACAATGGAGGAAAGCCATATGGACCTAGAGTTTTCACATCACCCATTGCAAATACAAATTCATTAATTTTTTAATCCTAGAAGGGACCTTCAATAAAACTATTCATGTTAGGTGTCATAACTGAGGGAATTAAATGCAACAAGAATTTTTTTGCCTCCACATCCCTTACATATTTTGAATCTAATAGAGAGATAAAAAATAAATATCTTAATTTTTAAACTCTTGGATATCTGACAATTTGGACCCATCCTCCTTGACAATTTCTCGGATATGGTTGGTACTTCTATGTCTTAAAATAGAAATATGAAAAAAATTGTGTTTCTATCACCTTCCTTCAGCCATAAGGCTCGAGACTTCTGATTCCATAGGATTTCTTATTGGGCTATAGTGTTATGGAGATTGAACATGATCAATTTTTCCTTATTTCTTAGCTCACTTGAGAAGCCCTTTTCTTTAATTTTAGCTTACATATCCAATAACTGACATTTTAAATCCTGTTTTCTTTGAAAATATTTACAAAAACATGTTTATTCCAAGATTTAAGATTTCATTTTATAAGCTTGAGTTTAAGAGCCACACGATGTATCCCTGCACCAGGAACCTCAAAAGACCACCATTCCATGATTCATTGTTCGAGATCAGCATGTGAACACCACATAGCCTCAAAATAGAAGGTTCTTGGGAAGAACATGCCCTAATGGGAGGATTCTAACCACAAAGGGCTATGATCATAACCCACATTTGGAAAAGCAAAGATCAAAGCATCACTAAATAGAAGTAAAGTTTGGCTAGACCAAAAACCCTATCTAATATTGAAAGAATCAGTTAATTTCCTATGCGTTGATTTCTCCACATAAATTGAGCTCCTTTCAGATCTAAATCTATTATCTCACTATTATTGATAAAATTATAAAATTACTCCATACTCCTTTCACAGGGCTCATTACCACTTTTTTATCATACGAGAATAGCAGATTATTAAAATCACCTGACAAAATCCATGATTTCTCTTTAAAGCACTCCCTCATTTGAAGGAGGGACAACCAAAGGGATTTCCTGCTCTGACTAGAATTAGGGGCATATACATTGGTCATAATCCATATTAGGTTAGTATTTTTGAAAAAATTATAGCATACGATCAGAGGAATAAATTACAAAGCCATCAATTTTTTTTGTCCCAAAAATAGAAAAAACCACCAAAGTCCCCTATGGCAGAACTCACTGCAAAACCCACCCCATTCCAAACAGACTTATACACAGTCAAAATTATTGCTCTTAGTTTTGGATTCTTGAATTAAGATGATTTATGGAGAAAAATCCTTCCTGAGAGAAGATAAAATTCACCTTTTTAAGGAACCATTCAGTCCTCTTATGTTCTAGCATAAAAACTTCATTTATGGGATTTGGATTTTTTATCAACCAACAATGACTGAGAAGTATGGGTGAAAGCATCCATTTTTAATTGATTTCCCCTTGATTCTACCCTAGAATCAACCTTGAGCTAGGTCTGAGATCCATTGGCAATATCAAACTCAATATCCTTTTTTCTTCAAGAATAATTCAAGGGTTTACCAATATTTCTCTCTACATTCACATCCAATATTTTATAATAACTCCTTGTTTTAGGTCCAGAGGAGCTACACTTGAGAGTATTAGGAGATAAAGTTTTTTTGCTCAAAGCTAATGATAAATCCAGTAGGATTGGTTCATTCAAATTAAGCTTTTCAAAATAATTGAATAGAACCAAATGATTAGGGCTTACCTCCTTTAGAGAAAGGTCCAAACATCTCCTGATCAAATATAGTGTGGGCATAGAAATATTCTTTAGTACAAACACATTCATATAGACCCCAAATAAAGGGATTTCATGCAGGACAATAGCCATATCACATAAAGAGGGGAGAGAATAATTCTAACCCAACATAAGAGAATACAAAACAACGGAGGACTTCCCCAGGACACCATTTGAAGTCAATAATCATCAAAAAGTTACATTGGGGCCAACAGAGTGTCCATAGTTGGCCATTATTGGGTCCATTTAGCCTCCCCACCCATGGACTCAGCCTCAACACTTGTATCATGCTTAACTCCCTCACCTAAAGAAGACGAAACACTATGATATTTATCACCAACCATGGTAAGGGAGAAGTTAGATCTTGAGGTCAAAAGAAGTGGATTCTTAACAATCCAAAATTTATGCCCTTATATTGAGAAGCTTAACTCTTGCTGAATTTTAGTGCCAGGAGTACCACTTATCCTAGCAACTTCAACATATTTTTGAGCAACAAAATCAGACCCATTTTTTTTCTTTTGAGTTACCACCCGATTTTTGAAGGATGAACACAAATTATGCACATGGCCCCTACTCCCACAGTGGCTACATAAATGTGGTCTGTTATCATATTCCAAAGGTTGTTTCCAAGACCGCAATTCTGAATTAAGCTCTATTGAATCTGGTAGATCTGCCTCAATATTGGCCATGACACACATCCTTGCGTAGTTCATCATTGATTTTGCCAAAGTTGGGTCATCCACCAAACTAAGCTCCCCAATTCCCCATGCAATACACTTGAGCACATCAAAGCACCATAAGTGCATAGGGATACTAGGTAATTTCACCCTAAGGGAAAGTATATTCACTTTATGTGAAGAAGAATTGAAATCAATACCTCATTTTTGAATAAAAAACCCTCTATGACCAAAAAACTAAGGTCCTAATTCCAAAATATACCTCGAATCTTCCTCACAATTTAATTTTACCAAGAAAAAAGACTTAGATAGTGCAACAATATCAATGGAGACTAGGGATTTCCACATTGAAATAGTCCATTTGTGAATGGAGGCTAGATTTGCCTGACTGCCTTGAAAATTACCAGTGAGGTGTCGTGAACATTCTTCCATGTTCCTGTAAATGATATCCGAAGGGATCCAAAGCTTTTGATTCTCAGAAAAGAGATCATACTAAATCTATTTACCTTTGTCAACGAAAGACCCTAAGACCACTTTTACAAAAGAAGGGCCAATTTGGATGATCCCTTCTAGGTGATGACCCCTTATAATGAGGCTCGTGTTGGGAAATTATAGATTGCAAACCCATAGAGAGGTTAGCCTATTTTTACCCACTTGAAGATCCATCATTTTTTATCTAGATAAATACACACTCTTTATCTATATTTCCACCTAATTCAAATGTACATAAAGAGTTTCTATTTATCTATGGAGATTTAGGAGGAAATTTACATGTATTAGCCACCTAGTTTTGACCTTCAAGGACCGATTCCATTGGTTTATCATTTACGTATATCTGTATATCAAATTAAGAAATTTTCTCATGCATGGTATGAGAATATTTGTTCATTTTATCTTAGTTATTGGTTTCAATGATATGAAATTGAGTGTGATGTTTATATCAAATATTATGATGGAAAAAATATGTGATTGTGTTGTATGCTAATGATCTTCTTATCACTAGTAGCTCATCTACTTTGATCCAAGACATGAAGTCATAGCTTTATTCCACTTTTGAGATGATATATTTAGGGTTTCAACATTATTTTTAGGGATTTACATTGATCAAATAGATTTTGGCATCATCAGATCTCATCCAAAGTATTCTTTGGACCTTCTTTAGTATTTCATGATAAAGGATTATAAATACATTCACACTCTTTTTGGCTCAGGTATAAAACTTTGGGTTGATTGCACCACACATTTGGTAGATACCTTATTGTATTGATCTCTTATGGGAAGACTTATTTATCATACTCATATTAGACCTGATATAACCTTTAGTGTTAGATATCAATCTATATTAATGGAAGCACCCTAGGAGAGTCATTAGATAGCAGCTAAGAGGAATCTTAGATACATCAAAGGGGTCTATTAGATAGGTATTCACTACTTCATTAGATCTCTAATTTAGAAAAATAATTAATATTACAATTGGGTATGTGACTTGGATGAGTGATGCTCCACCATAAGCTTTATGTTCTATTTGAGATTAGACCTAGTTTCCTAATGATTTATATGCTAATATACTATTTCTTAGTCATCAAAAAAAGTTGAATACTATGTTGTTAATGAGGTAGCTAAGCACCTCAGGTAAATACTCATGATAGAGGAGATTGGTATTTCTTAAATATTTTTAGTTACTCTTCCATGTGATAATTAGAGCACCATCCAACTTGTTTGTAATCTAGTGTTCTATTAGTGGATAAAACATATAAAATTTTGGATGCACTTTGTGATATTTTTTTTTGGTAGATTAAAAGTGGATTTTTGTCAAGGATCCCAAAACCTGATTACAATGGAACAAATTGCATCAAAGTACATCAGATTAAATCAAGGCAAGGACATCCAAAAGGAGCACGCAATAGGACCAAAAATGAAGGTACCATCCTTTGCACCAGAGGAAGGTGCTTTCCTTTGCACCAGAGGAAAACATCTTCCATTTCACCAAAGGAAAAACAAGCAGGAAGGGAAGGCCCGCCAGAAACCAATTTTGAATCAAAAGGCACCAAACAAGATTTTGAAGCTCACAAAGGGCGGGAGAAAGTGCTAGACCGCCCCAACCACTAAATGACAATTTGAACCTTTCCCAAAGGCGGGAAAAGAAACAAAGCCATAAATTTAAAAATTGAAACAACCCAAGGGTGGGAAAACTAGAAACCACCCTTGGGAAATAGAGAACTGAAGGAAAACAAGCATCCCACGTAGGGGAGCCCTAGCAAAAACATAGAAGGAACAAAAGCCTATAAAATATAACTATAGTGGATCAACAGAAAAGGAACACCCTAGGCCAAAGGGTCCTTCAGTAGAAAAGGAAACCTTCGAGAACACCTACCCAGCAAAGAAAGTAGCAGCAGAAGAACAACACTTCTGAAGGAAAGGATAGGAAAGTGCCATAGGAATTCAAGAGAAAGGAGTCCCGAAGATGCATGACTGCAGGTGTTAAAGCACAAAACATAAAATAGTAGCCATGCATCCTAGACAACCTTCAATAGCTTCAAGACCATAGAAGAGGAAGTCTCGCAAGGAAACAATGACAAGAAGGATGTTGTGTAAAACTTCTCAAGAAGCCAAAATTCCTCAGATCCAACCATTCACCACTAAATATCCTCAATGAGCAGATGTCAAGAAGACTTCCAAAAACAACCTAAGAAAACCCAGGAAGAGTCCCAAGAAAAAAATCCTAACCCCAACCTAGAACCCAGACACCAGAGGAAAAGGCAGGATAGTGGAGCAAAGGTGGAACATAGGTTTTCCCATCGTAGGGCAAGGAAAGGGGTAGAACAATGGAACAATGATATTCCACCCAAAAGGAGATCGTCTACAACACCTTCCAGCCTAAAAGGATGGGAAAAGGAGGTGCCAAGGAAACTGGAAAAGGATCAAGGACCTGGGACAGGGCCGAGGAAGGGATGCAGGAAAGTGGAACAAGACTTCCATAGGAAGTCACCTACAGAGCCCCTCATGTGTGATTATTCAAGTGATTATACCTTTATTAGAGTAGAAAATAGATATTTTGACCAAGGTCATACCTATTTTCATGCTTGTATGCATGTGGGAGCTTCTTGGATTTGAATAATATCTCTTAAGTGGTGATGATAATTAAGGGTCTCTCTCTTTGTCCCCCATTCCAGACAATTTCGATCCCATTTTGAAGCCATTTTGAATTTATAATAATTATTTAATATTGGTGTTATATGAGAGTTATAAAATTTTGGATTTTATATAATTTCACATTTCGAAGATAAATCAGATTCCAAGGCTTTGCATGGTTATATTTTCAGCATTCTAATCAGTTTTCAAATTTTATTTTTATTTTGCTAAACCTTCTCTTTTGCAAATTAGTTTAAAACTTCAACGATTAAAATTTAAAAAAAAAATTAAAATGCCAAAAATAAATACATGGGTGTGAAGAATGAGCTTCAATATTTCATTCGAAACAATTTTTATTCCATTCTAAAACTATTTTGAATTTATAAAAATTATTTAAATTTGTTATATGAGAGTTTTATAATTTTGCATTTCGAAGGTAAATCCAATTTCAAGGTTTTGCATGTTTATATTTTCTGCATTCTAGTCCATTTCAAGATTTTATTTTTATTTTTCTAACCCTTCTCTTTTGTAGATTACTTTAAAACATTGGTGATTAAAATAAAAATAAAAATAAAATAAAATGCTAAAAATAAATAATGGGTGTGAAGAATGAGCTTCAATATTTCATTCAAAAATAATTTGATCCCATTCTGAAGCCATTTTGAATTAATAAAAATTATTTAAATTTGTTGTTATATGATAGTTTTATAATTTAGGATTTTACATAATTTCGCATTTTGAAGGAAAATCAGATTTCAAGGCTTTGCATGTTTATATTTTCAACATTTTGGTCCATTTTTAGATTTTATTTTTATTTTCCTAACCCTTATCTTTTGCAAATTATTTTAAAACTTCAGCGATTAATATAAAAATTTAAAAAAATACAAGAAATAAATATATGGTTTGAAGAATGAGCTTCAATCTTTCATTTGAAATAATTTTGATCCTATTTCGAAGCCATTTCAAATTTATAAAAATTATTTAAAGTTGATGTTATATGAGAGTTTTATAATTTCGGATTTTACATAATTTCACATTTCGAAGGCAAATCATATTTCAAGGCTTTGCATGTTTATATTTTTAGCATTCTCGTCCATTTCCAAATTTTATTTTTATTTTTCTAACCTTTCGCTTTTGTAGATTATTTTAAAAATTCAGTGATTAAAATAAAAATTGAAAAATTAAAATAGGAAAAATAAATATTTGGGTGTGAAGAATGAGCTTCAATCTTTCATTCAAAATAATTTTAATTCCATTTCGAAGCCATTTCAAGTTTATAAAAATGTTTAAAGTTGTTGTCATATGAGAGTTTTATAATTTTGAATTTTATATAATTTTGCATTTCAAAGGTAAATCATATTTCAAGGCTTTGCATGTTTATATTTTCAGCATTCTGATCCATTTGCAAATTTTATTTTTATTTTTCTAACCCTTCTCTTTTGTAGATTATTTTAAAACTTCGACGATTAAAATAAAAATAAAAAATTAAAATGGTAAAAATAAATAAATGGGTGTGAAAAATGAGCTTCAATATTTCATTCAAAACAATTTTGATTCCATTCTAAAGTCATTTTGAATTAATAAAAATTATTTAAAGTTGTTATATGAGAGTTTTATAATTTTGGATTTTACATAATTTCACATTTCGAAGGTAAATCATATTTCAAGGCTTTGCATGTTTATATTTTCACATTTTGGTTTATTTCTATATTTTATTTTTATTTTTCTAACCCTTCTCTTTTGTAGATTATTTTAAAACTTCAGCAATTAAAAATAAAAAAAATTAAAATAAAAATACCAAAAAAAAAAATACATGGGTGTGAAGAATGAGCTTCGATATTTCATTCGAAACAATTTCGATCACATTCCAAAGTTATTTTGAATTTATAAATATTATTTAAAGTTGTTATGTGAGAGTTTTATAATTTTAAATTTTACATAATTTCATGTTTCAAAGATAAATTAGATTTTTTTTTTGGTAAATAAAAGTCTTCATTAATTATCGGGTTTTGCAGGTTAACCCAAAACCTATTACAATATCCAACCTTCTGCTGAGATTGTAGATCCTAGTCATCTTTGAAACTTTCTTACCAGAAATTGTGTTGAATCCTCTACAACACCTTACTAACAAAGCACACTCATACCTAAACATAACTGTAAACATTACTCACATTGACAGGAATTGAAGTTTGGAACTTTGCACTTGTAAAACCTATTGCTTGCCCATTTCCTATTCTCTGTCAGAATCTTCCAAGGCTTACACTCTGTTACCTTCATTTCCAATTTGGTATGATTTAGAGAGAAACCCCATAGTTATTACCAGCTCCATGGGGAAAGAACACCCATTCATATTTCTCCTTAACGGGTAGGTTTCTTTTCATGACTAATAATGTTTTCCACTTCACGTGGCACACCTTGTGTCCATGTCACCAAACTACCAACATCAACACCTATGTTGGCTAATTTTTCAGTTGACCTGTTGGCCTCACAATACACATGACGAGCCCTCCTGTTCTGTCTTTCCACAAAAAGGATCCTCACTTCATGGATGACTCTCTCGATTCTCCATGGAGGTTTTTTGCCATTGGTTAACAGGTTGATGATGTTCATGGAATCACCTTCAATCATCAAGTTACCTTGAGTTGCTTGGGCTACTTGTAACCCTCTCCAAAGGGCTTTAGCTTCTGCTTTTTTATTAGTTCTGATTCCCAATGGTTCAATGAAGGCCTTGACAAGATTTCCTTGATGATCCTTAATTATTCCTCCAGCTCCAACTCTTCCCGGGTTCTCCTTGGCTACACCATCAAAATTAGATTTCAAGGCTTTGTATGTTTATATTTTTAGCATTCTAGTCTATTTTCAAATTTTATTTTTATTTTTCTAACCCTTTTCTTTTGTAGATTATTTTTAAAATTTAGCAATTAAAATAAAAATTAAAAAAAATAAAATGCCAGAAATAAATACATGGGCGTGAAGAATGAGTTTCAATATTTTATTCGAAATAATTTTGATCCCATTCTAAAGCCATTTCAAATTTATAAAAAATATTTAAATTTGTTGTTATATGAGAGTTTTATAATTTCATATTTTACATAATTTCACATTTTGAAGGTAAATCAGATTTCAAGGCTTTGCATGTTTATATTTTCAGCATTTTGGTCCATTTCCAGATTTTCCTTTATTTTTCTAACCCTTATTTTTTGTAGATTATTTTAAAAAAATTGGCTATTAAAAAAAAATTAAAATGCCAAAAAAAAATACATGGGTGTGAAGAATGAGCTTCATTATTTCATTTAAAATAATTTCAATCCCATTCAGAAGCCATTTCAAATTTACAAAAATTATTTAAAGTTGTTGTTATATGAGAGTTTTATAATTTCAAATTTTACATAATTTCGTATTTTGAAGGTAAATCAGATTTCAAGGCTTTGCATGTTTATATTTTTAGCATTCTGGTCCATTTTCAGATTTTATTTTTATTTTTCTAACCCTTCTCTTTTGTAGATTATTTTAAAAATTTAGTGATTAAAATAAATAAAATAAATTAAATTACCAAAAATAAATACATGGGTGCGAAGAATGAACTTCAATATTTCATTCAAAACAATTTTGATTCTATTCTGAAGCCATTTTTAATTTATAAAAAATATTTAAAGTTGTTATATGAGAATTATAATTTTAGATTTTACATAATTTTGCATTTCGAAGGTAAATCATATTTCAAGGCTTTGCATGTTTATATTTTCGGTATTTTGGTCCATTTGTAAATTTTATTTATTTATTTCTAACCCTTCTCTTTTGTAGATTATTTTAAAACTTCGACAGTTAAAATAAAAAATAAAAAATAAAAAGCCAAAAATAAATACATGGGTGTGAAGAATGAGCTTCAATATTTCATTCAAAACAATTTTGATCTCATTCTGAAGTAATTTTGAATTTATAAAAATTATTTAATGCTGTTATATGAGAGTTTTATAATTTCAAATTTTACATAATTTCGTATTTTGAAGGTAAATCGTATTTCAAGGCTTTGCATGTTTATATTTTTAGCATTTTCATCCATTTCTAGGTTTTATTTTTATTTTTTCTAACCCTTCTCTTTGAAGATTATTTTAAAACTTTTATGATTAAAATAAAAAAATAAAAATAAATAGAATGCCAAAAATAAATGAATGGGTGTGAATAATGAGCTTCAATATTTCATTTGAAATAATTTCGATCCCATTCCAAATCCATTTTGAATTTATAAAAATTATTTAAAGTTGTTATATGAGAGTTTTTAATTTTGAATTTTGCATAATTTTATATATGCGAGTTTTTTTTTTTAAATTAGGGTTTACTCCTAGATGGTAAGATCTAATGTTGATTATATCAACGATAAAAAAAAACACCTAAAGTAGACAACATCAGGGTTATGCATAAGGGGTCATCTCCAAAATGTATTTATAAAAATTTGACGAATTAGTTTCAAAATTCAGGTGAATAGTATCAAAACACATGTAGAAGGCGAATAGTATCAAAACACATGTTGGAAATTTAAACTTAAAATGGTCAAATTATTATAAAATTGGGGGGAATCGACCCCCCAAAAAAAATTGCACCCAAATTTTTTTGGCTAATGGGCCTTGGTCAAGGGTCCCAAATATTAGCCAATTCCAAATTTCAAAAATCCTAATTTTAGCCAATTGGCTATAAATAGTTGCTATGCATAACCCTGAACAACATGATTATCTCTTTTAAGTTTTATAAACACACAATCAAATGATCAAAGAAGCAGACAAGCAAACAATGTGATTATCTCCTTTAAGTTTTAAATGTGAATTCCTAAGTTTTTTAGTGTATTTAGATTTGTTGTTTTGCAAAGAATCTCTTTCACATGTTTTGAATGTTTGTTGATGTAACTCTCAATTGTTTAATTGGATTTCACATATACACTCATAGCTCAAAAATTGGTAATGAAATTCTGATCATGTGTACCAACCAAAGTATGGAGATGAAACCCATACCCAGTTAGGGAGCATAGGTCCTATCGGTCCTCACCCAATACTCACTTAGTCAGTGTTATACCCTTAGAAGAGGAGTACATGAACATTTTCCAAGCTACATTGAATCTTGAAGCCAACTTTGGCCAAAAATAGGGTAAATGGGATTCGAGCCAATAGATGGAGATGAAACCCATCGTCATTGAACTCTATCAATGGCTAGGGATGAATTCCAACTCACTAACATTAAAAATAAGTGTGTTGTGTGTGATTCCTTTTAAAATTATTGAAATATAACAATATATTGTTCAATGATTGTTTACTAAATACATGAAATTGTATTTTACTTTTAGAATCATAAGTATATATATAAAAGGAAGCTAAAAAATTTGTAAACTATATGAAACCCTAACCCTTAGATAGGTCATAAATAGGAAAACCAAACAAATGCATTTTGAAAGGCTATTCTTTTTCCTATTTTTCGTTGATTTGTTAATGCAAAATTTAGAAATATGAAATCTAACTTTCAATTGCACACAAAAGACAACAAAAACTGAAATTTAATCTTTTTGAAACAACCTAGATGCAAAGTGAACATTTAGAATATTTACCTTTTATGTTCTGAAACTTGATGTTTCTGGAAATTTTTGCAAAAACCCCCTGGTTTGGTGATATTCCCTATGTGATACAACTACAACTTTGGGGGCTATCCTTGGCAAGGATATTTACAATGGCCATCCCTGGCAGTTCCAACTAGGAATTTTATAGTTATTCCTGCTTAGAATGGCTAGAATATACAACACACAAAACACAAAAAGGATGTCAAAAATGATAAAAATAAAAGGGAACAAGGGACAAGTGGTCCCACCATGATAGCCAATGAAGAAGCACAAAAAATTACATGCCTATATGATTGAAACTGAAATGGTATCTATTATTTTCAAGAAAGCATGCAAAGAAAAGGTGCAAAAGATGTAACTATTGAAATGATGAATACTTTAGAGTAAAAAGGAGGAGATTTCTCCTTGTATTTATAAATTTATCAATTACAAAATGTTAAAATACATACCCTTTCAGGGCTTATCATATTAATACATTTTAGATTACAAATTACAAGGGAATGAATCCCTCCATGAGCTTAATGGCATGTTTCAATGTTCTTCTCACAACCCACAATTGAGATCTAATCTTGGGCTTCTTTTAATCTACCTCTTAGCTCCTCCCTCATGCCTATAATACCTGCACCTACACACAATATATTGAAAATTGTTAATAACATGTGTTTTATATTGAAAACCTTGAAAAGTGTGTAAGAAAGTAAAAATTGTTTATGACAAATAAAAACAACTTCAAATGACTTGCAAATCTAATATGATGTTATTAATATTATTTGGGAAATATTTGAGCATAAATTAAATTGTAATTGTGATCAAAACCTACGGTCGTTCCTAGTAGGAAAAACTAAGACTACAATTACAAAAACATAAAGTGACCAATCAAATCTACTCAAAACTTAACCAAAATTAATTAGTAGACTAATCTAATGTTTTAGGATTGATATATGGTGAAATTGCATCAAAATTGTTAGCCATTTGGTGGTTGTCCCTGGCAAGTGCAACTAGGATTGTTATTCATCCCTAGTAGGGATGGTCACACAACTAGGTGGTTTTTGTCACCAATTCCAAGGGGATCTGGTTTAGAAATATCCAAAATGTGTTGTCATTGAATTTGGTCAAATAACTCTTATATTTTCATGTTTCAGAATTGATTAACATATTTTGGGATTCCCTTGAAAGCACCTTCGAATGAAGATATTTTCAAGAAAAATACTTGGGCAAATATTGAGGACAAATGTGAGTAGCACTTCGTGAGCAATGTTTGTTATTATCTCTTTTTGAAATTAGGTGAGAGAACCTCAATTTACAGCCCAAGAAGGGTAAAAGGGGAAAAGGGGCAAGTTCTTGCATGCAAGTGTTGTCACTTCTCCATTCCTTTTCCATGCATAAGGTGAAAGAGGATGCCCATTTGGGCTTCCAATTTGTAGGTCCTAATGATTATGACACTATCCCAATCAATTTTGGGTTATTAGGTGAGATAAATGGCAGTAATTGATTACCATTTGTCTCACCCTTTGACTTTTAGGGGGTATGGTTCATGGCATTCCCACCCATGAACGGTTGCATGTGGCCATCCCTAGGTGGGATGATCATGAACTATGGCCATCCTATGGTGGGATGGCCATGGCTACATGGCCCAAAACCTCGCAAAAGTGGGTTAAACCCTCCCAAAAGGGTTTAGGAGCCCTAATTAACCCCTGAGGGTTACCTAATGGGGCCATATGATGTCGATAAAAATGGTGCATAACAGTATTATTCGATTTACATGATTTTAGTGTCTACATCAACTAACTTGAAAACCAGTGCACAAATTAGATCATAACAAGTAATATAATATGATTTATCAATACTCTATACATTCAATGTATGCTTGGCACCTTGTCAACCAATCACACAATGATATGTGATGGCCTCCTATTCATTGTAGGTACTAATTTTTAATGTTTTCAAAGGTTTTTTTGGATTTTTTTTTTGTGATTTTAGTTTTAAAATTGTAGGGGGTATAAGTTTTGTATATGGAAATATTTTAAGCCCTTACATAGATTTTTCAATATCTCTACAGTGGTACTATTGTTTTTTGTATAGTTACACATATTTTTATATTTTGAAATAATATATATAGATCACCATGTGCCCTTATTAAGTGGTCCTAACTATGCTACCTAGAAGATTAAGATTAAAGCTCTAGTCTAAAGTAAGGGGTTACTCAAATATTTGAATGAGGATCCACATAATACTAATTATAAAGAAATAAATCTACAAGGATAATAAGGATAAGACCCATGGTTTCATTATTATTCATGTTCAAATTGTATATGACACTCATGTTAGTAGCACCATGGGTCCTAAAATGGTACTTAAGAAATTTTAGGGATTTTCTGGTCAAATTAATTTCACATAAATTTGTATGTTGGAGACCGAGATGGAACTCTTATCCATGGAATTATTTGATACTATTTATGAATATATCAATCAATTCAATAAACTATAAAAGGTCATTTGAATTGTAAGAGAATTACCCAAGGAAATAAGAGAAGAACAAGAAGCATTGGAGAAATAAAATGGCACAAACTACTCAACATTATATTCAAAAATATGTCTGAAACATATGATATTGTTACTTTTATATTTAATATTATTTGTGTGGGATTTCTAAATTCTCTTGGACCACCCACTAATAAGGTATTTAAGTACCTTTTACACCATCAAGCTAAAATACATAGGCATAAGAAAAGTTCTATTTTTAATCAAGCTCACCCAAAGAAGTTGTTGCCAAGGTTTAGAATAACAAGAAATCAAAAAAGAATGAAAAAAATCAAAGACATATTCTAAGAATCCTACTTATGAATTTTACAAAATGGAAGGGCACAAGGTAGAATTTTATAGGATTCAAATCAACCAACTTGAGGAAGCAATAATAAAGGGCATGTTAATGTCACTCTCTTCTATGCACAAGGTGACAAATTTGAAGGATAAACCTCACAAGTTCATGTAGTGGTTTATTCTACATATTGAACATCCACTTATGTATATAAGTAGATAGTATATTTAGAGGCAACTAGACACATGATAAAGCACAAGCATATCCTACAAGGCCATAACAAAGTACATGCAAGGGAACACATTATGATTGAATATGATTCTTCATTACAAGTTAGAATATGTGGAGACATTAGCATTGAATATTCATCATTTGATGAAGTAATTTGTTTTCCTAATATTGACCCTAATCTTTTATCTACTTATTGTTTTACTCATACAATTAAGAAGGTCAATTTTTGTCCTGATAGATGGGTAATTAAATATATATACAATGATATCAAAATATTGTTTCTAGTTATTATGATGATATTAACCACATGTATAATTTGGTACAAAGACCTACCTCTTCTACACGTCCTTTTAGGAAGAAAACATTTTTTGTTATAGTTAGACATGCAGATAATGAAAGTGAAAACTGGGATCACAAGGTTGGATGTCTAAAGATCCTTAATATACATGGGCTAGCAATAGATGACCATTGTAATTCCATACATATCCCCTCCAAATGGTGTATTTGAGGGATTTATAAGAAAGCATTATAGGGATACCTTTCCAAAATGGGTTTCAAGTTGAGCATCTCATCCCTTGAAGATCATGCATAGTGATATTTGGCAACCTATGGACACATTATCTCTCTTAAGAAATAGATACTTCTTTTTTATTGATTATTATCTAGATATGTATGGTTGTCTACCATTTTCCATAATAATGATGTTTTTGATAGGTTTAGAAGACCTTATTGAAGATGAACTAGATAGGAGAATTAAATGTATAATAATATATGGGGTGAATGAATATGTTAGCTATGTTATTAATGGTGTTTTGCTTCTCATGAGATTGCATATAAGAATAGTTTTTACTTTACTATTAATCATAATGGTGTAGTTGAGATGAAAAATAGGATAATATGGAAGTGACGTGATGTATGATTCATGCCAAGGGGATAAATCATAAGTTTTGGAATGAGGCTATTACTTATGCAACATACATCATCAAAGAATTTTACATTAGGGTATTTTAGGGAATGACATATCTTAAGAAAATGATAGGGGATAAGCTTGATGTATCCCAATTTTGTATATTTACGTCTTCAACATCGGCTTAGATACCTAAGGATATTTAGGAGGCAGCAAAGACTCATAAATGCATTTTATGGGGTGTTCAGATACCTTAAAGGCATATAATATTTATGATATCTAAAGGTATGAGGTTTTGATTTGAATATATGTCATCTTTGATGAGATTTTTCTAGGTATTCCTTCCACTCCCCACCTAATATTTTAGCAACTAATTATTCTAAATATTTGACCATATTTTATTTAGTTGTTTCTTCCAATAATTTGGATGGATTTACTACAATTAGAACATCTTCTCCTTCATATTTATCCTTGAGCGGTAGTTCTTTGTCTATTGATTTTACCTCTTTATCAGTAGCACCACAACCAACACTCTTTTCTCTAGTATTAGTGTGTGATGAGAATGATGCATTAGTTAATAATGCTTCAATATTACATGATGATGAGTTGGATTAATTAATTTTAGATTTTGATGTTGAGTTATCATAAGATACACATGACTCTTCCTCAAATTTTCCAATACCCAAATGGATTAAGATGCTTTTGAAGGATGCAAATGAGTCTAGAGGATAAAATACACATTAAATAGTTAGATAGATAAGCACAAAATATACCTTTTTTCTAAGGGATTATCTCAATAAAAGGAAGTGGACTGCTTCAAGACTTTTGTACTAGTGACTAGGATAGACATAGTTGAGATGATTCTCTTTATTATTTTCTCCATTGTGACTAGGATAGATGTAGTTGGAAATTGGTCCACCTAAATCTCCCTAGATAAATGGGCACTCTTTATCTATATTTCCATCTCATTCAAATATTCATAAATAGGGATTTTTTATCTAGTGATATTTAGGTAGAAATTTACATGTAATAGCCACCTAGTCTTGACCTTCAAGGACCAATTCCATTGGTTTATCATTTAGGTATATCTTTATATCAAATTAAGAAATTTTCTCATGCATGGTATGAGAATATTTGTTCATTTTATCTTAGATATTGGTTTCAATGACATGAAGTTGAATGTGATATTTACATCAAATATTTTAATGGAAAAAAATTATGATTGTGTTGTATGCTAATGATCTTCTTATCACTAGTAGCTCATCTACTTTCATCCAAGACATGAAGTCATAGCTTTAGTCCACTTTTGAGATGATATATTTGGCATTTCTACATTATGTTTAGGGATTTACATTGATCAAATGGATTTTGGCATCATCATATCTCATCCAAAGTATTCTTTGGATCTTATTTAGCATTTCAGGATAAAGGATTATAGCTACATTCATACTCCTTTTGGATCAGGTCTAAAAAATTGGGTTGATTGAACCACATATTTGGTAGATGACTTATTATATTGATCTCTTATGGGAAGACTTGTCTATCATACTCATATTGGACTTGATATAGCATTTAGTTTTAGCTATTAGTCTATATTAATGGAAGCACCCTAGAAGAGTCATTATATAGCAGCTAAGAGGAATCTTAGATACATCAACGGGACCTATTATATAGGTATTCACTACTTCATTGGATATCCTTTAATTTAGAAAAATAATTAATATTACAATTGGGTAGGTGACTTGGATGAGTGATGCTCCATCATAAGCTTTATATTCTATTTGAGATTAGACCTAGTTTCCTGATGATTTAGATTCTAATCTACATCAACAGAAGTTGAACACTATGTTGTTAATGAGGTAGCTAAGCACCTCAGGTGAATGCTCATGATATTAGAGGAGATTAGCATTTCTTAAATGTTTTTAGTCACTCTTCCATGTGATAATTAGAGCACCATCCAAATTGTTTGTAATCTAGTGTTCTATTAGTGGATAAAACATTTAAAAATATGGATGGACTTTGTGAGCTAGAATCATCCATTTGTAATTATTGATCAAGTGATTGTACCTTTATTAGAGTAGAAAATAGATATTTTGACCAAGGTCGTGCCTAAGATCATGTTTGCGTGCATGTGGGAGCTTCTTGGATTTGAAGAGTATCTCTTAAGTGGTGATGATAAGTAAGGGTATCTCTCTTTGTCCCCCATTCTATACAATTTCGATCCCATTTTGAAGCCATTTTGAATTTATAAAAATGATTTAATATTATTGTTATATGAGAGTTTTATAATTTCATATTTTATATAATTTCACATTTCGAAGATAAATCATATTTCAAGGCTTTGCATGTTTATATTTTTAGCATTATGATCCATTTCAAAATTTTATTTTTATTTTGCTAAACCTTCTCTTTTGCAGATTATTTTAAAACTTCAACAATTAAAATAAAAAAGAAAAAAAATTAAAATTAAAATGCCAAAAATAAATGCATGGGTGTGAAGAATGAGCTTCAATATTTTATTCGAAATAATTTTGATCCCATTCCAAATCCATTTCAAATTTATAAAAAATATTTAAAGTTGTTATTGTATGAGAGTTTTATAATTTCGCATTTCAAAGAAAAATCAAATTTCAAGGCTTTGCATGTTTATATTTTCTGCAATCTAGTCAATTTCAAGATTTTATTTTTATTTTCTTAATCCTTCCCTTTTGTAGTTTACTCTAAAAATTTGGTGATTAAAAAAAATAAAAAATAAAATAAAATGCCAAAATTAAATACATGGGTGTGAAGAATGAACTTCAATATTTCATTCAAAATAATTTTGATCTCATTCCAAAGCTATTTCAAATTTATAAAATTTATTTAATCTTGTTATTATAAGTGAGTTTTATAATTTCGTATTTCGAAGGTAAATCAAATTTCAAGGCTTTGCATGTATATATTTTTTGCATTTTGGTCCATTTAAATATTTTATTTTTATTTTTCTAACCCTTCTCTTTTGTAGTTTACTTTAAAACTTTAGTGATTAAAATAAAAATAAAAATAAAAATGCCAAAAAAAAATACATGGGTGTGAAGAACGAGCTTCAATATTTCATTCGAAACAATTTCGATCCATTCCGAAGCCATTTCAAATTTATAAAAAATATTTAAATTTATTATATGACAATTTTATAAATTTAGATTTTACATAATTTTTTTTTTTTGGTAAATAAAAGTCTTCATTAATTACCGGGTTTTGTAGGTTAACCCAAAACCTATTACAATATTCAGCCTTCTGCTGAGATTGTAGATCCTAGTCATCCTTAATACTTTATTACCAAAAATTGTGTTGAATCCCCTACAACACCTTACTAACAAAGCACACCCATACCTAAACATAACTATAAACATTACTTACATTGACAGGAATTGAAGTTTGGAACTTTGCACTTGTGAAACCTGTTGCTTGCCCATTTCCTATTCTCTGTTGGAATATTCCAAGGCTTACACCCTGTTACCTTCATTTCCAATTTGGTATGATTTAGAGGGAAACCCATAGTTATTACCAGCTCCATGGGGAAAGAACATCCATTCATCTTTCTCCTTAACGGGTAGGTTTCTTTTCATGACTAATAATGTTTTCCACTTCACGTGGCACACCTTGTGTCCATGTCACCAAACTACCAACATCAACACCTATGTTGGCTAATTTGTCAGTTGACCTGTTGACCTCATGGTACACGTGATGAGCCATCCTATTCTGTCTTACCGCAAAAAGGATCCTCACTTCATGGATGACTCCCTCGATTCTCCATGGAGGTTTTTTGCCATTGGTTAACAGGTTGATGATGTTCATAGAATCACCTTCAATCATCAAGTTACCTAGAGTTGCTTGGGCTACTTGCAACCCTCTCCAAAGGGCTCCAGCTTCTGCTTCGTTATTAGTTCTGATTCCCAATGGTTCAGCAAAGGCCTTGAGCAGATTTACTTGATGATACTAGATTATTCCTCCAGCTCCAATTCTTCCCAGGTTCTCCTTGGCTGCACCATCAAAATTTAGTTTAAACCAACCGTGGGGGGGTGGCTCCTAAGAAATCCCATTTTTGCGATTGGGCAAAGGAATGGAAGGTTTGTCCTCAATACCTAAGGCCCAAGCTAATTGTTTTTCTTCGGGAAGAATTGAGTGGTTCTCATCCACTAAGGTGCTAAGGTTTTCTTTCGCAAAGACAATAATCCTGTTGAGGATGGTTTTTGGGTTGTGAATGGTATCCTTAAAGGCTCTATGGTTCCTTTCTAGCCAAATCTGCCAGAGAAAATGATGCCAACAAATTTTCCATAGGTACTTAAGTTTTAGGCTAACAAAGGGTTGAGTCCATTGATGGAACACTTCGGATATAAGAGTAGGCTTAACCCACGAGATCCTAAAGGCTTAGAAAAGTTCATCCAGGATGGACTCCACTGTCGGACACTCCAGAAACAATTGTTGGGTTGTCTCCCATATTGCCCTGCACATGTAGCAATGGTTAGCAATAACCATACCTTTGGATAACATATTGTCCATAGTGAGGATTTTTCCTTGAATCACCGACCATGAAAAAAAGGATATTTTAGGAATTAAGCCTTTGATCCAAACCAAACTTGGTTGAAATTGTTGACCTTCCACATTGAGAAGCAAATTATAGGCAGAATTAACTGTGAAGTCACCACTTTAGTCTCAACCCAAACAATGTGATCATCCTCTCTAGAGGGAATAATTTGCTGAGTTAAAATGTTATAAAGCTCTTCAAACTCCGTTTCAAAACCCTGTACTCTGATGTGTTTCCACCTGTTGATATTTATATCCTGCCACATATAATTTGCAACCTTCTTCCTAATATTCTGCTCCATATGCTCTTGAATCCTAGCCAAATGAGGATTCTGGGATAACTCCTCAGCTCTCACCCATCGATCCTTCCAAAAGTCTATTGTTTGCCCATTTCCTAGAATCCATCTAAGACCTTTCTTGACAAGATCCCTACTTGTGAGGATTGCCTTCCAAAAAGCAGACTCCCTGCTTGCTAAGTTGTCATTAAGGAATTTCACACCTTGGAGGTATTTCCTCCTAACTATGGTAGTCCATTCATTATCGACCTTAGTCAATAAATGCCATGCTTGTTTGGCTAACAGAGCTGTATTGAGATGAGCAACTCTCCTCAATCCTAACCCCCCATCAGCTTTAGGTTTGCAAACATTGTTCCAACATACTAAGTGGATCCTTTTCTTATCCTCAGTCCCTGACTGCAGAAATTTTTTTTGAAGTCGCTCAATTTTGTGATACACCTTTCTAGGAGCTCTGAAGACTGATAGGAAGTAAACAGGTATACTTTGAAGTGAAGCCATAGTTGAAACTGCTTTGCCTGCTTGAGATAACAGATGTCCTTTCCAACCTGCTAGCTTTTTTTAGATCCTCTCTAGAACTATGTTCCACATTTATCCTTTAGGTTTCCCTATAAACAGGGGAAGACCTAAATAGGATGTGGGAAGGGATGCAATCTGACATTCCATGATCCTTGCTATGTTGTTTTGCCTAGGAATAGGGGTATTGATGAAATAAAGTTTGCTCTTATCAAAATTCACTTTTTGTCCAGTCGCTTCTTCATACATTATGAGAATATTTTTAATCCTTCTTGCCTCAACCACAGAATCCAAAGTCAGTAGCAATGTATCATCAACAAATTATTGATGTATCACTAGGGTAGTTAGCGATGTGGTCTTGATACCTAATATAAGTCCAACTATCGTTGTTGCCTTAATGGTTCTTCCCAAGGCCTCAGATACAATGATGAACAACATAGGACTTATGGGATCTCCTTATCTTAGACCACATTTGCTTTGAAAAATACCTACAGTAGACCCATTAACCAAAATTGAAAAACAAGGCTTAGAAATACACTCTCTTATTAACTTGACTCATTTCATGTTGAAGCCAAATTTTAATAAAACTGCCTCTAGGAATTCCCAATTTATCTTGTCATAAGCTTTGTTCATGTCTAACTTTAAATCCATGACTACTTTTTTGGTCTGAGTGGCTGTATGAAGAGCCTCATGAACAGTAATAACTCCATCTAAGATTTATCTTCCTTTTACAGAACTTCCTTGACTTGGATCAATGATAACCGGTAGAACTTTCTTCAAATAGTTGGCTAAAACTTTGGACAGAATTTTATAGGATATATTACACAGGCTAACCGGCCTAAAGTCAGCCATAGTCTTGGGGTTGGGGCCTTTAGGAATCAAAGCAATGAAAGTTGAATTGAAACCCCTTGGAATATTATTTGAACTTTGGAACTCTTTGATTGCAACAATAACTTTTGCTCCAACAATATCCCAACAAACTTGGAAAAATTGCGGTGAAAACCCATCCGTCCCAGGAGCTTTGTCAGGATCCATGTTAAACAAAGGCTTCTTGATCTCTTCATCTAAAAAAGTTGTTGTAAGAGACTCGTTAATCATTTCATCAATGAGTTGTGGAATGAATTGAAGGAGAGAGTCCTTTGCTTAGGCATTACAAGCCCGTTCTTCACACAATAATGAACTAAAAAAATTAATAGCCTCGTCCAATTCATTCCACAACTAAGACTACAACCATAAAAACATAAATTGACCCATTAAATCTACTCAAACATCAAAATTGTTAGCCATTTGGTGGCCATCACTAGCAAGTGCAACTAGGATTTTTATCCATATCTATTAGGGATAGTAACACAACTGGGTGGTTTTTACTACCAATTCCAAGGGGATTTGGTTTAGAAATCTCCTAAATGTGTTATCATCGAATTTGGTCAAATAACTATCAAATTAGATAGATTTTGGAATCGATTAGTGTATTTTGGAATGCCCCTGAAAGCACCTTCGAATGAAGATATTTTTAGGGATTATAATTAGGAAAATATTGAGGACAAATGTGAGCAGCACTTCATGAGAAATCCTTGTTATTATCTCTTTTTGAAATTGGGTGAGAGAACCTCAATTTATAGCCCAAAAAGAGTAAAAGGGGCAAAGGGGTAAGTTTTGTCATGCAAGGCAAGTTATTCCACTTGTCCATTCCCTAAGGGGTAAGTTTTGGCATGCAAGGCAAGTGTTGCCACTTGTCCATTCCTTTACCATGCATAGGGTGAAAGAGGATGCCCATTTGAGCCTCCAATTTGTAGATCCTAATGCTTATGATAGCCTCCCAATATATTTTGGGTGATTAGGTGGGATAAATGGTAGTAATTGATTGTCATATGTCCCACCCTTTGACTTTTGGAGGGTCTAGTTCATGGCCATACCACCCAGGGATGATTACATGTGGTCATCCTTGGATGGTATGACCATGAACTATGGCCATCCTAGGGTGGGACAGCCATGGCTACATGGCCCAAAACCTACCAAAAGTGGGGTAAACCCTCCCAAAAGAGGTTGGGATCCCTAATTAACCCCTGATGATTGCCCAATGGGACTATATGATGTTGATAATAGTGTTGCATAATAGTATTATTTGATTTACATTATTTTAGTGTCTACATCAATTAACATGATAGGCCTTAAAACTAACTTGGAAACCAATGCATAAATTAGATCATAACAAGTAGTGTCATGTGATTTATCAATACTCTATACATTCAATACATGCTTGGTACCTTGTCAACCAATCAAACATTGATATGTGATGGCCTCTTGTTTGTTGTAGGTACTGATTTTTTAATATTTTCAAAGGTTTTTGGAAGTATTTTTATGATTTTAGTTTTAAAATTGTAGGCAGCATAAATTTTGTTTATGGAAATATTTTAAGCCCTTACACAAATTTTTCATTATCTCTACAGTGGTACTATTTTTTTGGTATAATTACACATATTTTTATATTTTAAAATAATAGATATAGATCACCATGTGCCCTTATCAAGTGATCTTAACTATGCTACCTAGAATATTAATATTAAAGCTCTACTCTAAATTAAGGGGTTACTCAAATATGTGAATGAGGATCCTCATAATACTAATTCTAAAGAAATAGTTCTACAAGGATAAGAAGGATAATACCCATGGTTTCATTGTTATTCATGTTGAAAATGTATATGACACTCATGTTAGTAGCACCATGGGTCCTAAAATGGTACTTGAGAAATTTTAGAGATTGTGTGATCAAATTAATTTTACATAAATTAATTGTTGGAGATTGAGGTGGAACCCATATCCATGGAATGATTTGATACTATTTATGAATATATCAATCAATTCAAGAAACTATAAGGGGTTATTTGAATTGCAAGAGGATTACCAAAGGAAATAAGAGAAGAACAAAAAACATTGGAGAAAGAAAAAGACACAAACTACTCAACATTATCTTCAACAATATGTCTGAAACATATGAGATTGTTTCGTTTATCTTTAATATTCTTTGTGTGTTATTTCTAAATTCTCTTGCACCACCCACTAATGAGGTATTTAAGTACCTTTTACACCATCAAGCTAAAATACATAGGCATAAGGAAAGTTCTATTTTTAACCAAGCTCACCCAAAGAAGTTGTTGCCAAGGTTTAAAATGACAAGAAATAAAAAAAAAAATGAAAAAATACCAAAGATATATTTTAAGAAGCCTACTTATAAATTTTGCAAAATAGAAGGACACAAGGTAGGATTTTATAGGATTCAAATCAAGTAACTTGAGGAAGCAATAATAAATGGCATGTTGATGTCACTCTTTTCTATGCATAAGGTAACAACTTTTATGGATAAACCTCACAAGCTCATGTAGTGGTTTATTGTACATATTGAACATCCACTTATGTAGATAAGTAGATAGTAGATTTAGAGGAAACTAGACACATGATAAAGCACAAGCATATCCTACAAGGCCATAACAAAGCACATGCAAGGGAACACATTATTATTGAATATGATTCTTCATTATAAGTTCGAATATGTGGAGATATTAGCATTGAATCTTCATCATTTTGTGAAGTAATTTGTTTTCCTAATATTTTCCCTAGCCTTTTATCTACTTATTGTTTTGCTCATACAAATAAGAAGGTAGATTTTTGTCCTGATAGATGGGTAATTAAATATATAGACAATGGGCTCAAAACTATTGCTTCTAGTTATTATGATGAGATTGACCACATGTATAAGTTGGGACAAAGACCTACTTCTTCTACACATCCTTTTAGGAAGAAAAAATTTGTTGCTATAGTTACACATGTGGATAATGAAAGTTAAAGGTGGCATCACAAGCTTAGACAACTATATATCCTTGAGATACATGAGATAGAAATAGATGCCCATTGGAATTCCATACATATCCCCTCCAAATGGTGTATTTGAGGGATTTATAAGAAAACATTATAGGGAGCCTTTCCAAAAGGGGTTGTAAGTTGGGCATCTCGTCCCTTGAAAATTATACATAATGATATTTGGCAACCTATGGACATATTATCTCTCTTAAGAAATATATACTTATTTTTTTTATTGATGATTATCTTGATATGTGTGGTTGTATACAATTTTCCATAAGAATAATATTTTTGATAGGTTTAGAAGACCTTATTGAAGATGAACTAGACAAGAGAATTAAATGTACAATAATAGATGAGGTGAACGAATATGTTAGCTATGTTATTAATGGTGTTTTGTTTCTCGTGGGATTGCATATCAGAATATTTTTCACTTTACTATTAATCATAATGGTGTGGTTGAGATGAAAAATAGGGTAATATGGAAGTGACGTGATGTATGATTCTTACCAAGGGGATAAATCATACGTTTTGGGATGAGGCTATTACTAATGAAACATACATCATCAACAAAGTTCATATTAGGGTACTTTATGGAATGATATATCTTAAGTAATTGATAGGAGATAAGCTTGATGTATCCCAATTTTGTATATTTAGGTATTCAACATGGGCTTAGATACCTAAGGATATTTAGGAGGTAGCAAAGACTCATAAATGCATTTTATGGGGTGTTTAGATACCTTAAAGGCATATAATATTTATGATATTTAAAGGAATGGG
Source organism: Wollemia nobilis (assembly GCA_028583015.1). Lineage (NCBI taxonomy): Eukaryota > Viridiplantae > Streptophyta > Pinopsida > Araucariales > Araucariaceae > Wollemia > Wollemia nobilis. The sequence goes on from JAQPPZ010002882.1 coordinate 875,371, forward strand.
GTTTTGATTTAGATATATGTCAACTTTGATGAGATTTTTCTAGGTATTCCTTCCACCCCCACCTAAGATTTTAGCAACTAATTATTCTAAATATTTGACCATATTTGATTCAGTTGTTTCTTCTAATATTTTGGTTGGATTTATTATAAGTAGGACATATTCTCCTTCATATTTATCCTTGAGTGGTAGTTCTTTGTCTATTGATTTGACCTCTTTATTAGTAGTCCCACAACCAATACTATTTTCTCTAGTATTAGGGTATGATGAAAAGGATGCATTAGTTCATAATGCTTCAATAATACATGATGATGTGTTGGATTATTTAATTTAAAATTTTGATGTTGAGTTATCATAATATACACATGAGTCTTCCTCAATGTTTCCAATACCCAAACTAATTAAGATGCTTTTGAAGGATGCTTAGCTTGTTCTATATCTTGAGCAACATTGAAAGGCTCCTTCCTGAGCATTGCTTTTGAAGGTAGCACATTCTTATAATCCTCTCACATATTATTAGGCTAAGAATAGGATAGAATGAGAATATGCTATAGTGGTGGACTATGATGCTCTAATAAAGATAAAGACTTGGAAATTGGTCCCTCTTTTAGAAGGGAATAATTTTTTTGGATGCAAATTAGTCTAGAGGATCAAATACACATTAGACGATTAGATAGACAAAGCACAAGATATGCCTTTTTTCTAAGGTATTATCTCAAAAAAAGGAGTTGAATACTTCAATATATTTGTAGTAGTGACTAGGATAGACGTAGTTGAGATGATTCTCTTCATTTTTGTCTCCATTGTGACTAGGATAGATGTTGGAAATTGGTCCACCTAAATCTCCCTAGATAAATAGACACTCTTTATCTATATTTCCACCTAACTCAAATGTACATAAAGAGTGCCTATTTATCTAGGGATATTTAGGTGGAGATTTACATGTATTAGCCATCTAGTTTTGACCTTCAAGGAAATATTCAATTGGTTTATCATTTAGGTATATCATTATATCAAATTAAGAAATTTTCTCATGCATGTTATGAGAATATTTATTCATTTTATCTTAGTTTTTGGTTTCAATGACTTGAAGTTGAATGTGATGTTTACATCGAGTATTATGATGGAAAAATTTATGATTATGTTGTATGCTAATGATCTTATCACTAGTAGCTCATCTACTTTGGTCCAAGACATGAATTCATAACTTTAGTCCACTTTTGAGATGATATAATTGGGGTTTCTACATTATTTTTAGGGATTTACATTGATTAAATGTATTTTGGCATTATCATCTCTCATCCAAAGTATTCGTTGGACCTTCTTTAGATTTTTAGGATAAAGGATTATAATTGCATTTATATTTCTTTTGGCTTAGGTCTAAAAATTTGGGTTGATTGCACCACACATTTGGTAGATGCCTTATTATATTGATCTCTTATGGGAAGATTTATTTATCATACTCATATTAGACCTGATATAGCCTTTAGTGTTATCTATTAGTCTATATTAATACAAGAATCCTAGAAGAGTCATTAGATAGTAGCTAAGAGGACTCTTAGATACATCAAAGGGACCTATTAGATAGGTATTCACTACTTCATTGGATCTCCTGTAGTTTTGAAAAATAATTTAATATTACAATTGGGTAGGTGACTTGGATAAGTGATGCTCCACCATAAGCTTTATGTTCTATTTGAGATTAGACCTAGTTTCCTAATGATTTAGATGCTAATATACTATTCGTAGTCATCAACAAACATTGAATACTATGTTGTTAATGAGGTAGCTAAGCACCTCAGGAAAATGCTCATGATATTAGAGGTGATTGGCATTTCTTAAATATTTTTAGTCACTCTTCCATGTGATAATTAGAGCACCATCCAACTTGTTTGCGATCTAATGTTCTATAAGTGGATAAAACATATAAAAAATGGATGCACTTTGTGAGTTAGAATTATAGATATTTTGACCAAGGTCATGCCTAAGGTCATGTTTGTGTGCATGTAGGATCTTCTTGGATTTGAAGAGTATCTTTTAAGTTGTGATGATAAGTAAGGGTCCCTCTCTTTGTCCCCAATTCCATATAATTTTGATCTCATTTTCAAGCCATTTTGAATTTATAAAAAATATTTAATATTGCTATTATATGAGAGTTTTATAATTTCATATTTTATATAATTTTCCATTTCAAAGGTAAATCAGATTTTAAGGCTTTGCATGTTTATATTTTCAACATTATGATCTATTTCCAATTTTTATTTTTATTTTTCTAAACCTTCTCTTTTGCAGATTATTTTAAAACTTCAGCGATTAAAATTTAAAAATAAATAAATAAATAAATAAAAATTAAAATGCCAAAAATAAATACATGGGTGTGCATAATCAGTTTCAATCTTTCATTTGAAACAATTTCAATCCCATTCCGAAGACATTTCAAATTTATAAAAATTATTTAAAGTTTTCGTTATATGAGAGTTTTATAATTTTACATTTCGAAGGTAAATCATATTTCAAGGCTTTGCATATTTATATTTTATGCATTCTAGTCCATTTCAAGATTTTATTTTTATTTTTCTAACCCTTCTCTTTTGTAGATTACTTTAAAACTTTAGTGATTAAAATAAAAAATACAATGCCAAAAATAAATATATGGGTGTGAAGAATGAGCTTCAATATTTCATTCAAAAAAAAATTGATCTCATTATGAAGTCATTTCGAATTTATAAAAATTATTTAAAGTTGATGTTAGATGAAAATTTTATAATTTTGGATTTTACATAATATTACATTTTGAAGGTAAATCAGATTTTAAGGTTTGCATTTTCATATTTTCAGCATGTTGGTCCATTTGCATATTTTATTTTTTTTCTAACCCTTTGCTTTTACAAATTATTTTAAGACTTCGGTGATTAGAATAAAAATTAAAAAAATACTAAAAATAAATACATGGTGTGAAGAATGAGCTTCAATGTTTCATTTGAAACAATTTCGATCCTATTCCAAAGCCATTTTGAATTTATAAACATGATTTCGTTAATGTTATATGAGATTTTTATAATTTTGGATTTTATATAATTTTGTATTTTGAAGACAAATCAGATTTCAAGGCTTTGCATATTTATATTTTTAACATTCTGGTCCATTTGCAGATTTTATTTTTATTTTTCTAACCCTTCTCTTTTATAGATTATTTTAAAACTTCAATGATTAAAATAAAAATAGAAAAAATAAATACATGGGTGTGAAGAATGAGTTTCAATATTTCATTCAGAACAATTTTGAATTTATAAAAATCATTTAAAGTTGTTGTTATATAAGAGTTTTATAATTTATATTTTACATAATTTCGCATTTTGAAGGTAAATCAGATTTCAAGGCTTTGCATGTTTATATTTTTAGCATTCTGGTCCATTAGCAGATTTTATTTTTATTTTTTTAACCCTTATATTTTGTAGATTATTTTAAAACTTTGGTGATTAAAATAAAAATTAAAAAAAATAAAATGCTAAAAATAAATACATGGGTGTGAAGAATCAACTTTAATATTTCATTCGAAACAATTCGGATTTTATTCCGAAGTCATTTCGAATTTATAAGAATTATTTAAAGTTGTCATTATATGTAAGTTTTACAATTTTGGATTTTATATAATTTCGCATTTCAAAGGTAAATCAAATTTCAAGGGGCTTCGTATGTTTATATTGTCAACATTCTGGTCCATTTGCATATTTTATTTTTATTTTTCTAACTCTTCTCTTTTGCAGATTATTTTAAAACTTCAACGATTAAAAATAAAATAAAATTAAAATTAAAATTTCATAAATAAATGCATGTGTGTGAAGAATGAGCTTCAATATTTCATCTGAAACAATTTTGATCTCATTTCAAAGCTATTTTGAATTTATAAAAATTATTTAAAGTTGTTGTTATATGAGAGTTTTGTAATTTTGAATTTTACATAATTTCATATTTCAAAGGTAAATCATATTTCAAGGTATTGTATACCTATATTTTCAGCATTCTAATCCATTTTTAGATTTTATTTTTATTTATCTAACCCTTTTCTTTTGTAGATTATTTTAAACTTCCATAATTAAAATAAAAATTAAAAAAAAAATTAAAATGTCAAAAATAAATAAATGGGTGTGAAGAATGAGTTTCAATATATCATTCGAAACTATTTTGATCTCATTTTAAAGCCATTTCAAATTTATAAAAATTATTTAATGTTGATGTTATATGAGAGTTTTATAATTTTGTTTTTTACATAATTTCACATTTCAAGGGTAAATCAAATTTCAAGGCTTCGCATGTTTATATTTTCAGCACTCTAGTCTATTTCAAGATTTTATTTTTATTTTTCTAACCCTTCTCTTTTACGGATTATTTTAAAAAAATTAGCTATTAAAAAAAAAAAAATGAAATGGCAAAAATAAATACATGGGTATAAAGAATGAGCATCAATATTTCATTCAAAGTAATTTTGATCCCATTCCAAAGCCATTTTGAATTTATAAAAGTGATTTAAAGTTGTTGTTAAATGAGAGTTCTATAATTTTGAATTTTACATAATTTTGTATTTCAAAGGTAAATCAGATTTCAAGGCTTTACATGTTTATATTTTCTATATTCTAGTTCATTTCTAGATTTTATTTTTATTTTTTTAACCCTTCGCTTTTGTAGATTATTTTAAAAATTTGACTATTAAAATAATTAAAAAATTAGAATACCAAAAATAAATTCATGGGTGTGAAGAATGAGCTTCAATATTTCATTCAAAACAATTTTGATCCCATTCCGAAGCCATTTCAAATTTAAAAAAAATATTTAAAGTTTTTATATGAGAGTTATAATTTCAAATTTTACATAATTTCATATTTCGAAGGAAAATATTTTTTCAAGGCTTTGCATGTTTATATTTTTTCATTCTGGTCCATTTTTTAGAATTTTATTTTTATTTTTCTAACCCTTCCTTTTGTAGATTTTTTTAAAACTTCGGTAATTAAAATTTAAAAAAAAAAAAAATGTCAAAAATAAATACATGGGTGTGAAGAATGAGCTTCAATATTTCATTTAAAATAATTTCAATCTCATTCTGAAGCCATTTTGAATTTATAAAAATATTTTAAAGTTGTTATATGAGAGTTTTATAATTTTGGATTTTACATAATTTTGCATTTTGAAGGTAAATTAGATTTTAAGGCTTTGTATATTTATATTTTCAGCATTCTCATCCATTTCCAAATTTTATTTTTATTTTTCTAACCCTTCTCTTTGGATATTATTTTAAAACTTCCGCGATTAAAATAAAAATTAAAATTAAAAAAATTAAGATACCAAAAGTAAATGCATGAGTGTGAATAATGAGCTTCAATATTTCATTCGAAACAATTTTGATACCATTCCAAAGCTATTTTGAATTTATAAAAATTATTTAATGTTGTTGTTATATGAGAGTTTTATAATTTTGGATTTTACATGATTTTACATATGAGAGTTTATTTTTTGAAAAAATAGGGTTTACTCCTAGATAATAGGATCTAATGTTGATTATCTGAACAATAAAGAAACACCTAAAGTAGACAACATGATTATCTCTTTTAAGTTTTATAAACACACAATCAAATGATCAAAGAAGCACACAAGAAAACAATGTGATTATCTTCTTTAAGTTTTAAATGTGAATTCCTAAGTTTTTTAGTGTGTTTATATTTATTATTTTGCAAAGAATATCTTTCACATGTTTTGAATGTTTTTTGATGTAACTCTAAATTGTTTAATTGAATTTCACCTATACACTTGCAGCTTGATAATCGATAATGAAATTCCAATCATGTGTACTAACTAAAGTATGGAGATGAAGCCCATACCTGATCAAGGAGCATAGGTCCTACCAGTCCTCACCCAAGACTCATTTGGTCAGTGTTATAACCTCTGAAGAGGAGTACATGCACATTTTCCAAGCTACATCAGATCTTGGAGCTGGCTTTGATAAAAAATGGGTTACATGGGATTTGAGCCAATGGATGGAGATGAAACCCACTATCGTTGAACTCTATCAGTGGTTGGAGATGAATTCCAACTTACTAACATTAAAAAGAAGCGTGGTGTGTGTGATTCCTTTTAAAATTATTGAAAAAAACAAGATAGCATTCAACGATTGTTCACTAAATGCATGAAATTACATTTTACTTTTAGAATCATAAGCATATATAAAAGGAAACTATAAAATTTATAAACTATATGAAACCCTAACCCTTAGGTTGGTCATACACAAGTAAACCAAACAAATGCATTTTGAAAGACTATTCTTTTTCTTGTTTTTCTTTTATTTGTTAATGCAAATTTTAGAAATATGCAATCTAACTTTCAATTGCATACAAGAGACAATAAAATCTGAAATTTAACCTTTTTGAAACAACCTAGGTGCAAATTGAAGGTTTAGAATATTACATTTTATATTCTAAGACTTTCTATTTCTATAAATTTCTACAGAAGCCCCCTAGTTTTGTGGTCATCCTTGGGTGGGACGGTTGTAAATTTGAAGGACATCCCTGGTAGGGAAATTTACAGTGGTTGTCCATGGCAATTCCAACTAGGAATTCTATAGTTTTTCCTACTCAGAACGATGAAAACCTGCAACACACAAAACATTAAAAGGATATCAAGAATAACAAAAATGAAAGGGAACAAGAGATAAGGGGTCCTACCATGATTTCCATTGAATAAGCACAAAAAATGGCACACCTAGATGATTGAAACCAAAATGGTATCTATTGTTTATAAGCAATCATGCAAAGGAAAGGTGCAAAAGATGTAACTATTGAAATGACAAATAATTTGTAGTAAAAAGGGGGGTATTTCTCCTTGTATTTATAAATTCATCAATTCCAAAAGGTTACAATACATCCCCTTTGAGGGCTTATCATTTTGATACATTTTAGATTACAAATTACAAGGGAATGAATCCCTCCATGAGCTTAATGACATGTTTCAATGTTCTTCTCACAACCCACAATTGATAGCTAATATTAGGCTTCTTTTAATCTAGATATTAGCTCCTCCCTCATGCCTAGAATACTTGAACCTACACACAATAGATTGAAAATTATTAATAGCATATGGATTTTATATTGAAAACCTTGAAAAATGTGTAATAGAGAAAGTAAAAATTATGTTATAAATCAAAACAACTCCAAATGACTTGCAAATATAATATGATGTTATTAAGATGAATTTTTAAGGATAAAGAATATGGAATAAAGAAGTATTTGGAAATATTTTTGAGAATAAGAGAGCAGTGGGGCAAAAACTAAGAATAATAGAAAGCAAAATCCAAAATGGAACCTATGATGAGGTGACAAGGACTGAAGAGAAGGAAACCCTTTGTGAGTTTTATAATATTTTAGCTTGTGAAGAGATGTATTGGAGGCAGAAATCAAAGGAATTATGGCTAAAGGAAGGGGATTCTAATTCAAAAATTTTCCATGGTATGACATTGAGCAATAGAAGCAACAGTTATTAGAAATTTAACTAAGGTGGATGGATCCTCAACTCAAAACATTCAGGAGATCAGGGACGAGGTTGATAATTTTTTTAGTTCATTATTGGGTGAAAAACGGGCCTATAATGCCCAAGCAAAGGACTCTCTCCTTCAATTAATTTCATAACTCATTGATGAAATTATTAACGAGTCTCTTACAGTAGCTTTTTGAGATGAAGATATCAAGGAGGATTTGTTTAACATGGATCCTGACAAAGCTCCTAGGCCGGATGGGTTTTCACCGTGGTTTTTCCAAGTTTGTTGGGATATTGTTGGAGCAAAAGTTATTGTTGCAATCAAGAAGTTCCAAAGTTCAAATCATATTCCAAGGGGTTTCAATTCAATTTTCATTGCTTTGATCCCTAAAGGCCCCAACCCCAAGACTATGGCTGACTTTAGGCTGGTTAGCTTGTGTAATATATCCTATAAAATTTTGTCCAAATTTTTAGCCAATCGTTTGAAGAAAGTTCTACCGGTTATCATTGATCCAAGTCAAGGAAGTTTTGTACAAGGAAGATCAATCTTATATGGAGTTATTATTTTTCATGAGGCTCTTCATACAAACGCTTAGACCAAAAAAGTAGTCATGGCTTTAAAGTTAGACATGAACAAAGCTTATGACAGGATAAATTGGGAATTCCTAGAGGCAGTTTTATTAAAATTTGGCTTCAACATGAAATGGTTCAAGTTAATAAGAGAGTGTATTTCTAAACCTTGTTTTTTAGTTTTGGTTGATGGGTCTACTATAGGTTTTTTTCAAAGAAAATATGGTCTAAGACAAGGATATCCCATAAGTCCTATGCTATTCATCATTGTAGCTGAGGCCTTGGGAAGAACCATTAAGGCAGCAGTGGTAGCTAGACTCATATCAGGTATCAAGGCCACATCACTAACTACCCCGGTGACACATCAACAATTTTTTGATGATACATTGCTACTGAATTTGGCTTCTATGGTTGAGGCAAGAAGGATTAAAAATATTCTCATAATTTATGAATAAGCGGCTAGACAGAAAGTGAATTTTGATAAGAGCAAACTTTATTTCATCAATACCTCCATTCCTAGGCAAAACAACATAGCAAGGATCATGGAATGTCAGATTGCATCCCTTCCCACCTCCTATTTAGGTCTTCCCCTATTTACGGGGAAAACTGAAGGATCAATGTGGAACATAGTTCTGGAGAGGATCCAAAAAAAGCTAGCAGGTTGGAAAGGACATCTGTTATCTCAAGCAGGAAAAGTAGTTTTAACTATGGCTTCACTTCAAAGTATACCCATTTACTTCCTATTAGTATTCAAAGCTCCCAGTAATGTGTATCACAAAATTGAGCAGCTTCAAAAAACATTTCTCTGGTCAGGGACTGAGGATAAGAAAAGGATCCATTTAGTAGGTTGGAACAAGGTTTGCAAACCTAAAGCTAATGGAGGCTTAGGATTGAGGAGAGTTGCTCATCTCAATACAGCTCTGTTAGCCAAACAAGCATGGCGATTATTGACTAAGGTCGATAATGAATGGACTGCCATAGTTAGGAGGAAATACCTCCAAGGTGTGAAATTCCTTAATGACAACTTAGCAATCAGGGGATATGCTTTTTGGAAGGCAATCCTCATGATTAGGTATCTTGTCAAGAAAGGTATTAGATGGATTCTAGGAAATGGGCAAACAATAGACTTTTGGAATGATTGATGGGTGAGAGCTGAGGAGTTATCCCAGAATCCTCATTTGGCTAGGATTAAAGAGCATATGGAGCAACATATTGGGAAGAAGGTTGCAAATTATATGTGGCAGGATATAAATATCAACAGGTGGAAACACATCAGAGTATAGGGTTTTGAAGCGGAGTCTGAAGAGCTTTATAACATTATAACTCAATAAATTATTCCCTCTAGAGAAGATGAAGATCACATTGTTTAGGTTGAGACTGAAAGTGGTGACTTCACAGTTAAGTCTGCCTATAATTTGCTTCTCAATGTGGAAGGTCAACAATTTCAACTGATTTTGGTTTGTATCAAAGGCTTAATTCCTAAAATATCCTTTTTTTCATGGCTGGTGATTCAAGGAAAAATCCTCACTATGGACAATATGTTATCCAAAGGTATGGTTATTTCTAAACGTTGCTACATGTGCAAGGTAGGATGGGAGACAACCCAACACTTGTTTTTGGAGTGTCCGGTAGCGGAGTCCATCCTGGATGAACTTTTCCAATCCTTTAGGATCTCGTGGGTTAATCCTGCTCTTATATCCAAAGTGTTCGATCAATGGCCTCAACCCTTTGTTAGCCTAAAACTTAAGTACCTATAGAAAATCTGTTGGCATCATTTTCTCTGGCAGATTTGGCTAGAAAATAACCATAGATCCTTTAAGGATACCATTCACAACCCAAAAACCATCCTCAACAAGATTATTGTCTTTGCGAAAGAAAACCTTAGCACCTTAGTGGATGAGAACCACTCAATTCTTCCTCAATAAAAACAATTAGCTTAGGCCTTAGGTATTGAGTACAAACCTTCCATTCCTTTGCCCAATACCAGAAATGGGATTTCTTAGGAGACACCCCCCCAGGGTTGGTTTAAACTAAATTTTTATGGTGCAACCAAGGAGAACCCGAGAAGAGCTGGAACTAGAGAAATAATTAGGGATCATCAATGAAATCTAGTCAAGGCCTTCGTTGAACCATTGGGAATCAAAACTAATAACGAAGAAGAATCTAGAGCCCTTTGGAGAGGGTTGCAAGTAGCCCAAGCAACTCAAGGTAACTTGATGATTGAAGGTGATTCTATGAACATCATCAACCTATTAACCAATGTCAAAAAAACTCCATGGAGAATCAAGGGAGTCATCCATGAAGTGAGGATCCTTTTTATGGCAAGATAGAATAAGAGGGCTCGTCATGTGTACCGTGAGGCCAACAGGTCATCTAACAAATTAGCTAACATAGGTGTTGATGTTGGTAGTTTGGTGACATGGACACAAGGTGTGCCACATGAAGTGGAAAACATTATTAGTCATGAAAAGAAACCTACCCATTAAGGAGAAATATGAATGGGTGAAAGGGTGAAAGGGTAAAATGGGAAAGTTCTAGCATGCAAGGCAAGTGTTGCCAATTGTCCATTACTTTGCCATGCATAGGGTGAAAGAGGATGCCTATTTAGGCCTCCAATTTATAGGTCTTTGTGTTTATGATAGTATCCTAATCAATTTTAGGTGATCGGATGAGATAAATAATAGTAATTGATTGTCATTTGTCCCACACTTTGAATTTTTGGGGGTCTAGTTCATGGTTGTCCCACCCAGTGATGGTTGCATGTGGTTGTACCTAGGTGGTATGGCCATGAATTGTGGTCATCCTAGGGTGGGACGACTATGGATACATGGACCAAAACCTCCCAAAAGTGGGATAAACCCTCCCAAAATGGGTTGGGAGCCCTAATTAACCCTTGAGGGTTACCCAATTGGGCCATATGATGTCGATAAGAGTGGAAAATGGTAGTCTTATATGATTTACATGATTTTTTTTTATTTGTGGAAAACATCCCAAAAGGGATGCCACTTTCGGGTAAGACCCAAGGAGGCAGGGGTATCCATTCTGCCAAAAATGCCCAGGACTCGGACCTGGCCTACCACCTTTGACATACTCAAGGAGCAAACAAACACACAAAACCAATTTAAAAATAAGTAAATAACAACAAAAATAATAAAATAAAATAAAAAACATGCTCCTTGAGTGTGTCAAAAACAAAAGCACAACCAAACACGCACAATAAGATAAAAGAAACCACAACACAAACCACATAGAAAAACACAAGAACCACATAACAAAACACAAACAAGACAAAAACAACCAGAACACTACAAAGACATAACCCAAAAAAAACATGAAAAATAAACACAACCAAAACCTAAAAAATTTAAAAAATTAAATAAAAATAAAAATAAAAAACAACCAACAACAGACAATAAACAAAAACAAAATACATAGAAAACACTCACACATAAAAACACGAAATAACACAAACAAAGAGAAACCCAAGAACAAGAACGAAAAAAACACAAGAACAATAACAAAAAAAATAAAAAAAAAAAACAAAACAACAAAAACACAAGAACAACAAAAAACAACACAAAGAACACAAAAACAAAACAAAACAAAAGAACCCACCCACCTTAAAAAACTAAAAAAAAAAACAAAAAAGAAAAAAGAAAAAAAATGAACAAAACAATGACCTATCTAGACCAGAAGACTATTAAGGCAAGAATCAATAGAGGAAACAAAATAAAGAATAGAATGAGCTAGGGAACTAAAAAAAAACTGAATGAACCAAAGAGAAGCAAAAAAAAAAAACAAGAAGAAACTAGGTACCTTCAAAACTGGAGCCATCCAAAGAAATGATAGAAAGAAGAGCTTCCCTAATTTGAGAAGCCCACCATATAGGAGGGTGGCCATAACAAGTAAGATCACCTTTGTCCAAAGCCCAATTAGCTAAAGCATCAACACTCTTGTTTTGATCTCTAACCACATGATTGTAATCAACTTTCAAAAATCCCATCTGGATTAACTGAATCTTCTCAATAATTCTTTTTATTCTCCAATCCACCTTATGATTCTTAGAAGGAGTCTTCAAGAGATTAATCATAAGTTGAGAGTCAGACTCAACTAACACCTTTTCCCATCCAACCTTAGTAGCCTCCTGAAGACCTCTGAGGATACCATACCCCTCAACAAGGTTATTGGAAAGAATACCCAAATTCTCAGCAAAAGTAAAAACCAGGGAGCCATCTGAAAGTCTACCAATTCCTCCCACATTGGCTTTTCCGGGGTTCCCTCTAGAGGCTCCATCAGTATTGAATTTTCCAAAATCCTTAGGAGGAGGTTGCCAATTTCTAGTCCTATCCATCTTACTAATACTCACATTCCCTTTAAGTTGGTTGCCCTTAGAAGGTTTAATCTTCAATCTTTGCATCACTTGATCCCATCTTTGGTGGGAGTTTTGGGGGTGATTAAGGAGTTGATGGACTGATTCAACTAAGTTGGCTATGGTATTTTGCCAAATATAGTGAATATCCTTCCTATCTTGATTAAAAATTTGGTTGTTCCTTTCATTCCAAATATTCCAAAGAAGAATGGTAGAACCCATCCAAACTAACTGCCTAATAAAATGATCAACACCCTCTTGATTAGGCCAATCCCTCCAAAGTTGTTCAAAAGTAAAAAAATTGGACCACTGTAAGCCAAGTAAAGTGGCCATTCTCCTCCATAGCTCAGAGGCTAAAGTACACTCAATAAAAATATGGTTGATATTTTCTACATTCTCTTCACACATTTCACATCTAAAAGGGCCATGAAAACCATGCTTCATAAGTTGCTCACCAGTAAGCACCCTACGATGCAATAAAAGCCAATTAAAGAACCTCACCTTAGGCCAGAGCTTTTGAGCCCACAATCGAGAAAATATGTCAGAAGAATGGTTGGGATTATTATGGCATAAGGTCAAATAACCTTGAGCAACTGAATACTCACCCTTAGTAGTGTTGTTCCATCCAAAACAATCTTTTTCATGGGACCAAGAGAGGGATCTCATATGAAGGATGCCTTGGATATCTTGTCTTTGCCTTTCTAGGATTTGAATAGGCCAGTCCTCAATAGGGATCCAATATCTACCAACCTTTGAATTACCGATATGGTACCGACAGTAATTAGCCACCTTTATCCAATTAGCTCGGTGAAGCTCCTCCATCCAAGGCCTCCAATCGGGAAACCGAGTTATCAAAGGCTTGTGACCATCCCAAGAATCTGTCCAAAAATTTGCATGTTGACCATTATGAATGATCCAAAATAATTTTTTCTTTATCAAATCCTCACCAGTCTTAAGAACTGCTAAAATGGGAGAACCTTTGGTAGGAAGTTGATAGCGAACAAGGTCTTCGGGACTTTTGTTCTCAGCATATTTAGCACGGAGATTATTGGCCCAAAGAGCATTGGGGTTATGCAACATCCTCCAATATAATTTAGTAGCTAAAGCTTTGTTGTTATTAATTGAAGACCGGAATCCTAACCCCCCTTCACTCTTAGGAAGACATAAAGTATCCCATTTCACCAAGGCCCATTTTCTTTTCTCCTTAGTACCACTCCAAAGGAAACGATGACTGATTTGATCCAATTCTCGAAGAACAACCTTTGGGATATTCAAAATGGAAGAAACATAAATAGGAATAGCTTGAAGGACTGATTTTACCAAGGTGATTCTACCCCCGAAGAAAGCCACTTGTTGGTCCACTTTCCAATTTTCTTCTTGACTTTGTCCAACAACCAATTCCAATCTTTATTTTTTTGCCTTTGAATATTTATGGGAATACCTAAATAAGTGATTGGAAGAGAGGTCTTCTTATATCTTAATTTATCCAAGACCATGGATTCCTGTCTAGCAGAGCGGTGAAAGAAAATAACTTTAGATTTGTCTTCATTGATCAAGCTGCCCAGTAGCCTTAGAAAAATAGCTAATGATTTGCTTAATATTAGAAGCTTCCTTAACTGTAGCTTTACCTAAAAGAGTAGAGTCATCCACAAATTGAAGATGAGAGATAGGTCTAGCTCCATGAGCAATGGTAACTCCCTCAAGGGTTTTGTTTTCCCTCTTTTTGGTTATAGTCCTACCCAAGCATTCAACAAGAATGATGAATAAATAAGGGGATAGCGGGTCACCTTGCCTAATACCTCTGGAAGCTGGGAAAGACTGAGAAGGCCTGCCATTGATAAGAACTAAGTAGGAAACTGAAGAGATACATCCCATAATCCAATCCATCCAATCCTTAGAGAAACCAAATTGCCTCAAAACTTTGATAAGGAAGTGCCAATCCACTCTGTCATAAGCTTTGGATAAGTCTAACCGAATGAACATGGAAGGAGAATTTTGCATATCCATGGAATGGATGGCTTCCTGAGCAAGAACTATCTCATCTACTATTTGACGTCCTTCCACATAACCCCCTTGCTCTGGGGAAATAATCTTATGCAAAAGAGGCTTCAACCTTTCTCGCCATGATTTTAGTAATGATTTTGAGAAGAACATTACATAAAGCAATAGGTCTAAAAGCTGAGATATGATCAACCTCTTGAGCTTTTGGAACAAGAGTAATATAAGTTTTATTGATAACCTTCAAAATTTCTTTGGCTTTCCTGGCTTCTTCCACCACCTCTAATAAATCAACATGAAGGATATCCCAGAACTCTTGGTAGAACTCAATAGGAAAACCATCAGGACCTGGGGTTTTCCATTTTTGCATTTTAAAAACTACTTGTTGAAGCTCATTGATAGTAATAGGAGCAGTCAAAATAGAGTTCTCCTTAGAAGTGATAAGAGAAGGGATTGCTTGAAGAACATTATGTTGAGAAGCTGAGTCAAGAGGAGTAGCAGCAAAAATATTGGAAAAGTAATCAACAACAATAGAGTTCATGCCATCCCAAGTATAAACAACATCTCCAGAATCTGATTTTAAGGAAGAAATAAAGTTGTGAGATCTTCGAGCTAGAAGAGATTTGTGGAAGAAATTTGTGTTTCGATCTCCTTCTTTGAGCCATTGAATTCTAGATTTTTGCTTCCATAAGATTTCTTCTCTTTTTTCCCATTCCTCTAGCTGAGTTGTGAGTTTAATTTCATCTGCACTTCTCTTCTCTGTGAGGCCATCTAAATGGATTTTCTTATTCAAATTTTCAATATGAGCAATAACTTCATGTTTTTTTTTATGAACATCCCCAAACTCTTTCTAGTTCCAAGTCTTGATTTTGGATTTAATGTATTGCAGTATTTTGGCAAAATAGAACATCTTAGTCCCATGCCTAGGTTTACCTTCCTTCCACCATTGTTGCACATGAGGTCCGAAGGAAATGTCTCTAAGCCACATTAATTGAAAATGAAAAGGAGAGAAACTCACATTGGTTTTCCACATTTCCACCATGACTGGCCAATGATCCGAACCAACATTATTAAGAGTCTTCACTTTAGGAATGTGACCATGGATTAAGAAATTTTTAGAGAGCAAAAACCTATCCAATCTCTCCATTATACAAGCTAAGCCTTGCCTTCTGTTAGACCAAGTCATAAGGCCATTATCTGGTTGGATATCCACAAGATGGAGGTTTGCAATATATTCGCTCATGAGGTCGGTGCTTTTGTCCAAATTTCTATTTCCCCCCCTTTTCTCATCCAGAGAGAGGATGGTATTGAAATCTCCTCCGATCAAGATCCAAGATTTAGGAAAATGAGAGATAATATGAGTAATATCCTTCCACTGTCTTCTTTTTTCCTCCAAAGAAGTCGGAGCATAAATAGTAATGCAGAGCATAATCTGGTTGGAATGTCTACTTTGAATAGCTATAGCCAACAAACCCCAACTGCCAACCATATGGTGAATAACTACCTCTTTTGGGTCCCAAAGACAAGCAATGCCACCCGAAGTCCCTTGGGAACCGAGGGAAACCACTTTTCCAGCTGGCCAAATTTTACTGGCAATTAAGTCCATATCCTCCATTGACATCTTTGTTTCTTGAAGGAAAACAAGATGTGGATGATTTATCTGAATCATTCTTCTAATTTCATTTTGTTTTGAAAGACTCCCTTTGAGTCCTCTAATATTCCAAGTGATGATCTTCATTAATACCAGGGCTAAAAAAGTTGGGAAGGGCATTAATCTTACCTTCCTCTACAAGCTTTTCACCTTCTTTTACCATATGATATTGATTGGTCTTGCGACCTACTTTTTGATTAGAATCCATCTTCAATTTTTTTTCCCTATTTCTTGACTTATTCCAATTGAATCTGAGATGGCTTCTAACCTTGAAGAATGCTCATACACAGACCAAAATTTTACTAGATGGTTCAACGGAGTCTATATTGGGACCTGCATTATTTGAAGTTTTGACATTTGAAATATTGTTTTTCTTGTGTAAATTTTCTCCTTTTTTTCTATTGAAAACCTTTGATTTGTTGGTTTGTCTCCGAGTTCTTCCCTTCATATTTAAATTGTGTTTCTAAGATTTTAGTTTCCATTATTTCCTCTTCCTCACTTGGGACATCATTTGTGGAAAGGATTTCAAACATATTAGCAGATGACTTTGATTGATCCTTCATAACTGGTTTTTTTTAGTGTTCTTCTTCTTAGGTATTTGGAAACCTGTTGAGTTTATATCTTCTTTCTTTTGATCAGGAATTTTATTTGGGCAAGCATTGGCCAAATGACCATATTCATGGCAAATTCTACAACGAAAAGGAATGTTCTCATAGTCCACTACTTGCTCCCAAGTGTCTTCCCCAAATTGTAATGTGATATTTTTAGGTAGGGGTTTGTCAAAATCCATTAAAACACAAATCCGAGCATAAATAATATGTTCAAAATTTTGAGTACAATCAGCGAGTCATCATAAAAGTTCCTAAAGAGTTTCCAATTGAAGAAAAAATAGTAGGATTCCAAAATTCAATAGGGAGGCCAAAGAGTCTAACCCACACGGGAGCTATAGAAGGCATCTCTTCTTCGGCTTTAAATTTAGTATGCCGGGGCTTCATGAAAAGCCCTGCCCTTCCAAAAAACCAAGGACCCCCTTGAAAA
The DNA here is from genome assembly GCA_028583015.1 of Wollemia nobilis. Lineage (NCBI taxonomy): Eukaryota > Viridiplantae > Streptophyta > Pinopsida > Araucariales > Araucariaceae > Wollemia > Wollemia nobilis. The sequence continues at coordinate 892,515 of JAQPPZ010002882.1, forward strand.
GTTTTCTCTCTATCTTCATTATTAGCAAATAAAACAAGAAAATAACCATTTGGATAAATAGAGATTTGTAACTCACCTTTAGTTTTCCAGCTTTTTGAAGCCCAGACTTTGAAAGCGAGATAGACTCGGACGAAAACCCATGAACCGACAAATTAGTCCTCTTTTTTCCAAATCTTCAATGCCGAACTGAATGTTACCCATATCAAGCTTAACAATAGGAGTTCCATCAGTTGCTTTAAGACATCCCGACTCCATTTTCCTGGGATCAATCTTAGGCATTCTTAGAGGTTTATGGGAAGCCCTAATATTGATATTAGCATTGGGCTGAGGCTGTCCACCATGAAGGGCATCCCTAAAATTCATTTTTGGGACTGAGTCTTCGAAATTCTTACCCTTGATAGGGGTTTTCACAGTAGAATTATTTTGTGGGTGCACCTTAGCACCAGATTCACTTGAGATATGAGCCATTTTTTGATCAACTACTTGAAACTTGTTTCGTGATCTCTTTAATCCTTGCCCTAGACGTCGTGGAAAGGTATGGTTTTCACTTTTCTTTTGTGCAGCAAATTGGAAGTCGTTGTCACTCAAGTTCACAGTATGATCTATTGAAAGATAAATTTCTAACCCATATTGTATCCCCTGCAACATTTCTTGCTAAAATATTGAGCATAAACCACAAAAATATTGGCCGCTAGGGCCCAAAGGCCCTAAAAACCAACCTCTAGAGCTGCTTGCACTCAACCCGAGATGAAACCCTCGCATAGCCAGCTTGCCAAATATATCGTTCACACATAGGGATGCGCTAGGATCTGTGTTGCTCCAAATGATATGAAAATTGGTGGAGACATTCTAGGGTTTTTCAGGCATCTACCCTCAAAATTTTAGCTCAATCCGAGTCCGGATGAGTGAGATATGGCCGAAACGAGTTCGGTAGTTTGGGCAGTCCTGCAAAAAATGTCTAATCAATTTTCCATAAACCTTCTTTACATGATTTTAGTGTCTACATAAATTAACATGATAGTCCATACAACTAACTTGGAAACCAGTGCACAAATTAGATCATAACGAGTAGTGTAATGTGATTTATCAATACTTTATACATTCAATGCATGCTTGGTACCTTGTCAACCAATCACACAATGATATGTGATGGCCTCCTATTCATTGTAGGTACTAATTTTTTAATGTTTTCAAAGGTTTTTTGAAAGTATTTTTGTGATTTTAGTATAGAAATTGTAGGGGGTATAGCTTTTGTATATGGAAATATTTTAAGCCCTTACATATTGATTTTAATATCTCTACAGTGGTATTGTTTCTTTTGATATAATTACACATATTTTTATATTTTAAAATAATAGATATAGATCACCATGTGCCCTTATTAAGTGGTCCTAACTATGCTACCTAGAAGATTAATATTAAATCTCTACTCTAAAGTAAGGGGTTACTCAAATATGTGAATGAGGATCCTCATAATACTAATTCTAAAGAAATAGTTCTACAAGGATAAGAAGGGTAAGACCCATGGTTTCATTAATATTCATGTTGAAAATGTATATGACACTCATGTTAGTAGCGCCATGGGTACTAAAATGGTACTTGAGAAATTTTAGGGTTTGTTTGATAAAATTAATTTCACATAAATTAATATGTTGGAGATTGAGGTGCAACCCTTATCCATGGAATGATTTGATACTATTTATGAATATATCAATCAATTCAAGAAACTATAAGAGGACATTTGAATTGCAAAAGGATTACCCAAGGAAAGAAGAGAACAAGAATAATTGAAGAAAGAAAATGACACAAATTACTCAACATTATATTCAACAATATGTCTGAAACATATGAGATTGTTGATTTTATATTTAAAATTATTTGTGTGGGATTTCTAAATTCTCTTGCACCACCCACTAATGAGGTATTTAAGTACCTTTTACACCATCAAGCTAAAATACATAGGTATAAGGAATGTTCTATTTTTAATCAAGCTCATCCAAAGAAGTTGTTGCCAAGGTTTAGAATGACAAGAAATCAAAAAAGGATGAAAAACACCAAAGATGTATTTTAAGAAGCCTACTTATAAATTTTGCAGAATAGAAGGGCAGAAGGTAGAATTTTATAGGATTCAAATCAAGAAACTTGAGGAAGCAATAATAAAGGGCATGTTGATGTCACTCTCTTCTATGCACAAGGTGACAACTTGGATGGATAAATCTCACAAGCTCAGTTAATTTTGTACTATTGATGATATTGACCACATGTATAAGTTGGTACAAAGACTTACCTCTTATAGACCTCATTTTAGGAAGAAAATATTTGTTACTATAGTTACACATGTAGATAATGAAATTTAAAAGTGGCATCATATGCTTGAACAACTATAGATCCTTGAGATACATGAGCTAGCAATAGACGGCCATTGGAATTCCATACATATCTCATCCAAATGGCGTATTTGAGGGATTTATAAGAAAGCATTATAGGGAGACCTTTCCAAAAGGGATTGCAAGTTGAGCATCCCATACCTTAAAGATCATACATAGTGATATTTGGCAACTTATGGATACATTATCTCTCTTAAGAGGTAGATACTTCTTTTTTTATTGATGATTATCTAGATATGTGTGGTTGTATACCATTTTCCATAAGAATAACATTTTTTATAGGTTTAGAAGACCTTATTGAATATGAACTAGACAAGAGAATTAAATGTTTAATAATATATGGGGTGAATGAATATGTTAGCTATGTTATTAATGGTGTTTTGCTTCTCATGGGATTACATATCAGAATATTATTTACTTTACTATTAATCATAATGGTGTGGTTGATACCCAGGTGTTGTAGGTGAGTTGGAGAGGAGAGGGCAATCCTCTAAGGGAGGTCCCAGGTTTGAATCTCCACCCTACAAAAAATTTGAATTGGGTACCCACAATCCAATTGATAATGTTGGTGTGGGCACGGTTGGGTGTGACTTCTGCATGACTTTGATGGTGTAGAACCCCCTATTCATGGTCTCTCAGACCAAGGTGACCCCACAAGGGGTTTTTTGCTTTAAAAAAAATGGTGTGGTTGAGCTGAAAAATAGGGTAATATGGAAGTTACGTGATGTATGATTCATGCCAAGGGGATAAATCATAAGTTTTGGGATGAGGCTATTACTTATGCAACATACATCATCAAAAAAGTCTACATTAGGGTATTTTAGGGACTGACATCTCTTAAGCAATTGATATGGGATAATTTTGATGTATCCCAATTTTATATATTTAGGTCTTCAACATGGACTTAGATACCTAAGGATATTTAGGAGGTACCAAAGACTCATAAATGCATTTTATGGGGTGTTTAGATACCTTAAAGGTATATAATATTTATGATTTATAAAGGGATGAGGTTTTTATTTAGAGATATGTCATATTTGATTATATTTTTCTAGGTATTCCTTCCACCCCTCCACCTAAGATTTTAGCAACTAATTCTTCTAAATTTTTGACCATCTTTGATTTAGTTGTTTCTACCAATATTTTGATTGGATTTAAAACAATTAGAACATCTTCTCCTTCATATTTATCCTTTAGTGGTAGTTCCTTATCTATTATTTTACCTCTTTATCGGTAGCACCACAACCAACACTCTCTAGTATTAGGGTATGATGAGAAGGATGCATTAGTTCATAATGCTTCAATATTACATAATAGTGGGTTGGATTCTTTAATTTTAGATTTTGATGTTGAGTTATCATAAGATACACATGATTCTTCCTCAAATTTTGGAATACCCAAATGGATTAAGATGATTTTGAAGGATGCTTAGCTTGTTCTATATCTTGCGCAACATTGAAAGGCTCCATCCTGAGCATTACTTTTGAAGGTAGCACATTCTTGGTATCCTCTCATATATTCTGAGGCTAAGAATGGGATAGAACAAGAATATGTTATATTGGTAGACTATGATGCTCTAATAAAAAAAATACTTAGGAATTGGTCCCTCTTTTATAAGGGAAGAATTATTTTAGATGCAAATGAGTCTAGAGGATCAAATACACATTAGACGGTTAGATAGATAAGCACAAGATATGCATTTTTGCTAAGGGATTCTCTTAATAAAATGGAGTGTACTACTTCAAGACTTTTGTATTAGTGACTAGGATAGACGTAGTTGAGATGATTCTCTTCATTTTTGTCTCCATTGTGACTAGGATAGACGTAGTTGGGAATTGGTCCACCTAAATCTCCCTAGATAAATAGGCACTCTTTATCTATATTTCCACCTAATTCAAATGCACATAAAGAGTACCTATTTATATAGGGATATTTATGCAAAAATTTGCATGTATTAGCCACATATTTTTGACTTTCAAGGACCGATTCCATTGGTTTATCATTTAGGTATATCTTTATATCAAATTAGTAAATTTTCTCGTGCATCGTATGAGAATATTTTTTCATTTTGTCTTAGCTATTGGTTTCAATAACAAGAAGTTGAGTGTGATGTTTACATCAAATACTATGATGGAAAAATTTATGATTGTGTTGTATGCTAATGATCTTCTTATCACTGGTAGCTCATCTACTTTGATCCAAGAAATGAAGTCATAGCTTTAGTCCTTCTACATTATTTTTAGTGATTTACACTGATTAAATGGATTTTGGCATCATCATATCTCATTCAAAGTATTCTTTAGACCTTCTTTAGCATTTCAGGATAAAGGATTATAACTGCATTCATACTCCTTTTGGACCAGATCTAAAAATTTGGGTTGATTGCACCACAGATTTGGTAGATGCCTTATTCTATTGATCTCTTATGGGAAGACTTATTTATCATACTCATATTAGACATGATATATCCTTTAGTGTTAGCTATTAGTCTATATTAATGGAAGCACTCTAGGAGAGTCATTAGATAGTAGCTAAGAGGAATCTTAGATACATCAAAGGGACCTATTATATAGGTATTCACTACTTGATTGGATATCATCTAATTTAGAAAAATAATTAATATTACAATTGGGTAGGTGACTTGGATGAGTGATGTTCCCCCATAATATTTCTTTTCTATTTGAGATTAGATCTAGTTTCCTAATGATTTAGATGCTAATCTACTATTTCTTAATCATCAACAGAAGTTGAATACTATTTTTTAATGAGGTAGCTAAGCACCTTAGGTGAATGCTCATGATATTAGAGAAGATTGACATTTCTTAAATATTATTAGTCACTCTTCCATGTGATAATTAGAGCACCATCCAACTTGTTTGCAATCTAGTGTTCTATTAGTGGATAAAACATGTAAAAATATGGATGCACTTTGTGAGCTAAAATCATGCATGTGCGATTATTGATCAAGTGATTGTACCTTTATTAGAGTAGGAAATAGATATTGTGACCAAGGTCATATTTGTGTGTATGTGGCAACTTCTTTTATTTGAATAGTATCTCTTAAGTGGTGATGATAAGTAAGAGTCTCTCTCTTTATCCCCCATTCCAGATAATTTGATTCCATTTTGAAGCCATTTTGAATTTATAAATATTATTTAATATTGTTGTTATATGAGAGTTTTATAATTTCAAATTTTATATAATTTTTTATTTAGAAGGTAAACAATATTTCAAGGATTTGCATGTTTATATTTTCAATATTTTGATCCATTTCTAGATTTTATTTTAATTTTACTAAACCTTCTCTTTTATAGATTATTTTAAATCTTCAGCGATTTAAATAAAAAATTAAAATTAAAATGCCAAAAATAAATACATGGGTGTGAAGAATGAGCTTCAATATCTCATTAAAAAAAAATGATCTCATTCTGAAGCCATTTTGAATTTATAAAAAATATTTAATGTTGTTATATGAGAGTTTTATAATTTTGCATTTCGAAGGTAAATCATATTTCAAGGCTTTTCATATTTATATTATCTGCATTCTGGTCCATTTCAAGATTTTATTTTTATTTTTCTAACCCTTCTCTTTTGTATATTACTTTAAAACTTTGGTGATTAAAAAATTAAAAAAAAAATGTCAAAAATAAATACATGGGTGTGAATAATGAGCTTCAATATTTCGTTCAAAACAATTTTAACCCCATTTCGAAGCTATTTTGAATTTATAAAAATTTATTTAAAATTTTTTTATATGATAGTTTTATAATTTTGGATTTTACATAATTTTACATTTTGAAGGTAAATCAGATTTCAAGGCTTTGCATGTTTATATTTTCAGCATTCTAATCCATTTCTATATTTTATTTTTATTTTTCTAACTCTTCTCTTTTGCAGATTATTTTAAAACTTTGGCGATTAAAATAAAAATTAAAAAATAAAAAATAAAATAAAATGCAAAAATAGATACACAGTGTGAAGAATGAGCTTCAATATTTCACTCAAAACAATTTTGATCCTATTTCGATGCCATTTCAAATTTTAAAAAATTATTTAAATTTGTTGTTACATGAGAGTTTTATAATTTTAGATTTTACATAATTTCTCATTTCGAAGGTAAATTGGATTTCAAGGCTTTGCATGTTTATATTTTTAGTATTCTTGTTTATTTCCAGATTTTATTTTTATTTTCTTAATCCTTCTCTTTTGTAGATTATTTTAAAACTTCAACGATTAAAATAAAAACAAAAAAATTAAAATTTAAAAAATAAATACATGGATGTGAAGAATGAGCTTCAATATTTCATTCAAAATAATTTTGACTCCATTCTGAAGCCATTTGAAATTTATAAAAAATATTTAAAGTTGTTATATGAGAGTTCTATAATTTCAAATTTTACATAATTTTGCATTTCGAAGGTAAATAAGATTTCAAGGCTTTGCATGTTTATATTTCAACATTCTTGCCTATATGTAGATTTTATTTTAATTTTTCTAACCTTTCTCTTTCGTAGATTATTTTAAAACTTTAATGACTAAAATAGAAATAAAAAAACATAAAATGCCAAAAATAAATACATGGGTGTGAAGAATAAGCTTCAATATTTGATTCAAAAGAATTTTGATTCCATTTCAAAGTCATTTTGAATTTATAAAAATTATTTAAAGTTGTCATTATATGAGAATTTTATAATTTTAGATTTTACATAATTTTGCATTTCAAAGGTAAATCATATTTCAAGGCTTTGAAATTTTATATTTTCAACATTCTGGTTTATTTCTATATTTTATTTTTATTTTTCTAACACTTCTCTTTTGCAGGTTATTTTAAAACTTCAATGATTAAAAATAAAAATAAAAAAATAAAATACCAAAAATAAATACATAGATGTGAAGAATGAGCTTCAATATTTCATTTCAAACAATTTTAATCCCATTTCGAAGCCATTTTGAATTTATAAAAATTTATTTAAAGTTTTTTTTATATGATAGTTTAATAATTTTAGATTTTACATAATTTTACATTTGAACATAAATCAGATTTCAAGGCTTTGCATGTTTATATTTTCAGCATTCTGATCCATTTCTATATTTTATTTTATTTTTCTAACCTTTCTCTTTTGCAGATTATTTTAAACCTTTGGAGATTAAAATAAATGAATAAAAATAAAATAAAATGCCAAAAATAGAAACATAGTGTGAAGAATGAGCTTCAATATTTCATTAGAAACAATTTTGATCCTATTTCGAAGCCATTTCAAATTTTAAAAAATTATTTAAATATGTTGTTATATGAGAGTTTTATAATTTTTGATTTTACATAATTTCAGATTTCGAAGGTAAATTGGATTTCAAGGCTTTGCATGTTTATATTTATAGTATTCTTGTTCATTTCAAGATTTTATTTTTATTTTTCTAATATTTCTCTTTTGTAGATTATTTTAAAACTTTGATGATTAAAAATAAATAAAAAATAATAAAATGGAAAAAATAAATATATGGGTGTGAAGAACGAGCTTCAATATTTCATTCAAAACAATTTTGATTCCATTCTAAAGCCATTTGAAATTTATAAAAATTATTTAAATTTGTTGTTATATGAGAGTTTTATAATTTCAACAAAAATTACATTACAGATTGAAGCCACATCTTTGACCCTGAAAAAAGTTTTTTGCTCTGCTAGGGTTTGATGAGGAAAGCTGCTTTGCTTGAATTTTTTTGAGACCTATCTGGTGGGCTCTGTGGGGATGGCAACAGTTTCTAGAGGAGGTATGAACAACTGGAGGAATGTAGTGATGGCATCAGGTCCGTCACAGAGCGTGCATGCTAGGGCTGGTATTTATTTTAAAAATGATTGGAAGGAATAAGATTTCCCATTGCATGCTAGGAATCGCTTGTTAAAGAACAATGGATGTTTGGAACGATGTGAATCCAGGCCGGTTCTAGTGGTTCAACCAGACTCGGTGGCAGAAGATGTGGAGTATTTAACCAAACATGCACTTATTGGTAAATTTATGGGCATCCAAATTTCTCTTCCCTTTGTGGAGGCTTGGGTTAGGAAGACTTGGAACCCTGAAGGTGATGTGGAGGTGATGTTGAGTGCAAAAAGCTATTTTATGGTGGTTTTTTCTTGTCTTGCAGATCGTAACAAAGCATTTGAAGGAGGTCCCTATTTTTGTAACCAAGCGGGACTCTTTCTTAAACCCTGGCATGTGGGTTTCAACCCATCAAAGGAGAGGCCGTCACGGGTTCTGGTGTGGGTTCGGATTTCGTGGCTCCCCTTGGAATTTTGGAGAAATGACATCTTGCATATGATTGCCCTTCTACTTGGGAAGTCGGTTGGGCTGTCAGGACAGACGCTGGATAAAAAGGTAATCTCTGTTGCCCGTATCTGTGTTGAAATTGATTTAAACAATCCTATTCCAGATTCTATTGAAATACAGTTCGGATCAACCACATGGATTCAAAAACTTGACTATGAAGCTCTTCCATTTCGTTGCCGGATTTGCCATGAATATGGCCACTTACAAATAAAATGCCCTAAGTTTGTCTTGCCTGTGGCTTCAAATCCTGGGCCCTCTCAAGCTGTACAAAATATGGATAAAGGAAAAGCCTCGATAAAGGAGGGGGATCAGGATAAGGAAGGCTTTTTTACGGTAAAACATCGAAACAAAGGAAGAAAGGCAAAAAGAGACATTAAGGATAACCAGCCAGATGCTCAGCTCAATCATTTTGAAATTCTAGAGAATCTTGATCAATGCGTGGAGATACCTAAAACATCGCTACCTGTTATAGATATAACAGGACCAAATCAGTTGTCTCTTCATGAGGTGGAACCAAGGGAACCAGATATAGGGGGTTTAAATGAAGAACAAAGGGCTTTGGTTCTGAGTATAGGTGATATGGTTGGCCCTAGCCCTGGAAGTGAAGTTATCTTAGAAAATGGCACAGATTTAGATGTGCCCTCTCCTACCCAGGCACTGATGCAGTCATCCATGGACTGTAAAACTCCTACGATGCTGGGATTGCAGCATAAAATAATTTAAAAAAATGCTTCAGATAAGAATATGAAGGTGGGTCGAAAGAAAGACCAGGATAAAATTAAGTTAATGGGGGAGACTTTGGTAGAGTCAGGTTTGGTGAGAACATTGGACTCCCATTTTTATAACCCCCAAAAATGATTATACTTTCATGGAATGTAAGGGGGTTGAACAGCATCCCCAGACAAAAAGTTGTTTGTGATTTGATTCGTGTTCATTCTCCGGATGTGGTTTTTATTTAGGACAGAGTATTGATAACTGGGAGAGTCTCCCGTCTCGGGATTCTCAACACCTACGGGAGTTGATCCATAAGGATGTTCAGACTTAATGTGGTTTGTTTTTTTTTTTTGGTTTTCTTTGGGAGTTGACCTTGTCTGGTGATTTAGCCTGTCTTTTGCTTATTTGAGTCCTGGGTGGGGGTTCAGCTGTACTTTGTAATCCATAATTTTTATCAATAAATTTTTACCCCTTTATTTAAAAAAAAAAAGAGTTTTATTATTTCAAATTTTACATAATTTTGCATTTCAAAGGTAAATCAGATTTGAAGGCTTTGCATGTTTATATTTTCAACATTCTTGTCTATTTGTAGATTTTATTTTTATTTTTCTAACCCTTCTCTTTCGTAGATTATTTTAAAATTTTGATGTTTAAAATAGAAATAAAAAAATTAAAATGTCAAAAATAAATACATGGGTGTGAAGAATGAGCTTCAATCAGTCATTGAAAACAATTTTGATTCCATTTCAAAGTCATTTCAAATTTATAAAACTTATTTAAAGTTTTCATTATATGAGAGTTTTATAATTTTAGATTTTACATAATTTTGCATTTCAAAGGTAAATCATATTTCAAGGCTTCACATTTTTATATTTTCAACATTCTGGTTTATTTCCATATTTTATTTTTATTTTTCTAACCCTTCTCTTTTGTAGATTATTTTAAAACTTCAATGATTAAAAATAAAAAAATTGAAAAAATAAAATACCAAAAATAAATACATGGATGTAAAGAATGAGCTTCAATATTTCATTTCAAAAAAATTTAATCCCATTTCGAATCCATTTTGAATTTATAAAAATTTATTTAAAGTTTTTTTTATATGATAGTTTTATAATTTTAGATTTTACATAATTTTACATTTTGAACATAAATCAAATTTCAAGGCTTTGCATGTTTATATTTTCAGCATTCTGATCCATTTCTATATTTTATTTTATTTTTCTAACCTTTCTCTTTTGCAGATTATTTTAAACCTTTGGAGATTAAAATAAATGAATAAAAATAAAATAAAATGCCAAAAATAGAAACATAGTGTGAAGAATGAGCTTCAATATTTCATTAGAAACAATTTTGATCCTATTTCGAAGCCATTTCAAATTTTAAAAAATTATTTAAATATGTTGTTATATGAGAGTTTTATAATTTTTGATTTTACATAATTTCAGATTTCGAAGGTAAATTGGATTTCAAGGCTTTGCATGTTTATATTTATAGTATTCTTGTTCATTTTCAGATTTTATTTTTATTTTTCTAATCTTTCTCTTTTGTAGATTATTTTAAAACTTTGATGATTAAAAATAAATAAAAAATAATAAAATGGAAAAAATAAATATATGGGTGTGAAGAATGAGCTTCAATATTTCATTCAAAACAATTTTGATTCCATTCTAAAGCCATTTGAAATTTATAAAAATTATTTAAATTTGTTGTTATATGAGAGTTTTATAATTTCAACAAAAATTACATTACAGATTGAAGCCACATCTTTGACCCTGAAATTTTTTTTTTGCTCTGCTAGGGTTTGATGAGGAAAGCTGCTTTGCTGGAATTTTTTTGAGACCTATCTGGTGGGCTTTGTGGGGATGGCAGCAGTTTCTGGAGGAGGTATGAAAAACTGGAGGAATGTAGTGATGGCATCAGGTCCGTCACAGAGCGTGCATGCTAGGGCTGGTATTTCTTTTAAAAATGATTGGAAGGAACAAGATTTCCCATTGCATGCCGAGAATCGCTTGTTAAAGAACAATGGATGTTTGGAACGATGTGAAGCCAGGCCGGTTCTAGTGGTTCAACCAGACTCGGTGGCAGAAGATGTGGAGTATTTAACCAAACATGTGCTTATTGGTAAATTTATGGGCATCCGAATTTCTCTTCCCTTTGTGGAGGCTTGGGTTAGGAAGACTTGGAACCCTGAAGGTGATGTGGAGGTGATGCTGAGTGCAAACAACTATTTTATGGTGGTTTTTTCTTGTCTTGCGGATCATAACAAAGCATTTGAAGGAGGTCCTTATTTTTGTAACCAAGCGAGACTCTTTCTTAAACCTTGGCATGTGGGTTTCAACCCATCAGAGGAGCGGCCGTCACGGGTTCCGGTGTGGGTTCGACTTCCGTGGCTCCCCTTGGAATTTTGGAGAAAGGACATATTGCATATGATTGCCCTTCTACTTGGGAAGTCGGTTGGGCCGTCAGGACAGACGTTGGATAAAAATGTAATCTCTGTTGCCCGTATCTGTGTTGAAATTGATTTAAACAATCCTATTCCAGATTCTATTGAAATACAGTTCGGATCAACCACATGGGTTCAAAAACTTGACCATGAAGCTCTTCCATTTCGTAGCCAGATTTGCCATGAATATGGCCACTTACAAAGAAAATGCCCTAAGTTTGTCCTGCTCGTGGCTTCAAATCCTGGGCCCTCTCAAGCTATACAAAATTTGGATAAAGGAAAAGCCTCGATAAAGGAGGGGGATCAGGATAAGGAAGGCTTTGTTACGGTAAAACCTTGAAACAAAGGAAGAAAGGCAAAAAGATACATTAAGGATAACCATCCAGATGCTCAGCTCAATCGTTTTGAAATTCTAGAGAATCTTGATCAATGCGTGGAGATACCTGAAACATCGCTACCTGTTATAGATATAACAGGACCAAATCAGTTGTCTCTTCATGAGGTGGAACCAAGGGAACCAAATATAGAGGGTTTAAATGAAGAACAAAGGGCTTTGGTTCTGAGTATAGGTGATATGGTTAGCCCTAGCCCTATAAGTGAAGTTATCTTAGAAAATGGCACAGATTTAGATGTGCCCTCTCCTATCCAGGCACTGATGCAGTCATCCATGGACTGTAAAACTCCTACGGTGCTGGGATTGTAGCATAAAATAATTTAAAAAAATGCTTCAGATAAGAATATGAAGGTGGGTCGAAAGAAAGACCAGGATAAAATTAAGTTAATGGGGGAGACTTTGGTAGAGTCGGGTTTGGTGAGAACATTGGACTCCCATTTTTATAACCCCCAAAAATGATTATACTTTCATGGAATGTAAGGGGGTTGAACAACATCCCCAGACAAAAAGTTGTTCGTGATTTGATTCGTGTTCATTCTCCGGATGTGGTTTTTATTCAGGACAGAGTATTGATAACTAGGAGAGTCTCTCGTCTCGGGATTCTCAACACCTACGGGAGTTGATCCATAAGGATGTTCAGACTTAATGTGTTTGTTTTTTTTTTTGGTTTTCTTTGGGAGTTGACCTTGTCTGGTGATTTAGCCTGTCTTTGCTTATTTGAGTCCTGGGTGGGGGCTCAGCTGTACTTTGTAATCCAAAATTTTTATCAATAAATTTTTACCCCTTTATTTAAAAAAAAAAGAGTTTTATAATTTCAAATTTTACATAATTTTGCATTTCAAAGGTAAATCAGATTTGAAGGCTTTGCATGTTTATATTTTCAACATTCTTGTCTAAGATTTTATTTTTATTTTTCTAACCCTTCTCTTTCGTAAATTATTTTAAAATTTTGATGTTTAAAATAGAAATAAAAAAATTAAAATGCCAAAAATAAATACATGGGTGTGAAGAATGAGCTTCAATCAGTCATTGAAAACAATTTTGATTCCATTTCAAAGTCATTTCAAATTTATAAAACTTGTTTAAAGTTTTCATTATATGAGAGTTTTATAATTTTAGATTTTACATAATTTTGCATTTCAAAGGTAAATCATATTTCAAGGCTTCACATTTTTATATTTTCAACATTCTGGTTTATTTCCATATTTTATTTTTATTTTTCTAACCCTTCTCTTTTGTAGATTATTTTAAAACTTCAATGATTAAAAATAAAAAAAATAAAAAAATAAAATACCAAAAATAAATACATGAATGTGAAGAATGAGCTTCAATATTTCATTCCAAATAATTTTGATTCCATTCTGAAGCTATTTTGAATTTATAAAAATTATTTAAAGTTTTTGTTATATGAGATTTTTTTAATTTCAAATTTTACATAATTTTGTGTTTCAAAGGTAAATCAAATTTCAAGGCTTTGTATGTCTATTTTCAGCATTCTTGTGCATTTCTAGATTTTTTTTTTTTTTTTCTAACCCTTTTCTTTTATAGATTATTTTTAAACTTCAGCAATTAAATAAAAATAAAAATAAAATAAAATGCCAAAAATAGAAACATAGTGTGAAGAATGAGCTTCAATATTTCATTAGAAACAATTTTGATCCTATTTCGAAGCCATTTCAAATTTTAAAAAATTATTTAAATATGTTGTTATATGAGAGTTTTATAATTTTTGATTTTACATAATTTCAGATTTCGAAGGTAAATTGGATTTCAAGGCTTTGCATGTTTATATTTATAGTATTCTTGTTCATTTCTAGATTTTATTTTTATATTTCTAATATTTCTCTTTTGTAGATTATTTTAAAACTTTGATGATTAAAAATAAATAATAAAATAATAAAATGGAAAAAATAAATATATGGGTGTGAAGAATGAGCTTCAATATTTCATTCAAAACAATTTTGATTCCATTCTAAAGCCATTTGAAATTTATAAAAATTATTTAAATTTGTTGTTATATGAGAGTTTTATAATTTCAACAAAAATTACATTACAGATTGAAGCCACATCTTTGACCCTGAAAAAAGTTTTTTGCTCTGCTAGGGTTTGATGAGGAAAGGCTGCTTTGCTGGAATTTTTTGAGACCTATCTGGTGGGCTCTGTGGGGATGGCAGCAGTTTCTGGAGGAGGTATGAACAACTAGAGGAATGTAGTGATGGCATCAGGTCCGTCACAGAGCGTGCATGCTAGGGCTGGTATTTATTTTAAAAATGATTGGAAGGAATAAGATTTTCCATTGCATGCTAGGAATCGCTTGTTAAAGAACAATGGATGTTTGGAACGATGTGAAGCCAGGCCGGTTCTAGTGGTTCAACCAGACTCGGTGGCAGAAGATGTGGAGTATTTAACCAAACATGCACTTATTGGTAAATTTATGGGCATCCAAATTTCTCTTCCCTTTGTGGAGGCTTGGGTTAGGAAGACTTGGAACCCTGAAGGTGATGTGGAGGTGATGCTGAGTGCAAAAAGCTATTTTATGGTGGTTTTTTCTTGTCTTGCGGATCGTAACAAAGCATTTGAAGGAGGTCCCTATTTTTGTAACCAAGCGGGACTCTTTCTTAAACCCTGGCATGTGGGTTTCAACCCATCAGAGGAGCGGTCGTCACGGGTTCCGATGTGGGTTCGACTTCGTGGCTCCCCTTGGAATTTTGGAGAAAGGACATCTTGCATATGATTGCCCTTCTACTTGGGAAGTCGGTTGGGCCGTCAGGACAGACGTTGGATAAAAATGTAATCTCTGTTGCCCGTATCTATGTTGAAATTGATTTAAACAATCCTATTCTAGATTCTATTGAAATACAGTTCGGATCAACCACATGGGTTCAAAAACTTGACTATGAAGCTCTTCCATTTTGTTGCCATATTTGCCATGAATATGGCCACTTACAAAGAAAATGCCCTAAGTTTGTCCTACCTGTGGCTTCAAATCCTGGGCCCTCTCAAGTTGTACAAAATATGGATAAAGGAAAAGCCTCGATAAAGGAGGGGGATCAAGATAAGGAAGGCTTTGTTACGGTAAAACCTCGAAACAAAGGAAGAAAGGCAAAAAGATACATTAAGGATAACCAGCCAGATGCTCAGCTCAATCGTTTTGAAATTCTAGAGAATCTTGATCAATGCGTGGAGATACCTGAAACATCGCTACCTGTTATAGATATAACAGGACCAAATCAGTTGTCTCTTCATGATGTGGAACCAAGGGAACCAGATATAGGGGGTTTAAATGAAGAACAAAGGGCTTTGGTTCTGAGTATAGGTGATATGGTTGGCCCTAGCCCTAGAAGTGAAGTTATCTTAGAAAATGACATAGATTTAGATGTGCCCTCTCCTATCCAAGAACTGATGCAGTCATCCATGGACTATAAAACTCCTACGGTGCTGGGATTGTAGCATAAAATAATTTAAAAAAATGCTTCAGATAAGAATATGAAGGTGGGTCGGAAGAAAGACCAGGATAAAATTAAGTTAATGGGGGAGACTTTGGTAGAGTCAAGTTTGGTGAGAACATTGGACTCCCATTTTTATAACCCCCAAAAATGATTATACTTTCATGGAATGTAAGGGGGTTGAACAACATCCCCAGACAAAAAGTTGTTCGTGATTTGATTCGTGTTCATTCTCCGGATGTGGTTTTTATTCAGGACAGAGTATTGATAACTAGGAGAGTCTCCCATCTGGGGATTCTCAACACCTACGGGAGTTGATCCATAAGGATGTTCAGACTTAATGTGGTTTGTTTTTTTTTTGGTTTTCTTTGGGAGTTGACCTTGTCTGGTGATTTAGCCTTGTCTTTGCTTATTTGAGTCCTGGGTGGGGGCTCAGCTGTACTTTGTAATCTAGACTTTTTATCAATAAATTTTTACCCCTTTATTTAAAAAAAAAAGAGTTTTATAATTTCAAATTTTACATAATTTTGCATTTCAAAGGTAAATCAGATTTGAAGGCTTTGCATGTTTATATTTTCAACATTCTTGTCTAAGATTTTATTTTTATTTTTCTAACCCTTCTCTTTCGTAAATTATTTTAAAATTTTGATGTTTAAAATAGAAATAAAAAAATTAAAATGCCAAAAATAAATACATGGGTGTGAAGAATGAGCTTCAATCAGTCATTGAAAACAATTTTGATTCCATTTCAAAGTCATTTCAAATTTATAAAAATTATTTAAAGTTTTCATTATATGAGAGTTTTATAATTTTAGATTTTACATAATTTTGCATTTCAAAGGTAAATCATATTTCAAGGCTTCACATTTTTATATTTTCAACATTCTGGTTTATTTCCATATTTTATTTTTATTTTTCTAACCCTTCTCTTTTGTAGATTATTTTAAAACTTCAATGATTAAAAATAAAAAAAATAAAAAAATAAAATACCAAAAATAAATACATGGATGTGAAGAATGAGCTTCAATATTTCATTCCAAATAATTTTGATTCCATTCAAATTTTACATAATTTTGTGTTTCAAAGGTAAATCAAATTTCAAGGCTTTGTATGTCTATTTTCAGCATTCTTGTGCATTTCTAGATTTTATTTTTATTTTTCTAACCCTTTTATAGATTATTTTTAAACTTCGAAATTAAATAAAAATAAAAATAAATTAAAATACCAAAAATAAATACATATATGTGAAGAATGAGTTTCAATTTTTCATTAGAAACAATTTCGATCCCATTCTAAAGCCATTTCGAATTTATAAAAAATATTTAAAGTTGTTTTTATATGAGAGTTTTATAATTTCAGGTTCTACATAATTTTGCATTTCGAAGGTAAATCAGATTTCAAGGCTTTGCATGTTTATATTTTTAGTATTTTGGTCCATTTTCAGATTTTATTTTTATTTTTATAACTCTTCTCTTTTGTAGATTATTTTTAAAAAATTGGCTATTAAAAAAATAATTAAAATACCAAAAATAAATACACGAATGTGTAGAATGAACTTCAATATTTTATTCAAAACTATTTTGATCTCATTCCGAAGCCATATTTATTTTTTAAAAATGATTTAAAATTGTTGTTATTTGAGAGTTTTATAATTTTAGATTTTACATAATTTCATATTTCGAAAGTAAATCAGATTTTAAGGCTTTGCATGTTTATATTCTCAGCATTCTGGTCCATTTC
Organism: Wollemia nobilis; assembly: GCA_028583015.1. Classification (NCBI taxonomy): domain Eukaryota; kingdom Viridiplantae; phylum Streptophyta; class Pinopsida; order Araucariales; family Araucariaceae; genus Wollemia; species Wollemia nobilis. Next base: position 909,965 of record JAQPPZ010002882.1, read on the forward strand.
TAGATTTTATTTTTCTAACCCTTCTCTTTTGTAGATTATTTTAAAAATTCGACGATTAAAAAAAAAAACTAAAATGCCAAAAACAAATACATGGGTGTGAAGAATGAGCTTCAATATTTCATTAAAAACAATTTCGATCCCATTCCGAAGTCATTTTAAATTTATAAAAATTATTTAAAGTTGTTGTTATATGAGAGTTATAATTTTGAATTTTATATAATTTTGCATTTTGAAGGTAAATCAGATTTCAAGTCTTTGCATGTTTATATTTTTAGCATTCTGGTTCATTTTCAGATTTTATTTTTATTTTTCTAACCCTTCTCTTTTGCATATTATTTTAAAACATAAAAAATTAAAACTAAAAAAAATAAAATTGTCAAAAATAAATACATGGGTGTGAAGAATGAGCTTCAATATTTTATTCGAAACAATTTTTATCCCATTCTGAACCCATATCAAATTTATAAAATTATTTAAAGTTCATGTTATATGAGAGTTTTATAATTTTAGATTTTACATAATTTTGCATTTCAAAGGTAAATCAGATTTCAAGGCTTTTCATGTTTATATTTTTAGTATTCTGGACCATTTCCATATTTTATTTATATTTTTCTAACCCTTGTCTTTAGAGATTATTTTAAAACTTCCACGATTGAAATAAAATAAAAAATAAAAAAATATTAAAATGCCAAAAACAAATGCATTGGTGTGAAGAATAAGCTTCAATATTTCATTTGAAACAATTTCGATCTCATTCTGAAGCCATTTTGAATTTATAAAAACTATTTAAAGTTGTTATATGAGAGTTTTTTAATTTTAGATTTTACATAATTTTACATATGAGAGTTTTTTTTTTTAAATTAGGGTTTACTCCTAGATGATAGGATCTAATGTTGATTATCCAAACAATAAAAAACACCTAAAGTAGACAACATGATTATCTCTTTTAAGTTTTATAAACACATAATCAAATGATCAAATAAGCACACAAGCAAACAATGTGATTATCTCCTCTAAGTTTTAAATGTGAATTTCTAAGCTCTATACTGTATTTAGATTTGTTGTTTTGCAAAGAGTCTCTTTCACGTGTTTTGAATATTTGTTGATGTAACTCCCAATTGTTTAATTGGATTTTACCTATACACTTGTAGGTTGACAACTAGCAATGAAATTTTGGTCAGTGTACCAACCAAAGTATGGATATGAAGCCCATACCCTATCAAGGAGCATAGGTCGTACCAATTCTCACCTAATACTCACTTGGTCAGTGTTATACCCTCTAAAGAGGAGTACATGCATATTTTCCAAGCTACGTTAGATCTTGGAGTCGATTTTGGCCAAAAATGAGGTATGTGAGACTCGAGTCAATGGATTGAGATGAAACCCACCATCGTTGAACTCTATCAGTGGTTGGGGATAAATTCTATATAACTAACGTTAAAATGAAGCATGGTGTGTGTGATTCCTTTTAAAATGATTGAAAGAAAATAAGATAGCATTCAATGATTATTCATTACATGCATGAATTTGTATTTTACTTTTAGAATCATAAGCATATATATAGAATAAAACTACAAAATTTGTAAACTATATGAAATCCTAACCCTTAGGTAGGTCATACGTAGGTAAACGAGACAAATACATTTTGAAAGGCTATTATTTTTCCTATTTTTCTTGGATTTATTAATTTAAAATTTATAAATATGGAATCTAACTTTAAATTACACACAAAAGACAAGAAAAACAAAAATTTAACCTTTTTGAAACAACCTAGATGCAAATTGAAGGTTTAGAAGATTACCTTTTTTGTTTTGAAACTTGCTATTTATATAAATTTCTATAGAAAACCCCTGGTTTGGTGGCCACCCCTGGGTGGGACAGTTCTAAATTTGAGGGACATCCTTGGAAGGGATGTTTATAGTGGCCATCCCTGGGAGTTCCAACTAGGAATTTTGTAGTTGTTCCTACTCAGACCGATTAGAATTTGCAACACACAAAACACAAAAAGAATGTCAAAAATGATAAAAATGAAAGGTAACGAGGGATAAGGGGTCCCACCATGATCACCACTAAATAAGCATAAAAATGGCTCACCTATATGATTAAAACCAAAATGGTATATTGTTTATAAGTAAGCATGCAAAGGAAAGGTGTAAAAGATGTAACTATTGAAATGACAAAAAAATTGTAGTAAAAATGGAAGGATTTCTCCTTGCATTTATAAATTCATAAATTCCAAAAGGTTACAATACATCCCCTTTGAGGGCTTATCATTTTGATACATTTCAAATTACAAATTACAAGGGAATGAATCCCTCCATGAGCTTAATGGTGTGTTTCAATTTTATTTTTGCAACCCATAATTGAGAGATAATTTTGGGCTTCTTTTAATCTAACTCTTAGCTCCTCCCTTATGCCTAGAATACCTACACCTACACACAATAGATTGAAAACTGTTAATAGCATATGTGTTTAACATTAAAAATCTTGAGAAATGTGTAATAGAGAAAGTAAAACTTATTTACAACAAATCAAAACAACTTCAAATAAATTGCAAATCTAATATGATGTTATTAAGATGATTTTGGAAGGATTTGAGCATAAATTAAAGTGCAATTGTGATCAGAATCTATGGCTATCATTAGCTAGAACAACTAAGATTGCAATTACAAAAACATAAATTGACCCATCAAATCTACTCAAAACATAACCAAAATTGAATAGAAGATGAATCTAATGCTTTAGGATTGATCTATGGTGAAATTGCATAAAAAGTATTATCCATTTGGTGATAATCCCTGGCAAGTGTAACTAGGACTGTTATCTGTCCTTGGTAGGGATGGTCACACAATTGGGTGGTTTTTGCCACCAATTCCAAGGGGATCTGGTTTAGAACTCTCCTAAATATTTTTTCATAAAATTTTGTCAAATAATTTTCAGATTTTATAGGTTTTAGAATCGACTAGCGTATTTTGGGATGCCCCTAAAAGCACCTTCGAATGAAGAGATTTTAAAGGAAAATACTTGGGCAAATATTAAGGATAAATGTGAGCAGCACTTCGTGAGCAATGCTTGTTATTATCTCTTTTTTAAATTGGGTGAGAGCACCTCAATTTATAGCCCAAAAAGGGTAAAATGGGCAAAGGGGTAAGTTTTGGTATGCAAGGTAAGTGCTTCCACTTGTCCATTCTTTTGTCATGCATAGGGTGAAAGAGGATGCCCATTTGGGCCTTCAATTTGTATCATAGTAATTGGGTGGGATAAATCATAGTAATTGATTGTCGTTTGTTGTACCCTTTGACTTTTGGAGGGTTTAGTTCATGGTCATCCCACCCAAGGATGGCTACATGTGGTCATCCCAAGGTGGGACGACCATGTCTACATGGCCCAAAACCTCCCAAAAGGAGTTGGAAGATCTAATTAACCCTTGAGGATTTCCCAATGGGACCATATGATGTCGATAAGAGTGGCACATAGCAATCATCTAATTTACATAATTTTAGTGTCTACATCAATTAACATGACAGTCCATACAACTAACTTGGAAACTAGTGCATAAATTAGATCATAACAAGTAGTGGCATGTGATTTATCAATACTCTATACATTCAATGCATGCTTGGTACCTTGTCAACCAATCATACAATGGTATGTGATGTCCTCCTGTTCATTGTAGGTACTATGTTTTTAATATTTTCTAAGATTTTTTGGAAGTATTTTTGTGATTTTAGTTTTAAAATTGTAGGGGGCATAAATTTTGTATATGGAAATATTTTAAACCCTTACACAGATTTTTCAATATCTCTATAGTCGTACTTTTGTACTATTGATGAGATTTACCACATGTATAAGTTGTGTCAAAGACCTACCTCTTCTATACCTCCTTTTAGGAAGAAAACATTTGTTGCTATAGTTATACATGGATATAATTAAAGTTAAAAGTGGCATCACAAGCTTGGACAACTAAATATCCTTGAGATACATGAGCTAGCAATAGATGACCATTGGAATTCAATACAAATCCCCTCCAAATGGTGTATTTGAGGGATTTATAAGAATGCATTATAGGGAGACCTTTCCAAAAGGGGTTGCAAGTTGAGCATCTCATTCATTGAATATCATACATAGTGATATTTGGAAACCTATGGACACATTATATCTCTTAAGAAATATATGGGGTGAATGAATATGTTAGCTATATTATTAATGGTGTTTTTCTTCTCATGGGATTGCATATCATAATATTGTTCACTTTACTATTAATCATAATGGTGTGGTTGAGATGAAAAATAGGGTATTATGGAAGTGACGTGATGTATGATTCATTCCAAGGAGATAAATAATAAGTTTTGGGACGAGGCTATTACTTATGCAACATACATTATCAACAAATTTCACATTAGGGTATTTTAGGGAATGACATTACCTAAGCAATTGATAGGAGATAAATTTGATGTATCCCAATTTTGTATATTCAGGCATTCAACATGGGCTTAGATACCTAAGGATATTTATGAGGCACCAAAGACTCATAAATGCATTTTATGGGGTGCTAAAATACCTTAAAGACATATAATATTTATGATATTTAAAGGGAAGAGGTTTTTATTTAGAGATATGTCATCTTTGATGAGATTTTTCTAGGTATTCCTTCCACCCCCCCACCTAATATTTTAGCAAATAATTCTTCTAAATATTTGACCATATTTGATTCAGTCGTTTCTTCCAATATTTAGGTTGGATTTATTACAATTATAACATCTTCTCCATATTTATCCTTGAGTGATAGGTTTTCGTCTATTGATTTTACCTCTTTATCGGTAGCACCACAACCAACACTCTTTTCTCTAGTATTAGGGTATGATGAGAAGGATGCATTAGTTCATAATGCTTCAGTATTACATGATGATCGGTTGGATTCTTTAATTTTATATTTTTATGTTGAGTTATCATAAGATACACATGATTCTTCCTCAATTTTTCTAATATCCAAATAGATTAAGATGCTTTTGAAGGATGCTTAGCTTTTTCTATATCTTGAGCAACATTCAAAGGTTCCTTCCTAAGCATTTCTTTTGAAGGTAGCACATTCTTAGGATTCTCTCACATATTCTTAGGCTATGAATGGGATAAAATTGGAATATGTTATATTGGTAGACTATGATGCTCTTATAAATAAAAAAACTTGGGAATTGGTCCCTCTTTTAGAAGGAAAGAATTTTTTTGGATGCAAATGAGTGTAAAGGATCAAATACACATTAGATAATTAGATATAAAGCACAATATATACATTTTTTATAAGGGATTATCTCAACAAAATGGAGTGGACTACTTCAAGACTTTTGTACTACTAACTAAGATAGACATAGTTATAATGATTCTCTTTATTGTTGTCTCCATTGTGACTAGGATAGATGTAGTTGGGAATTGGTCCACATAAATATACCTAGATAAATATACCTAATTCAAATTTACATAAAGAGTGCCTATTTATATAGGAATATTTAGGTAGAAATTTACATGTATTAGCCACCTAGTTTTGACCTTTAAGGACTGATTCCATTGGTTTATCATTTAGGTATATCTTTATATAAAATTAAGAAATTTTCTCATGCATGGTATGATAATATTTGTTCATTTTGTCTTAGATATTGGTTTCAATGACATGAAGTTGAGTGTGTTGTTTACATCAAATATTATGATGGAAACAATTTGTGATTGTGTTGTATGCTAATGATCTTCTTATCGCTAGTAGCTCATCTACTTTGATCCAAGACATTTAGTCATAGCTTTAGTCCACTTTTGAGATGTTATATTTGGGGTTTATACATTATTTTTAAGGATTTATGTTGATCAAATGGATTTTGACATCATCATCTCTCATCCAAAGTATTATTTGGACCTTTTTTAGCATTTCAGGATAAAGGATTATAACTGCATTCATACTCCTTTTGGATCAGGTCTAAAACTTTGGGTTGATTGCACCATAGATTTGGTAGATGCCTTATTGTATTGATCTCTTATGGGAAGACTTATTTATCATACTCATATTAGACCTAATATAGCCTTTAGTGTTAGTTATTAGTCTATATTAATGGAAGCACCCTAGGAGAGTCATTAGATAGCAGCTAAGAGGAATATTGGATACATCAAAGGGACCTATTAGATAGGTATTAACTACTTAATTGGATCTCCGATAATTGAGAAAAACAATTAATATTACAATTGGGTAGGTGACTTGGATGAGTGATGCTCCACCATAAGATTTTTGTTCTATTTGAGATTAGACCTAGTTTCCTGATTATTTAGATGCTAATCTACTATTTCTTAGTCATCAATAGAAGTTGAATACTATGTTTTTAATGAGGTATCTAAGCACCTCAGGTGAATGCTCATGATATTAGAGGAGATTGGTATTTTTTAAATATTTTTAGTCACTCTTCTATGTGATAATTAGAGCACCATCCAACTTGTTTGCAATCTAGTGTTCTATTAGTGGATACAACATATAAAAATATGGAAGCACTTTGTGAGCTAAAATCATCCATGTGTGATTATTGATCAAGTGATTGTACCTTTATTAGAGTAGAAAATAGATATTTTGACCAAGGTCATGCCTAAGGTCATATTTGTGTGCATGTGGGATCTTCTTGGATTTGAATAGTATCTCTTAAGTGGTGACGATAAGTAAGAGTCTCTGTCTTTGTCCCCCATTCCAGATAATTTTGATGCCATTTTGAAGCCATTTAGAATTTATAAAAATTATTTAATATTGTTGTTATATGAGAGTTTTATAATTTCAGATTTTATATAATTTACATTTCGAAGGTAAATCAGATTTCAAGGCTTTGCATATTTATATTTTTAGCATTCTGATCCATTTCCAGATTTTATTTTTATTTTTCTAAACCTTCTCTTTTGCATATTATTTTAAAACTTCAGCGATTAAAAGAATTTAAAATGCCAAAAATAAATATATGGGTGTGAAGAATGAGCTTCAATATTTAGTTTAAAACAATTTCCATCCCATTTTGAATATATTTTGATTTTTTTAATTGAAATTACTACCAAATTTATATTAGCCAAAATATTAAGAGAAAATATACAATATAAAGGTAAACCATGGTCTGGGTGCCTACATCTAGTCTTGAACACCTAACAACATCAAAACCATGATAGAATTCCCTCTAGTAGGGATAAAAAAAACACAAGTGCATTCACAGGGCCACGTAGGGCATCCAACACCAAAAATGAGCACATCAAAGACCACACAGATCCCCACTATTGTAATACAATTCGAGACCATGAAGTACCAACATAGAGGAGAAATAAGAAATATTATGATAGTTAGGACACCCAACTACAAGTATTGGAAGTGAACAACCACACAAATGATCCCCTAGTGACTCATGTTAAAAACTAAGATAACCCTCATGGTTATTATAGGGATGAAAAAGCATGTCATCACCAAGACTCTAAAAATATGTTCTGACATGAAACTAAATGACTAGATACTATTGGGCTACTCCTTGTAATGGACAACATGCACACTATCTACTGAGAAGAGACTACTATACTACAAAAACAAAAAAATTGCAAGGGAGCTACCATGTTGGGAAAACATTTACTTAAGGAGATGGTTCTAAGTGAGCCTGCTGCACCTCATGCTATTATGAAAGCTTAATATGAGGACTAGAATGAGTGTTGTTGGATTCTAATTCCACTTGACCCAAATGCTTCATCAAGTATGTCTTATTATACATCATCGAGCTATGTTGCTCAGTTATTTCACTGACCACATTCTATAATCTGTAAATACCATCTAATATACAAGCTAAGGTCTCATATATATATACCTCTTAAGAGCTATGATTTCTTCTTGAAGTGCTTTCTCATTATGGGTGCAACCTATTAACTTAGCTTGCAATTAGCATTTTACAATAGTAAAGATGTTAGCTACTGAGAGACTAGAGATATCTTCTTAATCAATTTTATATATAGATTTACATCGAGTCTTCCATATATGAAAGATGACAGCTAACCTGGAAATGGAGATAAGAAATTTTTGATTGGGCATACAATTTATCCCTAATAAGGCTTCATCCTTTTTCATAGGCAATTGTAAGGGATAAAAAAACTGATGTGCTTCACACCAAATATGATGGGCACACGCATAGTTCCAAAATAGATGTTGTATTGTCTCTTCCAAACCACAAAAATGGTAATCACCTTGCTCTTGGTCCATCCATTTTAGACTGCTTTGAATAGGTAGACCTTGAAGGACTACATTCCAAAGAAGAATGGAACTTTCCTTGAATTGGGGCAGAGTTGATAAGCTTGAAGGTACTTTCCCAAGTGGCCCAACTGAGCTCTAAGTTCTATTTTTTATTGAGCATATCTGTAAACTTTTGATAGTTCATAGGAAGTAAGGCTTGGTAACAAAACTTAAGGACTAGTTGCTCAAATTCATGATTGTCAAACCATTTACAATGAGACCAATGGGGACTAGCTTCCAGTGGAGAAGATAGAGGTTGGGGTGCCTGTGAGGTGATATAAAGGATCTATATAATCACTACTTTATCAGTAGGATAGAGGTCAAATTTTGACTGGATTTGCTTCCAATTTTTCCATGATGATTGAGAAAAATCCCAAATGTCATCCACCATAATTAATTCCCTTTTGAAGAGTCATCTAGCAAGAAATCAAGAATTCATGCCAAGAGGTTGTGCATCAAGGGTGGGGAGGGGTGACCACCATAAGTTGTGTTGGAGGAAATATATGGGGTCTTGCTCTAGAGGTGTCTACCATGAAATAAATTGATGCACTTGTTGCTAGGCTTTCTAAATATCTTTGATAATATTACAACCTTCTATAGAGAAATAAGGGACTTGTAAAAGAACATCAGTGTATGAAATAAGGGACTTGTAAAAGAACGACAATGGATGAAAGGTCAACACCAAAATGAAACCCCAAATACTTAGAGATTTATCCTCTTTTGACCCACTTCCATGTTGTGGGTATCCAATCTAGGTTATCATCAAATCCAAATGGAAAAATAGAGTTCTTATATTCTTGGATTCTTTCACTAGGGGCCCTATAGAAGGTGTGAACTATCTCAAGGATGTTCATGAGATTTTACTAATCTGCCAAAAGAAAAAGTATAGAATCATTTACAAAGTGAGAGTTGATAATTTGGGAGCCATATGGAAGGGGGATATCTTTGATCCTCCCCTCTTTAATTATAGATTCCAATCGATAACCAAGGGCATCAATTGTAATTACAAATAGATAGGGGGCAAATGGATAGCCTTACCTAACTTATATTTCCATAGGAATGGTATTAGATAATTTTGTATTAATAACCACTCTTGTAGAAGCATTTGAAAAGAGGGAAGCTACCATATCGATGAATCTATTGCCAAAACCAAGCCAGTGGAGCATGCTTAAGATTAAGGGTCACTCTAATCGATCATAAGATTTATTAAAATCAAGCTTAAGGTAAATTCCCTTGAGCCCTTGTGCTCGAGCCCACTCCATCCCTTCCCAAGCTGTAAGAAGATTATCCAAAATGTAACAACCTTTAAGGAATCTTGTCTGCTCTGGGAAAACAATTTTTTTAGCCATTGGAAGGAGTCTTCTAGCCAAATCCTTGGTCAAAATTTTATAAGAGGAATTGAGTAAAGTAATGGGATACCAATCCATAAGCAAATATGGCTTATATTTTTTGGGAATGAGCATGATCAATCTTTGATTAGTGGCATCCCCAAGGCCTCTAACAATAATAACCTCTAAGCCCATGGTCAAAAATTCACTCAGAAGCCCATTAATGCCTGGGGTTTTTTCATTTTACAAAGAGAGGAGGACATAATGAAGTTCATCCTATGAAAGAGGTTTTTCCAGCAATGCTCTATCTTCTTCAAATACTTAGGGAGATATGCACTATTTGCAACAATCTCTAAAAAATTCAACTTTTGTGTTGGGCTCTTCACTTTTGAAAAGGGGTGTAAAATGCTCTTAGATGAAGGATGGGAGGTCCACCAATGGAATTTTTAGGCCAGATATAAGATTTTTAATAACCTCTATCCTCTTTGATCTATTCTTCTTATTATTATCATTAAAGAAAAAAATTGAATTTTTATCACCCTCGCGAATCCATTGAAGATGTGCCCTGATTTGTGCCCCATGGACTTTATAGGCATGGAGTTTCCTTAAATATATCTATTTTCACCCAACTACTTTTGAGAAGTGATTCTACTAATATTCTGACTAAGATGGTGGTTGAGTTGATCAACTTCTTGCTTCAATTCTTTCTTTTTTTTCTTGTGAAGAGAGGCTAAGATTTTTCCAAAACCTCGAAGGTAATACACTATTCTTTTGATGGCTTCCTCCCACCACATAATCCACCCTCTCTCTCCCGAGGGCCTTGGCAAGATATTCCACACTTTCTTGATTCCATTAAAACAATATTTGCACTTGAGAAAGTAAGTGTTTAACTTGAACGGTAAACTATTTTTGGGTTTCCATATGGGGGCACACCCAATACTCGAGGTAATGAGGAGATGCTCTGAAGTTACCAATGAATAAATTGGATGAGATAAATCCTTTTGGAGTATATAAATATTTGTTTCTACATAGAAGCGGTCCAATATTACCATTATGAGAGCATCCCCACATCATGCATTTATTCAAGTAAACCAAGCCCCATGATTTTTAACACTCTTGTTCCAATTGGGATCATAAATATTCCAGGCCCTTCTAAACCTAGACCATGATCTAGCTTCTTCTGGATATTTGAGTTGAGTGCCACACCCCAATATATCTCCCTCACACTATATCATATTGAAGTCACCTTCTATTATCCAATCTACTTCAAGCAAATTTAAGCATATCCAATCCCAGAGGGCTGCCCTTCCAACTGCATCATTGGATGCATAAGCAACTGCAATACCTAATTTTCTACCACCAAATATTATTGTACACCACACTACTCTATGCATTGGATCCTCTCCTAATAATAAAATAGAGTCCCACAACTCCTAAGAGAGGCATAGGATAGTGCCCCCCCCTTCTTCATGACTAGTACACAAGGCCCCCAACCCCCAATAGGGTCTTAACGATATTTTTTAGTTTGAAACCTAAAATTTTGACTTCTTGCAATAGTAAAATATATGAGCAAACTCTCTTGATGATTGTTTAGATAGCAAAATATCACTCTTGTAGTGTGATACCACGCACATTCCAAGATATGATTCTTGCAGATATCAATCTGACATATTGTTAGCTAAAGCACTATAGGTATTCTGGGTGGGTACAAATTGCATATAATCATGCAGGGTGCCTATTCCATTAGATTAACAGTGGCTAAGAAGGTATTACTAGAGTAAGAGTTGGTGGGCTTATGGCTTCATTCCTTACCTCCTAGGTGTTGGTATTTTGAGACACCTTTATAAGGAGGGGGAGAGGCATCATGTGATGAGTTACACCTATGTTTCTTGTTATGTTGGGTTACCCAACCCTCCTCAATTGTTTCATGAGGAGTTTGCTCTAAAGGAGCCTCAAAAGCTAGAGGAGAACGAAGGAAGATGTGGGTAACTACCAAGTTAGAAGCTTGGGGCACTGAATGAGTAGGGAAAGAGGTCACATCATGAGAACTAGAAGCTTTTAAAGGATGAACATGAGATGCTATTTTACTTGCATGTTGGATAGTAGTAGTAGGATTACTAGCAGGTTGGTTTTATTATTTGGGAGGTCTCACTGGACAATTTTTAATCATATGGCCTTGTTGTTTATAGTATAAACATGAGTTTGGCAAGTTGATATAATTAATCTATTGTTCAAATTGAATACTAGGGGATCTGAATAATATCTTACTTGGAAGGTCTTTCAAGACATCAGTATCAACCAAAATGTACAGGTGGGAGTGCATGAAGTGTGATGGCTCGAATGGGAGAAATAATGGTCTTCCAAACATAGCAACAATCTGAGGTAAATACTTTATGCATGTCAGGTTTAATAAAGGGAGTTCAATCCAAAGGGGGTATTTCATGTTTGACACATTCTCAGGTTCAAATTGGAATTCCCAATGTTGAAGAAAGACTAGTTGACCAGAAATCATCCAAGTGCCAAGTCTTAGGGCTTTTATGCAAGATTATTTGGAGGTGAAAGTGACAGAAACAAAGGATTGACCAAGGCAAAGATGAGAGGTAATCATCTAATCCTTGGATTCCCATAATTTGATAAACCATCGATTGAGCTCTTCATTAGGGGGGATTCTTTTGCAAAAAAATAAAACAACAATTTTCTCTTCTAATTCTTTTATTTCTTCTATAAAATCATCTTTTAATTCAAACTCAAAGGTACCTGACTCTTTTGCTTGTTGATTTACCTATTCAGAGCTTTTATTTCCTCCTATATGTCCAACTTTGAGGTTTCCCTCTTTTGGTACATGTTGGTCACCACCTCCTTGTTTGGATCCTCCAGGTACATGGGTTGAGGGTACAATATCACCATTATTCTGTCTTATTTGGAATGAAGGTCCTCCAGTTGAGTTATTGGGTATGCTTGAGAATTGTTACCATTGAAAGTGAGGTTGTTGAGCAATGTATGGGTATAATAGGAGCTAGCATTAGCTCCCCACTACAACTTGCTACCGAATTTGGTGGGGGATATTGAATGGTATCATGTGTTACTACCTTTGTAAATATCACTTCTATCATGTTCATGTCTTGGAGGTACACTGTTTTGCATGTCACAGTAGCGATATGGCTTAGTTTTGGAAGAAAATACATGAGCAGGACTAGAGACTCCCTCAAGCCCTAAATTATCATCCTCTCATTCTAGTTTTTGGGTTGATTTCTTCTTAAAATTAAATAGAGCATCTGCTAGCATGTTGCTGAAAAATGAAATGAAGAGCTCTTCATCTTGTTACTTGTCCTCTATGGTGGTGAGAGATAGAACTAGAAATTGGTAGCCCGAGCTCATTATCTTTCTTATTGAGTGAAATTTTATGAATCCCACCATAACTAGAATGTGATGCATCTTTCAAAATAAAAAACCTTGAGTCAATTACTATTTTAGACTCTTTGATATGAAATGACAATGTTGTAGTCTCTATCCTGGGTAAATGGTCACCTGTAGCACCCAACGATGAATTTCCATAATTTGATAAATATCTTGGAGAGACACTGTTTACATCAATATCCATGCAACACTCCTTGGAGAACCCTCTTTCTACACAAAAAAAACCCTAGCTTCTAAAAAACCCTTGCCATTTTGAAATTATAAAAATTATTTAAAGTTGTTATATGAGAGTTTTATAATTTTGCATTTCGAAGGTAAATCAGATTTCAAGGCTTTTCATGTTTATATTTTTTGCATTCTGGTCCATTTCAAGATTTTATTTTTATTTTTCCAACCCTTATCTTTTGTAGATTACTTTAAAACTTCGATGATTAAAATAAAAAATAAAAAATAAAAATAGAATGCCAAAAATAAATACATGGGTGTGAAGAATGAGCTTTAATATTTCATTCAAAATAATTTTGATCCCATTGTAAAGCCATTTCAAATTTATAAAAATTATTTAAAGTTGTTATATGAGAGTTTTTTAATTTTAGATTTTACATAATTTCACATTTCTAAGGCAAATCAGATTTCAAGGCTTTGCATTTTATATTTTCAGCATTCTAGTCTATTTGTAGATTTTATTTTTATTTTTCTAACCCTTTTTTTTTGTAGATTATTTAAAAAATTTCAGCTATTAAAAAAAATGCCAAAAATAAATACATGGGTGTGAGGAATGAGATTCAGTTTTAATTCAAAATAATTTTGATCCCATTTTGAAGCCATTTCGAATCTATAATAAAGTTGATGTTATATGAGACTTTTATAATTTTGAATTTTTTGCATTCTAGTCCATTTCCAAATTTTATTTTTATTTTTCTAATCCTTCTATTTTATAAATTACTTTAAAAATTTGGTGATTAAAATAAAAATAAAAATAAAAATGAACTGCCAAAAATAAATACATGGGTGTGAAGAATGATCTTCAATCTTTCATTTGAAACAATTTTGATACCATTTCGAAGCAATTTTGAATTTATAAACATGATTTAAAGTTACTGTTATATGATAGTTTTATAATTTTAGATTTTATATAGTTTCACATTTCGAAGGTAAATCAAATTTCAAGACTTTGCAAATTTATATTTTTAGCATTCTGGTCCATTTCCAGATTTTATTTTTATTTTTCTAACCCTTCTCTTTTGCAGATTATTTTAAAACTTTAGTGATTAAAATAAAAATAAAAATAAAATTAAAATGCCAAAAATAAATACATGGTGTGAAGAATGAGCTTCAATATTTCATTCGAAATAATTTTCATCCAATTCTGAAGCCATTTCAAATTTATAAATATTATTTAAATTTGTTAAATGACAGTTTTATAATTTTATATTTTACATAATATTGCATTTCCAAGGTAAATTAGATTTTAAAGCTTTCAATGTTTATATTTTCAGCATTTTGGTCTATTTGCAGATTTTATTTTTATTTTTCTAGCCCTTCTCTTTTGTAGATTATTTTAAAACTTCAAAAATAAAAATAAAAAATAAAAATAAAATGGCAAAAATAAATACATGGGTGTGAAGAATGAGCTTCAATATTTCATTCAAAATAATTTTGATTCCATTTCGAAGCCATTTCAAATTTATAAAAATTATTTAAATTTTTTGTTATATAAGAGTTTTATAATTTTAGATTTTACATAATTTCGTATTTTGAAGGTAAATCAGATTTCAAGGCTTTGAATTTTATATTTTCATAATTCTGGTCCATTTGCAGATTTTATTTTTCTTTTTCTAACCCTTCTCTTTTGTTGATTATTTTAAAACTTTGATGATTAAAATATAAAAAAATAAATAAAATGCCAAAAATAAATACATGGGTGTGAAGAATGAGCTTCAATATTTTATCTGAAATAATTTTGATCTCATTTTGAAGTCATTTTGAATTTATAAAAATTATTTAAATTTATCATTATATGAGAGATTTATAATTTTGGATTTTACATAATTTTGTATTTTGAAGGTAAATCATATTTCAAGGCTTTGCATGCTTATATGTTTAGCTTTCTAGTTTATTTCCATATTTTATTTTTATTTTGCTAACCCTTCTCTTTTGTAGATTTTTTTAAAACTTCAACGATTAAAATAAAAATAAAAATAAATACATTGATGTGAAGAATGAACTTCAATCTTTCATTCAAAACAATTTCCATCTCATTATGAAGCTATTTAAAATTTATAAAAATTATTTAAAGTTTTTGTCATATGAGAGTTTTATAATTTCAAATTTTACATAATTCTGTGTTTCGAAGGTAAAACATATTTCAAGGCTTTGTATATTTATATTTTTAGTATTCTAATCTATTTCTAAAATTTATTTTTATTTTTCTAAACCTTTTATTTTGTAGATTATATTTAAACATTGGTAATTAAAAATAAATAAAAATAAATAAATAAAATACCAAAAATAAATTCATGAGTGTGAAGAATGAGCTTCAATATTTCATTTAAAACAATTTCAATCCCATTATGAAGCCATTTAAAATTTGTAAAAATTATTTAAAGTTGCTATTATATGAGAGATTTATAAATTTACATTTTGAAGGTAAATCAAATTTCAAGGCTTTGCATGTTTATATTTTCTACATTCTTATGTTAGAATTTCACAATAATAGATATGCAAAGCATTACACAAAAGATGAAGAGAAGAGTAAAATTGATTGATTTATTTCAAGGATCAAATTTGTGTAAATAGCAAAGTTGATCATTGAGAGCCGTTGGATTACAACAACTCATCAGACCTGATGAAGACACCATTGCGAGTTCTCCTAGCACATGGAGGAGTGGAAACTCAAGTATGTTGTCCTAACACATGGAGGAGTGGAAACTCAAGTGTGTATCCTAGTGGAACTTAAGAGAATATTCACTTATTCTAACACCCCTCTTAAGTAATACTAGGGGAGATCATACAAATGAGTCTCGATGACCAAGCCTGATGAGGTACTCATGTACAATGACTTCTTTTGAAGAAATGGTAAAAACCCAATGGGAAAAACCATCAATCAAAAGGAAGTAAGAGGCTTGTCTTTGTATGGTGAATATTTTCCTCTTTATAAAAAAAAAAAATATGAGTCCCGAAAACTTGGCCTGATTAGGTACTCATATACTATATATAGTTGATAAAAAAATCCCTGTGGGGAAAAATCAACTATTAGAAGAAGAGAGGCTTGTCTTCATATGGCGAAGATTGTCCTCATAAAACCAATCAATGCAACTATATAACTCCAAGATTATATCGCAACTAAAGGTAACGTGGAGAAGGAAATAACTTGGTGAAGATATCTGCAATTTGTTTCTCAGTTGGAATATATTATAAGTATATGTTCCCACTCTAAATATGTTACCTTATGAAGTGCATGCGTATTTCAATGTGCTTGGTGTGCTGATGCTCAACTGGATTGCATGCAATATGAATTATTATCTAATTGTCGCACCAAATAGTAATAGGCTTTTCTTGGGTGAAACCAAATTCTCTCAAAATTTGACAAAGCCAAACAGCTTCTTGACTAGCCAAAATTGCTACCTTGTATTCTACCTTTGTAGAAGATAAGGCTATTATTTGTTGTTTCTTACATAACCAAGATATTGGTGAAGAACCAAGGCAAAAGATATAGCCTGAGGTTCAACATATGTATTCTACTAAACCTACCCAATTTGAATCTGTGTAGCCAATGATATCCATGGATTTTCCCTTGTAGAAGAGCCCAAAGTGTGTAGTGCCCTGCAAGTAATGGAGAATTCTTTTTGCTACTTGCCAATGACTAAAGTGATGTTGATCAGATAATATAGATATGATACCAACAACATATAAGATATTTGGGTGAGTATGAGTAAGGTATAGCTGACTCTCTACAAGCTGACAGTATAGAGTTGCATCACATAGAGGGGATGAGCAATAAGTACTAATATTAATGTCAGATTGAAAGAGGGTAGGAGAAGGATTGTAATCTATCATTTTGAATCTTTGAAGAATATCTAGAGTGTACTTTTATTGACA
This sequence comes from Wollemia nobilis, assembly GCA_028583015.1. NCBI lineage: Eukaryota > Viridiplantae > Streptophyta > Pinopsida > Araucariales > Araucariaceae > Wollemia > Wollemia nobilis. Next base: position 927,086 of record JAQPPZ010002882.1, read on the forward strand.
CAAATAAATACCTACATTTTTTTGGCTTATTTGGATCCCAAGGAAGTAATGAGCTTTACCTAGATCAGCCATTTCAATTTTTTTAGAGAGGGAGTCTTTTATAGTCTTTATGTGAGTCAAGTTACTACCAATTAGAATAAGGTCATCAACATATAGAACAAGAATGGTGATATTACCTTCATTTCTCCAAATGTAAAATGTGTTATCAATTTCAAAATGAGAAAAACCTACTGAAAGAAGGAAGGAGTCCATATTTTCATACCAAGCTCTAGGGGCTTGTTTGAGGCCATAGAGATATTTTTTAAGCCTACAAAAAAGAGAGGAGTCTTGAGTGAAACTAGTAGGTTGTTCCATAAATATTTCTTCTTTTAAATATCTATGTAAGAAAGCACTTTTTATATACATTTGATAGACATGCCACTTATGGGAAGCAACTAGAGCAAGAACCAATCTAATATAATCCATATTAGCAACTGGAGCAAAGGTTTCTGCATAATATATACCTTCAATTTGAGAAAAACCTTTGGCTACTAGATGAGCTTTGTGTTTTTCTATTTCTCCATTAGGCCCATATTTTGTTTTGAACATCCATTTACAATGAACTAATTTCCTTCCTTTAGGCAAGGGAACTAAATCCCAAGTTTTATTTTTTATTAAGGAAAAAAAAAAAATTCCATGACATCATCCCATTATTTAATACCTAAGGCTTCTTTGAAGAATTGAGGATCAGAGGAAATAGACTAACATACAAGACCAATGCCTATGGGGTTGGATGTTCTTGTTGAAGGAAGATTTTGGATGTAAGGAGTAGCTTCTTTAACAATGGTGCGGGACCATTTTGGCATAGAGGAAAGAGTAGAAGGAGTTTAAAGACATTGATTTGGAGTTATAGGTTCCTCATCTTGATTATCAATGACCAAGTTAACTTCAAGATTTGGCTCTTCATAATATTGAGGTTCTACTATAGGAGAAGTCTCAATGGAGGAAGAGGGTGTTTGAGGATATTTTTGAGGGAATGTTTCATAAAATTGGACATTCCAATGAAAGAAGTCCTCATGAGTTGAGGTATCAAGAAGCCTGTAAGCTTTAAATTCTTCACAATAACCGATAAAGATGAGCTTTTTACTTTTCTTATCAATATCCTTCCTTTTCTTCTTTTGAATGTGAGCCCAAGTAGTACATCCAAAAATTTTGAAGTAGGAAACATATGGTTTTGATCCAGACCATGCTTCTTCAAGAGTTAAATGGTCAAGAGTTTTATGAGGTGTGCAATTTTAAATATAATTGGCACAGTTAATAGCTTCTACCCAAAATTTTTTTGGAATATCTCTTGAATGGAGCATACAATTTGCCATTTCTTTTAATGTCCGGTTTTTCCTTTTTGCAATGCCATTTTTTTGATGATTATGGGAGACAAATTTTTTATGAATGATACCATGACTTGAAAGAAGCATGGAGAACTCATTACTGCAGTATTCCCTCCCAATTATTTGTGCGAATCTTCTTGATTTTTCAAGATGTTTGATTTTCAACTAAGGATTTAAAAAGTTTAAAGTGGGATATAACATCACTTTTATATTTCAAGAAGTAGACCCAGGATCTTCTAGAAAAATAATCAATAAAGGTTAGAGCATACTTTTCTCCTTTGAAAGAGGGTTCTGGAAAGGTCATTAAGTCACTATGGATTAAATCTAGAGGGGACAAGGCTTTTAGAGAACTACTTGGGTGGAAAGGATATTGATGTTGCTTTCCAAGAGTACATCCATGACAAAGTCCATCACTAGATGAGACTTGGGGTAAACCTGTTACCATATCATGGGTCCTCAAATCCTTTAGGTAGTTGTAACTAATATGACCAAATATTTCATGCAAAATTTAGCTTTCAAGATCTCCATAAGCCACAAAACAAGAGGCTCCTTCTAGATTTTGGAAACCTTTGAAGTGAAATAGACAAGAGTTATGATCAATATTTCCTTTAGATATAATAGAATGGGGATCTTGAAAGTCTCTTATCTTAACTCCTGTTGGAGAGAAGAGAATAGTTTTTCCCTTTCTAGAAGTACAAATTTGATATATATAAAGGAGATTTGTGGCAATGTTTGAAACATAGAGAACATTATTTATAGATCCATCATCAATGGTTATGTCTCATTTTCCTTTGACAGGGATAAAGGAAGAGTCACCCACTTCTATGCTACAAGTAGAGCTAGAGGATATAGAAGAAAAAGACTTATCTGAAGCAGTCATGTGATGAGTAGCTCCATAATCTAGGAACCAAAAAGTAGAGGAAGAATTGGAGGTTTTTCCTTGAACATTAAGGGTTTTTCCTATTTGATTTTTATTGTCTATGTTTTGATCCTTTATAGCTGCCTTTAGTTGTAATATTTTCTAGCATTTTTTTGCAAAGTGACCATTATTTTTGTAGTGAGTACATGTTATGGGGGTATTTTCCTTCTTTTTGATTTTTTCTTTAGAAGAGGTGGAGGCTACTAAGGCTTTAGAGGAAGAGGAAGAAGAAGATATTTCATATCTAGCAAGTTTTGTTTCTTCCCTAGTTAATCTATCACAAAAATATTCTAAAGAAGGCATTTTAAAGGTTGCACCAAGAGCATATTTGGTAGATATAAAGGTGGTAGAAATTTTTTGAAAAACACCATTTAGCTTAGAAAGGATTAGATAAATGCATTCTTCTTCAGTATTATTCTTCCCACTGCCTTTGTATTGAGTGAGGACTTCTTTGAACATAGTAAGGAATTCAATAATACTACTAAAATCTTCAAGAGACAAAGATGTTAGTTCTGCTTCTAGTTGCATTGATCTCATTTGATCTACTTTCCCAAAAAAGGTTTTTAGTTTCTCCCAACTTTCATGAGGATTTTTGCAATCTATAATGTGAAACCACAAACTTTCATGAACATTAGAGCTAATAATACCCATTGTTTCGTGCATATTTCCTTTATGAACAAAAAATTCATATTCTTTCTCAAACTCTCGTTGCTTTTCTTCTATTAAATGAGTTTGACTTTTTTGAGAGATAAGATTTAAAATTTTATGTTTCCTAGTGTGAAATTTATGAGGGGTTAGAGGTTCAATTGAATTCATAATTTTAACATGAGAAAATTTGAAGTTTTAACCAATATATCCTCCCTTAGAACTTCAATTTTAGCATTAATGAATTGATTATAGGGAAAAAAATAAAATTTTTCAATACATAAAACTCAAGATACCCGCCCTAACAAGAGGGAAACTATAAGTATTTGAGGTTTGAATATTTTTTTCTTATGAGATGCCAAAACCTCTTAGTTCCTCTCAATACTCACCCTTAATTGAGGGAAACTGTAAGTATAGAGAAGAATTTCAAGGGTTGTAGGCTTGAAATGCAAGGATATCAACCAGATTTTTAATTTGGATATTATCAATACTTGCGTTTACTAGAGGGAAACTATAAGTGAGAGAGATATCAAATATAAAAATTGGTTGATTGAAAAATATATGCCAGGCCTTTATACAAATTGCCTCTAAAAACCTGCCCTTACACAATGGAAACTATAAGTTTTTAGTAGTAATGATACCTGGAACATAGGCAAATATATTTTGAAGAAAAAAATTATTATTATATTTTTTATTTAAATATTTTTTCTTATTGGATATTTATTAAAGATTTAAAACAAAAAACACATTTTTAAAAAAATATATTTGTTAAGATTTTAGAATAAAATTAACAAATATGAATTTGAAGAAGCAAATAATATGGAATCTTCTTTGAAATTTGAAATTCCAACTATAACACTTATAGTTTATATAGCTCTCCTTTAAATTTAATATTTAAAAAATAAACATAAAAGGAGTTTTAAGATTTTGCAATTAGAGAGTGTATTCCATATGAAATATAGTTACTAATATTTCAACAATAACACCTAGAAAAGCTTCTTAAAAAAGTGATAGAAAGAACTATAGAGGAAGATAGACAAAAAATGATGCAACCCCCCTAATGGAACATAAAATGTCCAAATAAATGCACTAACCCCCACCAAATAATTTTTTTTATTAGAAGGTTATAATATTGAATCACTATTCGATGAGAGCCTTGTAAAACAAGGCTTTGTGAAAATGAGGTAAAACAAATGACCTTCGAAATGGGAGGATCGAAAAAACTAATACAACAAGATTTTTATTTATATAAAAAATTATAAAGTTGTTACGTCCCTGAGAGAGAGGGCATTCTAGGGTTTTGCATAAGGGGTTGGACTTGAAATATACTTGTAAAAAATGGCAAATCATAATCGAAATCAAGGCAAATTTTGAGCAACTATAATCAATCATCTTCACACCAAAATTTGGGGTATTTGAAGCCCTAAAAAATAAGGTCATATTTAGGGCATATTTTGACCTATTAAATTACATTATAACTTCATAAAAACACCACCATTATATTAGGCTCAAAAATAGCTTTCCAATGAGTACAAATATGCCTATGTTTGGATATATATTGTGGTGAATTGACCCTAAGAAAAAAATTGGTCCTAAAAATTTTAGGCAAATGGGCCGACATCAAGGGTCCTCATATTCGCCAATTTCTAATTTTGAAAATCCTAATATTCACTCAATTTGTGAATATTCGCCACTGTGCATAACCCTGGGGCATTCTGAAAGATGAAGACACTTGATGAAACAATGATTTTATAGCAGATGGTGGAGACTATTAAGATGGTTGATTCAGAGTAAAGGTGAAGCCTGCAACCAAAATTAAAAAATATCCTCCTCGAAGATACGATGCTCTGTTGACGTCTTCACCGAAGTATTTAATAAGGCTTTTAAGACGATGAGTGTCAAAGTCTTCTTCCTTTTATGATTTGGATTATGAAATATGTGCAGAAAAATTAAAGGAACCAAAATAAATTTATAAAGGAAATAACCTAAGTTTACTCAGAAGACATAAGCCGAAGAGTTAGAGAAGCCTGTAAAAAATGTTACTTATTTTAAGAAAATAATCTCTATGAAAAATTTGAAGCCTAAGGTGCCTGTAAACAATTTTATTAGAACCAGTACGTGCTCTTTGAAGACGAATCACACCCCTTAATCATTTTACCTACAAAATAAAGTTAGAGAGCCCAAAATAAAGGGCTACGAAGTCCTTTGAAGACGCCTCGTGCACATTTTAATGGGAGCCTCTAACAAAGAAAGTGTCTATCAAAAAACCTATATAAAAAATAGAGATGACAAAGAACAATGTTATTTGAAAACAATATTGCCTGAGGAAACCACTATAACATTCGAAAGGAAGAAGTGATGAGAAACAAGCTTGATCGGATGATCTTTAACGGGACCCAACTATAGCCATTTTTACCAAATGCCAAATGGATTTGATATTCTTGGCATCATTTAAGGATTTCGACTTCGATAAAATCTGATTCAAAATAGGGGCACCAAAATATAATCAAAATAATCTAAATAGTCCTTATTTGAAGAAATAAATGCAATTGAAAGAAATCAGATGAAAGGAGACAAAAAATTGTTAGCTCCAACGTTCGAAGAGGGAGACCGCCAAAAGAGTGTTTGGCAGAAGAGAGGTGAGCATCAAAAGAAAACATAAACGGATGAAGGGATATAAAAAAATTATTAGCCCCAATGTTCGAAGAGGGACTCTGCCAAAAGAGAGAGTGGTGAGAGGTGCCATGTGCTATCTTATGGCACCCAAATTTGTGTGCTGGGGTAATGAAAGAAGTCACCTTCTCTGAGAACACTCTTAGATAGCCAAATAAGAGGATGAATATTTCCTACAAAATAACTTGAAAAGGAGTTAACCTGTATATCACGATAAATGTGAAAAATAAGTTCTTTTGCTAAGGTAAACAATGAAAAATTAATGTATGATTATCATAGAATTTCTAAAAAATACATAGAAAAGGAATTATATCTTATGTATTTTAGAATAGATCTATGAAAAGAGAAAGAGCAATATATCTAAAAAAATTATTCAAAATACAAAGAGTCTTCCCTTATTTAAATGAGGAGGTAAATAATATTAGAAAAATCCCACATACATATAATTTTGAAAAAAATTATAGTTGAAAAAACTATATATAATCTTATGAAGGCCTGTAAAAAAAAAGGACCAAAAAAAAGATAAAAGAACCAGCTCCTAGTGCCTCCAAGAGAGAATGCTAGCAAAATCTATCCTCCTTTGGTACCATGTTAGAATTTCACAATAATAGATATGCAAAGCATTACACAAAATATGAAGAGAAGAGTGGAACTGATTGATTTATTTCAAGGATCAACTTTGTATAAATTTAAAAGTTGATTATTGAGAGTCGTTGGATTACAACAACTCATCAGACCTGATGAAGACACCACTGAGAGTTATCATGACACATAGAGGAGTGGAAACTCAATTGTGTTCTCCTGAAACATGGAGGAGTGGAAACTCAAGTGTGTATCCTAGTGGAACTTAAGATAATATTCACTTATTCTAACATCCTGATCCAATTCTATGTTTTATTTTTATTTTTTGAATCCTTATTCTTTGTAGATTACTTTAAAACTTTGGCGATTAAAAAAAATAAAATAAAATAAAATGCAAAAAATAAATATATGGCTGTAAAGAATGAGCTTCAATCTTTCATTTGAAACAATTTCAATCCAATTCTAAAGCCATTTCGAATTTATAAATATTATTTAAAGTTGTTATATGAGAGTTTTGTTAGAATTTCACAATAATAGATATGCAAAGCATTACACAAGAGATGAAGAGAAGAGGAGAACTGATTGATTTATTCCAAGGATCAACTCTGTATAAATAGCAGAGTTGATCATTGAGAGTCGTTGGATTACAACAACTCATCAGACCTGATGAAGACACCACTGAGAGTTCTCCTGACACATGGAGGAGTGGAAACTCAAGTGTTTATCCTAGTGGAACTTAAGAGAATATTCTCTTATTCTAACACCCCCCCTTAAGTGATACTAGGGGAGATTTTTACAAATGAGTCCCGACAACAAGGCCTGATTAGGTACTCATATACAATATAGATAGATAGTTGGTGGAAAACCCTATGGGAAAAAACCAACAATCAATTAATTTCTTCATTTGTGTTTATAATTTGAAGTGATGGTAAAAACCCAGTGGGAAAAGCCATCAATCAAAAGGAAGAAGTATGAAAGAGGCTTGTATTCGGATGGCGAATATTGTCCTCTTATACAAAATAAAGATGAGTCCCAACAACAAGGCCTGATTAGGTACTCATATACAATATAGATAGTTGGTGGAAAAACCCCTATGGGGAAAAACCAACTATTTAAATCACCTCTTTGTTTTATAAAAAATAAAAAAAAAAATGAAAGAGGCTTGTCTTCAGATGGCGAATATTGTCCTCTTATACAAAAGAATGATGAGTCCCAACAACAAGGCCTGATGAGGTACTCATGTACAATATAATGAGAGGTGGAAGACCTTTGTGTCAATGCAGCTGTAATACTCCAAGTTTTTCTCACAACTGAAGGTAACATGGAGAAGGAAATGACTTGGTGAAGATGTCTACAATTTGTGCCTCAGTTGGAATATATTCCAAGTGTATATCCCCACTCTGAATATGTTGCCTTATGAAGTGCATGTGTATCTCAATGTGCTTGGTTCACTGATGTTCAACTGGATTACATGCAATATGAATTATGCTCTGATTGTCACACCAAAGAGTTATAGGATGTTCATGGGTGAAACCAAATTCTCTTAGAATTTGATGAAGCCAAAGAGCTTCTTGACTAGCCAAAATTGTTGCCTTGTATTCTGCCTCTGTAGAAGATAGGGCTACTGCTTGTTGTTTCTTGCATAACCAGGCTATTGGTGAGGAACCAAGGCAAAAGACATAGCCTGAGGTGGAACATCTATCTTCTACTGAACCTACCCAATCTGAATCTATGTAGCCAATGATATCCATGGATTTTCCCTTGTAGAAGAGCCCAAAGTGAGTAGTGCCCTACAAGTAATGGAGGATTCTTTTTGTTGCTTGCCAATGACTGAAGTGAGGTTGATGAGAGAATCTGGATATGAGGCCAATAACATATGAGATATCTGGGTGAGTATGAGTAAGGTATAGCAAACTTCCTACAAGCTGACGGTATAGAGTGGCATCACAAAGAGGGGATGAGCAGGAAGTACTAAGATTAATGCCAGATTGAAAGGGGGTAGGAGAAGGTTTGCAATCTATCATTTTGAATCTTTGTAGAAGATCTAGAGTGTACTTTTGTTGGCACAAAGAAATACCTTCATCTGTTTGACTTATTTGGATCCCAAGGAAGTAATGAGCTTTACCTAGATCAACCATTTCAAATTTTTTAGAGAGGGAGTCTTTTATAGTCTGAATGTGAGTCAAGTTACTACCAATGAGAAGAAGATCATCAACATATAGAACAAGAATGGTGATGTTGCCTTCATTTCTCCAAATGTAAACTGTGTTATCAGACTCACAATGAGAAAAACTTGCTGAAAGAAGGAAGGAGTCCATCTTCTCATACCAAGCTCTAGGGGCTTGTTTGAGGCCATAGAGAGACTTTTTGAGCCTACAAACAAGAGAGGAGTCTTGAGTGAAACCAGCAGGTTGTTCCATGAATATTTCTTCCTTTAAGTCTCCATGTAAGAAAGCACATTTTACATCCATTTGATAGACAGGCCACTTATGGGAAGCAGCTAGAGCAAGAACCAATCTTACAGAATCCATTTTAGCAACTGGAGCAAAGGTTTCTGCATAATCTATACCTTCAATTTGAGAGAAACCTTTGGCCACTAGACGAGCCTTGTGTTTGTCTATCTTTCCATTAGGCCCATATTTTGTTTTGAAGATCCATTTACAATGAACTAATTTCCTTCCTTTAGGTAAGGGAACTAAATCCCAAGTCTTGTTTTTGATCAAGGAAGAAAATTCATTTTCCATGGCATCATCCCATTCCTTAATACCTGAGGCTTCTTTGAAGGATTGAGGATCAGAGGAAATAGACTGACATACAAGACCAGTTCCTATGGGGTTGGATGATCTAGTTGAAGGAAGATTTTGGATGTAAGGAGTAGCTTCTTTAACAATGGTGCGGGCCCATTTTGGCATAGAGGAAGGAGTTGAAGGAGTTGAAAGACATTGAGATGGAGTTACAGGTTCCTCATCTTGATTATCAATGACCAAGTTAACTTCAAGAGTTGGCTCTTCATAATATTGAGGTTCTACTATAGGAGAAGGCTCAATGGAGGAAGAGGGCTTTTGAGGATATTTTTGAGGGAATGTTTCATCAAATTGGACATTCCTATGAAAGAAAACCTCATGAGTTGAGGGATCAAGAAGCCTGTATGCTTTCAATTCTTCACAATAACCGAAAAAGATGAGCTTTTTGCTTTTCTTATCAAGAGCCTTCCTTTTCTTCTTTGGGATGTGAGCCCAAGCAGTACACCCAAAAATATTGAAGTAGGAAACATCTGGTTTTAAGCCAGACCAAGCTTCTTCAAGAGTTAAATGGTCAAGAGCTTTATGAGGTGTGCGATTTTGAATATAATTTGCACAGTTAATAGCTTCTGCCCAAAAAACTTTTGGAAGATCTCTTGAATGGAGCATACAATTAGCCATCTCTTTTAATGTCCAGTTTTTCCTTTCTACAATACCATTTTATTGAGGATTATGGGAGACAAAATGTTGATGAATGATGCCATGACTGGATAAAAATATGGAAAACTCATTACTACAGTATTCCCCCCATTATCTATGCGAATCTTCTTGATTTTGCAAGATGCCTGATTTTCAACCAAGGCTTTAAAAACCTTAAAGTGGGATAGAACATCACTCTTATATTTTAGGAAGTAGACCCAGGACCTTCTAGAAAAATCATCAATAAAGGTTAGAGCATACTTTGCTCCTTTGAAATATGGTTCAGGAAAGGTCATTAAGTCACTATGGATTAAATCTAGAGGGGATGAGGTTTTTGGAGAACTACTTGGGTGGAAAGGATCTTGATGTTGCTTTCCAAGAGCACATCCAGGACAAACTCCATCACTAGAAGAGACTTGGGGTAATCCCTGTAACCATATCATGGGTGCTCAAATCCTTTAGGTAGTTGTAACTAAGATGACCAAACCTTTCATGCCATATTTGACTTTCAAGATCACCATGAGCCACAAAATAGGAGGCTCCTTCTGGATTTTGAAAACCTTTGAAGTGAAAAAGATGAGAGTTATGATCAATATTCCCTTTGGCTATAAGAGAATGGGGATCTTGAAAATCTCTTATCTCAACTCCTGTTGGAGAGAAGAGAACAATTTTCCCATTTCCAGAAGTACAAATATGATAGATGGATAGGAGATTGGTGGCAATGTCTGGAACATAGAGAACATTGTTTATGGAGCCACCATCAATGGTTATATCCCCTTTTCCTTTGACAGGGATGAAGGAAGAGTCACCCACTTCTATGCTACAAGTAGAGCTAGAGGAGATAGAAGAGAAAGACTTATCTGAAGCAGTCATGTGATGAGTAGCTCCAGAATCTAGGACCCAGTAATTAGAGGAAGAATTGGAGGTTTTTCCTTGAACATTAAGGGCTTTTCCTATTTGATTTTTATTTTCTATCTTTTGATCCTTCATAGCTGCCTCTAGTTGTTGTAATATTTTCCAGCATTTGTTAGCAGAGTGACCATTCTTTTTACAGTGAGTACAAGTTATGGGAGTCTTTTCCTTCTTTTTGAATTTTTCTTTAGAAGAGGTGGAGGCTACTAAGGCTTTTGAAGAAGAGGAAGAAGAAGAGATTTCATATCTAGCAAGTTTGGTTTCTTCCCTAGTTAATCTATCACAAAATTCTTCTAAAGAGGGCATTTTAAAGGTTGCACCAAGAGCATCTTTGGTAGATATGAAGGTGGTAGCAAAAATTTGAAAAACACCATTTAGCTTAGAAAGGATTAGATAAATGCATTCTTCTTCAGTCTTAGTCTTCCCACTACCTTTGTATTGAGTGAGGACTTCTTTGAACTTAGTGAGGAAGTCAACAATACTACTAAAATATTCAGGGGACAAAGAAGTTAGTTCGGCTTCTAGTTGCATTGATCTCATCTGATCTACTTTCCCAAACAAGGTCTTTAGTTTCTCCCAACTTTCATGAGGAGTTTTGCAATCTGTAATATGAAACCACAAACTTTCATGAACATTAGAGCTAATAATACCCATAGTTTCATGCATTTTTCCTTTATGAACAAATATTTCATATTCTTTATCAAATTCTGGTTGCTTTTCTTCTAATAAATGAGTAAGACCTTTTTGAGAGATAAGATTTAAAATTTTAGGTTTCCAAGTGTGAAAGTTATGAGGGGTGAGAGGTTCAATTGAATTCATCATTTTAACACAAGAGAAAATTTGAAGTTTTAATTTACCAATATCCCCCCCTTAGAACTTCAATTAATTGATTAATGCAATTGTTATAAGGAAAAGATATGAAGCTTTTCAATATTAGAAAACTCAATATACCCGCCCTAACGAGAGGGAAACTATAAGTATAATGAGGTCTTAATATTGTTTGCTTTAGATTGCCAAATCCTTTTTATTCTTCACAATACCCGCCCTTACTTGAGGGAAACTGTAAGTAGAGAGAAGAATTTGGAAGGGTTTTGGTTTGAAATGCAGGGAATCAACCAGTTTAATTGGTGTTTCTCAATACTCGCCCTTACGAGAGGGAAACTATAAGTTAGAGAGATACCCAAAGAAATGGATGAATGAAAAATACCTGCCAGGCCTTTATACCAAGTGCCTCCAAAAACTCGCCCTTACGTGAGGGAAACTATAAGTTTTTAGTGGTAATGATACATGGAACGTAGGCAAAAGATATTTTGAGGAAAAAATTTAAGGTAGATTATTTTATTTAGAAAAATTTAAGAAGGAAATTTTTCTAAATAATGTAAACCAAATAAAATTTTTACATATAGGATTTAAAAACACCTTTTTAGAAAATTAAAAAAGGAGAATATTACACTTCCCCCTTTTAAATATTTTAAAATAAAAAAATGCTTTTATGAAATGTGAATAACTTATCTATGAAATAAACAAGGTTATTTTGAACAATTATAACTTTATTTTGAATAGCATAGATGAAGATAGACAAAAAAGAGAAAATGCAATTTATTTTAAAGATGGGCCTTTTAAAATTTTGAATTTAATATTAAATGTTTTGAATATCTATCTAAGAAATATTAAAGTGATATTTAAAGAAATATAACTTTATAGCATAGATTAAGATAGACAAAAAAGGAAAGCAAACTTTTAAAGATAGGCCTCTAAAAAAAATAAATGCAATTATAAAGATTCGATGAATTTTGAGTTACTCCTCTATGAAATATTAAAGTTATATTTAAACAATTATAACCTTATAAATTTACTTGAAAGAAAGTAAAAGCATAGATGAAGATAGACAAAAGAATGCAAACCCCCCTTAAAGTGATGGACCAGAAATGTGCAAAAATTGCATGCACCCCCCCAAAAAAAAACTTTTATTAGAAAAGGTTACAATTTTGTCTCACGAAAGTGAGAGCCTTTTGAGAACAGATTAAAGGCTCGGAGACAAAGGAGCTTTTTCGTAATGAAGGAAAGCAAATATAACCTAAAGAAAAGAATTTTCTAGGGGATATTAAAGAAATTATACAATATGCGGCTAAAAAAAATGACTGTCATAAACACAGAGACGCCTCTTTAGAAAGCCTGCAAAACAATTATTATAATTTTGAAATATCAGAAATGAAATATGATGAAGGTGTTGCGCTTTCGACGACCGGAAGGAGAGGCGCTTCTCGATATGCGATTTGGAGTTGTGATGCTCTCGACCTCTTTCTGCGCTCTCGTTGAAACTTTTTTGAGTTCTGGGGGTAGAGAAAATGCTATTACCCGAGCTGAGGAAATCGAGGTAACCTGCAGAAGAGTTAGTAATCCCTGTAGAAGAAAGGAAGAACCTGCAAACGCGTTAAAAAGAGAAGGGTGATCCTACAAAAAGGATTAACCTGCAAACATGATTATTAAGAGAATGTTGATCCTGCAAACACGTTATAAAAAATATCTATAATAGAAGCAAGCTTTGTATTGAAAAAGGAACTTGAATAGCAGGAGATCGCTTTAAAAAAAATAGCAGGTAAAGGAGATTATAAGGACCGACTTGAGAGAGCACCGGAGAAAAAAATAATCTTGGAGAGATTCGATTTGGAGACAGGGAGAGTAAACCTCGACAACCGTGAGAGGTTCGTCCCGAGCGCCAAGGGCCAGCTAGATGAAGAGGATCATCTACGAGCTGCCAGAATGTCATGAGCGCCAGAATGACGCGAGCGCCAAGGGCCAGCTAGATAGAGAGGATCATCTATGAATTTGCGAGCGCCAAGGGCCAGCTAGACAGAGATGCCAAAATGGCAATTATAACGGGAATGAAAATATGATCCACGTTATGCGAGCGCCAAGCTAAGAGGATACCCGAATCCCTTTGAAGATCGGAAGACTCCCACAATATTAAAAAACACCACTTTATTTAAGCTCTAACGGGTGTTGAGTATTTACGCAACCCGAAGAAGATGAAAAATCCCATACATAATAAAAGAACCAATTACTTTTATGATAAATAAAAGGAGATTTTTCAATTTAAAAAAGAGTTGAAAGATGAATTCGAAGAGAGGGAAAAACTAAAATAAAATATAAAAAACCTTCCTTTTAAAATGGGCTAAAATAGCGCCATAGCACAGGGTAAACCTGTTTTGAAGCAAAGGAAGAATTTTTTAATATTTTGAATACCCTCAAGGACGAATCAACACAGATATTTTTAAAAAATATTGCATCAAATATTTTTCAACAATAAATATTTTGCTAAAAAAAAATTAAACTATGGATAAAAGAAAATGACTACTGAAATAATTTCAAGAAGATAGCCAAAAAAAATTATCCAAAGTAAATGAACCAGATCCTAGAACCTTCAAGAGAGAATGCTAGCAAAATCTATCCTGCTCTGGTACCATGTTAGAATTTCACAATAATAGATATGCAAAGCATTACACAAGAGATGAAGAGAAGAGAGAACTGATTGATTTATTCCAAGGATCAACTCTGTATAAATAGCAGAGTTGATCATTGAGAGTCGTTGGATTACAACAACTCATCAGACCTGATGAAGACACCACTGAGAGTTCTCCTGACACATGGAGGAGTGGAAACTCAAGTGTTTATCCTAGTGGAACTTAAGAGAATATTCTCTTATTCTAACAAGTTTTATAATTTTAGATTTTACATAATTTCACATTTCGAAGGTAAATCAGATTTCAAGGCTTTGCATGTTTATATTTTCAACATTCTCGTCCACTTCTAGATTTTATTTTTATTTTTCTAACCCTTCTCTTTTGTAGATTATTTTAAAACATCAGTGATTAAAATAATAATTAAAAAAAATTAAAATGGTAAAATAAATACATGGGTGGGAAGAATGAGCTTCAATATTTCATTCAAAATAATTTTGATTTCATTTTGAATCCATTTTGAATTTATATAAATTATACAAAGTTGTTGTTATATGAGAGTTTTATAATTTTAGATTTTACATAATTTTGCATTTCGAAGGTAAATCAAATTTTAAAGCTTTGCATGTTTATATTTTTAGCATTTTGGTCCATTTACATATTTTATTTTATTTTTCTAACCCTTCTCTTTTGTAGATTATTTTAAAACTTCGATGATTAAAATAAAAATAAAAAATAAAATAAAATTTCATAAATAAATGCATGGGTGTGAAGAATGAGCTTCAATATTTCATTCAAAAAAAATTGATTTCATTTCGAAGCTATTTTGAATTTATAAAAATTATATAAAGTTACTGTTATATGAGAGGTTTATAATTTTGGATTTTACATAATTTTGCATTTCAAAGGTAAATCAATTTTCAAAGATTTGCACATTTATTTTTTTAGCATTATGGTCTATTTATAGATTTTATTTTTATTTTTCTTAACCCTTCTCTTTTATAGATTATTTTTAAACTTTGGCGATTAAAATAAAAATTAAAAATATTAAAATACCAAAAATAAATACATGGGTGTGAAAAATGAGCTTCAATATTTCATTCAAACCAATTTTTATTCCATTATAAAGTTATTTTAAATTTATAAAAATCATTTAAAGCTGTCATTATATGATAATTTTATAATTTTGAATTTTGCATAATTTCATATTTCGAAGGTAAATCAGATTTCAAGGCTTTGCATATTTATATTTTTAGCATTCTAGTCCATTTCTAGATTTTATTTTTATTTTTCTTACACTTTTATTTTGCAGATTATTTTTAAACTTTGTCAATTAAAATAAAATAAAAAAATTAAAATATCTAAAATAAATACATGGGTGTGAAGAATGAGTTTCACTCTTTCATTTGAAACAATTTTGATCACATTCTAAAGCCATTTTAAATTTATAAAAATTATTTAAAGTTGTTAAATGAGAGTTTTATAATTTCAAATTTTACATAATTTCACATTTCTAAGGTAAATCAGATTTTAAGGCTTTGCATGTTTATATTTTCAACATTCTAGTCCATTTTCAGATTTTATTTTTACTTTTCTAACACTTCTCTTTTGCAAATTATTTTAAAATTTTGGCAATTAAAATAATAAAAAATTAAAATCCCAAAAATAAATAAATGGGTGTGAAGAATAAGCTTCAATATTTCATTCAAAATAATATCAATTCCATTTTGAAGCCATTTCAAATTTATAAAAATTATTTAAAGTTGTTAAATGAGAGTTATAATTTTAGATTTTACATAATTTCACATTTCGAAGGTAAATCAGATTTCAAGGCTTTGCATGTTTATATTTTCATCATTCTAGTCCAATTCCATGTTTTATTTTTATTTTTCTAACCCTTTTCTTTGGATATTATTTTAAAACTTTGATAATTAAAATAAAATAAAATAAAAAAATTAAAATTTCATAAATAAATGCATGGGTGTGAAGAATGAACTTCAATATTTCATTCAAAATAATTTCAATCCCATTTTGAAGCCATTTTGAATTTATAAAAATTATTTAAATTTGATGGTATATGAGAGTTTTTTAATTTCGTATTTTACATAATTTTACATATGAGAGTTTTCTTTTGAAAAATTAGGATTT
The DNA here is from genome assembly GCA_028583015.1 of Wollemia nobilis. NCBI lineage: Eukaryota > Viridiplantae > Streptophyta > Pinopsida > Araucariales > Araucariaceae > Wollemia > Wollemia nobilis. Next base: position 943,233 of record JAQPPZ010002882.1, read on the forward strand.
AATTCAATATGGTAGGATCTAATGTTGATTATCCAAGCAATAAAGAAACACCTAAAGTAGACAACATAATTATCTCTTTTAAGTTTTATAAAAACATAGTCAAATGATCAAAGAAGCACATAAGAAAATAATGTGATTATCTCCTTTAAGTTTTAAATGTGAATTTCTAAGATGTTTAGTGTGTTTAGATTTGTTGTTTTGCAAAGAATCCCTTTCACATGTTTTGAATATTTTTTTCTGTAACTCTCAATCGTTTAATTAGATTTCACCTATACACTCATAGCTCGATAACCAACAATGAAATTCTAGTCATGTGTACCAACCAAAGTATGGATATGAAACCCATACCTGATCAGGAAGCATAGGTCCTACCAGTCCTCACTCAGTACTCACTTGGTCAGTGTTATACCCTTTAAAGAGGAGTACATGCATATTTTCCAAGCTATGTCAGATCTTGGAGCCAAATTTGGCCAAAAATAGGGTATGTGGAATTCAAGCCAACGGATGGAGATGAAAACCACCATTTTTGAACTCTATCAGTGGTTGGATATGAATTCCAACTCACTAATGTTAAAAAGAAGCGTGGTGTATGTTATTCCTTTTAAAATAATTGAAATAAAACAAGATATTATTCAATGATTGTTCACTAAATGCATGAAATTACGTTTTAATTTTAGAATCATAAGCATATATGTAAAAGGAAGCTAAAATATTTGTAAACTATATGAAATCCTAAACCTTAGGTAGGTCATATGTAGGGAATCCAGATAAATGCATTTTGAAAGGCTATTATTTTTCCTATTTTTCTTCAATTTATTAATGCAAAAATTAGAAATATAAAATCTAACTTTCAATTACACACAAAAGATAACAAAAACTAAAATTTAACCTTTTTTGAAATAACCTAGATGCAAATTGAAGTTTTAGAAGATTACCTTTTCTATTATGAAACTTGCTATTTTAAAAAAAAATTGCAGAAACCCCCTATTTTGGTGGCTATCCATCGGTGGGATGGCTACAAATTTGGGGGTCATCCCTAGCAGGGACATTTATAGTGGCCAACCCTGGCAGTTCCAACTAGGAATTTTATAGTTGTTCCTACTTAGAACAACTAAAACCTACAACACAAAAAACACAAAAAGGATGTCAAAAATGAAAAAAATGAAAGGGACCAAGGGACAAGGGGTCCCACCATGATCACCATTTAAGAAGTATTAAAAATGGTACACCTAGATGATTGAAACTGAAATTGTATCTATTGTTTAAAAGCAAGCATGCAAAGGAAAGGTGCAAAAGATGTAACTATTGAAATGATGAATAATTTACAATAAAAAGGGGGGTATTTCTCCTTGTATTTATAAATTCATCAATTCCAAAATGTTACAATACATCCCTTTGAGGGCTTATCATTTTGATACATTTTAGATTACAAATTACAAGGGAATGAATCCCTCCATGAGCTTAATGGAATGTTTCAATGTTCTTGCAACCCACAATTAAGAGCTAATATTGGGCTTATTTTAATATACCCCTTAGATCCTCCATTATTCCTAGAAAACATGCACCTATACACAATAGGTTGAAAACTAATAATAGCATATGCATTTTATATTGAAAACCTTGAAAAGTGTGTAAAAGAGAAAGTAAAACTTATTTGCAACAAAACAAAACAACTTTAAATGACTTGAAAATCTAATATGATGTTATTAAGATGATTTTGGAAGGATCTGAGCATAAATTAAAGTACAATTGTGATCAAAACCTGTGGCTATTCCTGGCAAAAACAACTAAGACTACAATCACAAAAACATAAATTGACCCATCAAATCTACTCAAAACTTAACCAAAATTGAATAGAAGGCTAATATAATTCTTTAGGATTGATCTATGGTGAAATTAAATCAAAATTGTTATCCATTTGGTGGTTGCCCTTGGAAAGTGCAACTAGGATTGTTATCCATCCCTGGTAGGGATAGTCACACAACTAGGTGGTTTTTACCACCAATTCTAATGGGATCTAGTTTAGAACTCTCCTAAATGTGTTGTCATAGAATTTGGTCAAATAACTCTCAAATTTGACATGTTTTGGAATCGATTAGCATATTTTGGGATGCCCTTGAAAGAACCTTCAAATGAAGAGCTTTTAAAGGAAAATACTTGGGCAAATGTTGAGGACAAATATGAGTAGCACTTCATGAGCAATTCTTGTTATTATCTCTTTTTAAAATTGGGTGAGAGCATCTCAATTTATAGCCCAAAAAGTACAAAGGGGTGAGTTATGGCATGCAAGGCAAGTGCTACCACTTGTCCATTCCTTTTCCATGTATAAGGTGAAAGAGGATGCCCATTTGGACTTCCAATTTGTAGGTCCTGATGCTTATGACATCCTCCCAATAAATTTTGGGTGATTGAGTGGGATAAATGGCATTAATTGATTGTCATTTGTCCTGCCCTTTGACTTTTAGGGGGTCTGGTTCAAGGTTATGCATAGCGGCTATTTATCGCCTAATTGCCTAAAATTAGGATTTTCAAAATTTAGAATTGGCTAATATTTGGGACCCTTGACCAAGGTCCATAAGCTAAAAATTTATAGGTGTAATTTTTTTGGATCAATTTGCCCCAGTTTTATAATAATTTAACAATTTTATGTTTAAAATTCCAACATTAACCCTACAAATACTAAACCCTCTACATGCGTTTGGACACTATTCACTTGGATTTTAAAATTGATTTACCAAATTTTTATGAATACATTTTGGGGCCGACCCCTTACGCATAACCCTAGTCTGGTTCATGGTCATCCTACCCAAGGATGGCTACATGTGGCCATGCCTGGGTGGGACAACATGAACTGTGGTCATCCCAAGGTGGGATGACCATGGCTACATGGCCCAAAACCTCTCGAATGTGGGATAAACCCTCCCAAAAGTGATTAGGAGCCCTAATTAACCTCTATGGGTTGCCCAATGGGGCCATATGATGTCAATAAGAGTGTTGCATAGCAATGTTATCCCATTTACATAATTTTAGTGTCTACATCAACTAACATGACAATACATACAACTAACTTGGAAATTAGTGCACAAATTAGATAATAACAAGTAGTGTCATGTGATTTATCAATACTCTATATATTCAATGCATTCTTGAAACCTTGTCAACCAATCATATAATGATATGTGATGGCCACCTATTCATTGTAGGTACTAATTTTTTAATGTTTTCAAAGTTTTTTTGGAAGTATTTTTTGTGATTTTAGTTTTAAAATTGCAGGGGATATAACTTTTGTATATGGAAATATTTTAAGACCTTACACATATTATTCAATATCTCTACAATGGTACTATTATTTTTGGTATAATTACACATATTTTATATTTTAAAATAATAGATATAGATCACCATGTGCCCTTATTAAGTGGTCCTAACTATGCTACCTAGAATATTAATATTAAAGCTCTGCTCTAAAGTAAGGGGTTATTCAAATATGTGAATGAGGATCCTCATAATACTAATCTAAAGAAATAGATCTACAAGGATAATAAGGATAAGACCCATGGTTTCATTGTTATTCATGTTGAAAATGTATATGACACTCATGTTTGTAGCACCATGGGTCCTAAAATGGTACTTGAGAAATTTTAGGGATTGTTTGATCAAAGTAATTTCACATAAATTAGTATGTTGGTGACTAAGATGGAACCCTTATCCATGGAATGATTTGATACTATTTATAAAAATATCAATCAATTCAAGAAACTATAAGAGGACATTTGAATTGCAAGAGGATTTTCCAAGGAAATAAAAGAAGAACAAGAAGCATTGGAGAAAGAAAAGGATACAAACTACTCAACATTATCTTCAACAGTATATCTGAAACATAGATATTGTTGTTTTTATCTTTAATATTCTTTGTGTGGTATTTATAATTTATATTGCACCACCCACTAATGAGGTATATAAGTACCTTTTACACCATTAAGCTAAAATACATAGGCATAAGGAAAAATATATTTTTAATAAAACTCACCCAAAGAAGTTGTTGCCAATATTTAGAATGAAAAGAAATAAAAAAGGAATGAAAAAATACCAAAGAAGTATTTTAAGAAGCCTACTTATGAATTTTGCAAAACGAAAGGGCACAAGGTAGAATTTTATAGGATTCAAATCAACCAACTTGAAAAAGCAATAATAAAGGGCATGTTTATATCACTCTCTTATATGCACAAGGTGACAACTTTGATGGAGAGACTTCACAAGCTCATGTAGTGGTTTATTCTACATATTGAACATCCACTTATGTAGATAAGTAGATAGTAGATTTAGAGGAAACTAGACACATGATAAAGCACAAGCATATCCTACAAGACCATAACAAATTACATGGAAGAGAATACATTATGATTGAATATGATTCTTCATTACAAGTTAGAAGATGTGGAGACATTAGCATTGAATATTCATCATTTGATGAAGTAATTTGTTTTCCTAATATTAGCCCTAACATTTTATCTACTTATTATTTTACTCATACAAATAAGAAGGTATATTTTTGTCCTGATATATGGGTAATTAAATATATAGAAAATGGGATCAAAAATATTGCTTCTAGTTATTATGATAAGATTGACTGCATGCATAAGTTGGGACAAAGACCTACCTCTTCTAGACCCCCTTATAGGAAGAAAAAATTTGTTGCTATAGTTACACATGTAGATATGAAAGTTAAAAATGGCATCACAACTTGGATAGCTATAGATCCTTGAGATACATGAGCTAGAAATAGATGACCATTGGAATTCCATACATATCCCCTCCAAATGGTGTATTTGAGGGATTTATAAGAAAGCATTATAGGGAGAACTTTTCAAAAGGGGTTGCAAGTTGAGCATCTCATCCCTTGAAGACAATACATAGTGATATTTGGAAACCTATGGACATATTATCTCTCTTAAGAAATAGATACTTATTTTTTATTGATGATTATCTAGATATGTGTGGTTGTATACCATTTTCCATAGGAATAATATTTTTTATACGTTTAGAAGACCTTATTGAATATGAAATAGATACAATAATTAAATGTATAATAATAGATGGGGTGAACAAATATGTTAGAATTGCTACCATTGAAAGTCAGGTTGTTGAGCAATACATGGGAATAAGAGGAGATAGCATTGGCTCCCCCCTACAACTTGGCACCGAATCTTGTGGGGGATATTGAATTGGAGTGTGGGTTACGACCTTTGGAAATATCATTTCTATCATGTTCCTCTCCTAGAGTTGCACTATTTTGCATGTCACGATAGCGGTATGGCTTAAATCTAGAAGAAAATCCATGAGCAGGACTAGAGACTCCCTTAGGCCCCAAATGATCATCGCCCCATTCTAGTTGTTATATTGATTTATTCCTGAACTTAAATAGGGGGTCTACTAGTATGTTGTTGAAAGGTGAAATGAAGAGCTCGTCATCCTGTGACTTGTCCTCCCTATGGGGTGAGAGATAGAACTAGAAATTATTGGCCCAAGCTCATTCTCTTTCTTGTCGAGTGAAATTGTGTGAATCCCACCATAACTAACATGTTATGCATCTTTTGAAGTAAAAAACCCTGAGTCAACTATTTTTTTTAACTCTTTGGCATGAAATGATAATGTTGCAATCTCTATCCTGAGTAAATGGTCACCTGCAACACCCAACGATGAATTTACATCATTTGAAAAATATCTTAGAGAGACACTATTCACATCAATATCCATGTTACACCCCTTAGAGAGCCCTCTTTCTGCACAAAAAACCCTAGCTTCTAAAATAACCCTCACCATTTTGAATTTATAAAAAATATTTAAAGTTGTTATATGAGAGTTTTATAATTTTGCATTTCAAAAGTAAATCATATTTCAAGGCTTTGCATGTTTATATTTTCAACATTCTGGTCCATTTCTAGATTTTATTTTTATTTTTCTAACCCTTCTCTTTTGTAGATTACTTTAAAACTTTGGTGATTAAAATAAAAATAAAAAATAAAATGCCAAAAATAAATACACGGGTGTGAAGAACGAGCTTCAATATTTAATTTGAAACAATTTCAATTTCATTCTAAAGCCATTTTGAATTTATAAATTATTAAAAAAATTTATTATATGATAGTTTTATATTTTTAGATTTTATATAATTTCGCATTTCGAAGGTAAATCAAATTTCAAGGCTTTGCATGTTTATATTTTTAGCATTCTGGTCCATTTAAAAAAAAAAAAATATTTTTCTAACCCTTGTCTTTTGTAGATTATTTTAAAACTTCGGTGATTAAAATAAAAGTAAAAAAATAAAATAAAATGCCAAAAATAAATACATGGTGTGAAGAATGAGCTTCAATATTTCATTCGTAACAATTTTGATCCTATTTTGAAGCCATTTCAAATTTATAAAAAATATTTAAAGTAATTATATGAGAGTTTTATAATTTCATATTTTACATAATTTTGCATTTCGAAGGTAAATCAGATTTCAAGGTTTTGCATGTTTATATTTTTAGCATCCTGGTCCATTTCTATTTTTTATTATTTTTCTAACCCTTCTCTTTTGTATATTATTTTAAAACTTTGATGATTAAAATAAAAAATAAAATAAAATTTCATAAATAAATGCATGGGTGTGAAGAATGAGCTTCAATATTTCATTCAAAACAATTTCGATTTTATTTCGAAGCCATTTTGAAGTTATAAAAATTATTTAAAGTTATTGTTATATGAGAGTTTTATAAATTTAAATTTTACATAATTTTACATTTCAAAGGCAAATCAGGTTTCAAGACTTTGGATGTTTATATTTTCAACATTTTGGTCCATTTGCAGATTTTATTTTTATTTTTCTAACCCTTCTATTTTGTAGATTATTTTAATACTTTGACGATTAAAATAAAAAATAAAAAATAAAATAAAATGCCAAAAATAAATACATGAGTGTGAAGAATGAGCTTCAATATCTCATTCGAAACTATTCTGATTCCATTCAGAATTCATTTCGAATTTATAAAAATTATTTAAAGTTATCGTTATATGAGAGTTTTATAATTTTAGATTTTACATAATTTCACATTTCAAAGGTAAATCATATTTCAAGGCTTTGCATAATTATATTTTTATCATTCTAGTTTCTTTCCATATTTTATTTTTATTTTTCTAGCCCTTCTCTTTTGTAGAATTTTTTTTTTTTTTAAAGCGAAAAACCCCTTGCGGAGGCCGCCTTGGTCTGAGAGACCACGCACAGGGATTCTAGGCCATCAAAGTCACCCGAGAGTTGCACCCGACCTTACCCGTATCAACATTATCAATTGGATTTTGGATACCCAATTCAACTTTTTGGTAGGGTGGAGATTTGAACCTGGGACCTCCCTTCGAGGATTGCCCTCTCCTCTCCAACTCACCTACAACACTTGGGTTTAAAATAATTTATAGTGGAAAACACCCCTTTTGAGGTGCCACTTTCAACAGGTTGGGCATAGGAGGAATGGAGCCTTGTCAGCCTCTACCAGCACATAGGACATTCCTAACTATACCATATATCTATAGGATGGAGACAAGGGGAATGGAACCTGGGTTGGCCTCTACCAGCACCTAGGGTATTTACCACTGCACCACAACAAGCAGATTCTTTTGTAGAATTATTTTAAAACTTCAATGATTAAAAATAAAATAAAATTAAAATTAAAATACCAAAAATAAATACATGGGTGTGAAGAATGAGCTTCAATATTTCATTCAAAACAATTTTGATCCCATTTTGAAGCCATTTTGAATTTATAATTTTTTTTTAAGTTGTTATATGAGACTTATAATTTTGGATTTTACATAATTTTACATTTCGAAGGTAAATCAGATTTCACGACTTTGCATTTTTATATTTTCAGCATTCTAGTCCATTTCTAGATTTTATTTTTATTTTTCTGACCCTTCTCTTTTACAGACTATTTTAAAAATTGGTTAAAAAAAAATTAAAATGAAAAAAATAAATACATGAGTGTGAAGAATGAGCTTCAATATTTCATTCAAAATAATTTTGATCCCATATCAAAGCCATTTTGAATTTATAAAAAATATTTATTTTTGTTGTTATATGAGAGTTTTATAATTTTGAATTTTACATAATTTCATATTTTGAAGGTAAATTAGATTTCAAGGCTTTTTATGTTTATATTTTCAACATTCTAGTCCATTTTCAAATTTTATTTTTATTTTTCTAATCCTTCTCTTTTGCAAATTATTTTAAAAAATCGAAGAATAGAAAAAATTAAAATGCCAAAAATAAATACATAGGTGTGAAGAATGAGCTTCAGTCTTTCATTCGAAACAATTTTGATCCCATTCCGAAGCCATTTCGAATTAATAAAAATTATTTAAATTTGTTATATGAGAGTTATAATTTTAGATTTTACATAATTTTGTATTTCGAAGGTAAATCAGATTTCAAACCTTTGCATGTTTATATTTCTAGCATTCTAGTCCATTTCCATAATTTATTTTTATTTTTTTTAATCCTTCTCTTTCATAGGTTATTTTAAAAATTTGGCAATTAAAATTAAAAAGCCAAAAATAAATACATGGGTGTGAATAATGATCTTCAATATTTCATTCGAAATTTTTTTGATCATATTCTGAAGCCATTTCAAATTTATAAAAATTATTTAAAGTTGTTATATGAGAGTTTTATAATTTTGGATTTTACATAATTTTGCATTTTGAAGGTAAATAAGATTTCAAGGCTTTCCATATTTATATTTTTAGCATTTTGGTCTATTTTCGGATTTTTTTATTATTTTTCTAACCCTTTTCTTTAGAGATTATTTTAAAAATTTCATGATTAAAATAAAAATTAAAAATTAAAAAAAAAAATGACATAAATAAATGCATGGGTGTGAAGAATGAGATTCAATATTTCATTCGAAATAATTTTGATCTCATTCTGAAGTCATTTTGAATTTATAAAAAATATTTAAAGTTGCTTTTATATGAGAGTTTTTTAATTTCAGATTTTACTGAAGCTTGCGAATAATTAAAATGCTTTCAACTTCATTAAGAATCAAATGCTAAGGTTACATGCTTATATAGCTTAGGAAATAAGCTAGAAATAGTTAAGACTAAAAATAGGGAGAGAAAATAGGGAAGAGAGGAAATAGGGAAGAAAAGAGAATTAAAAATAAAACTCTCCTTCTTATACCGCCTGCCATCCACTTCCTTGTCATCAACCTCCTTGTCGTCAACCTCCTTGCCGACCAACCAAGGTAGATTAAATTCCAACATTCTCCCCCTTGATGTTGATGTGACTTTTGCAAAAAGTTTCATCAACATCACAACATTGGAAGAAACTCAATCTTTTTCGTCTCCTCCAGTTTTGTAACAAGAAATCAAAAATTGTAAAATCTTGTCTTGGGAACTCCTTCCATTGTTTGTGTGTGATCTCCTCCATCTTTGTTATTGCTCCTTCTTGCAAGTAACCGAGTGCCTCCTTTTGATGAGCTACTCCCCCTTCATCAAAAACTCCTTCAAATGATGGCATTCCCAGAATGCCACAAGTATTGGTTCTCATTAACCAATCCAACATATTTCTTTTATCATTCATTCTATGGTCTTCAAACCATATTTCAGCTCCTAATACTCCTCCCGAGTATGTACAATGCATCATCTTATGTAGATGGTTTTTCCATATTACAATTTCACATACCTCTACATAGATCTTCAAACAAAATATAGCTATGCAATAGCTAATTACATATGCAACAAAATGTTGCTCCTCACACAAAGTTCCACTCAGCACAATGACTTTACAATATTCCTTCTTCCAAGGAATTTTTAACACATCATTTGGATCCATGTGACCCAAGATCTCCATAATTGTCTTCTCTCCAAGAAGACTCTTCATCAAAGTTATCTCTATGAGACAATCTCTTCTTAATAATACCTTTGGAAAACATTCTCCTTTCTTTTCATTCTTGCTCACAAAAAACAAATCATTAATCATAAAAACATTACCTTTAGTATGAGTAGATTTGGTGCTTCCCATAAAGCTATTTTGTAGCAGTTATCCTTCTTTATATGTTGCTTCAATATCAACCATCAACTCTTCACTAAGAGTTCTCCTCCTTTGTTCAATCCATGTTGGTGTGTTGAAACACCATTCATTCAAGCAATCATACATTGTTACCTTTTCAAGACAACTCTCTTTCTGCAATGTAGTCACTCCAAGTGAGTGATATTCATCCACAATTGCCTCTTCAAGACAATTCTCAATCTCCTTTGATGATGTCTCCATTACATCATGAAGTCCATTAAAGACTATCTCACTATTTTCTATCTCCTCCTTGAGATAGTCTTTCTCATAATGTGTTTTTCCTTTTATTATCTCAGCCTTGAGATAATCTTCATTATGGAGCATGAAAATTATGCCCTTAATTTCTTCTTCCATTGATGTTTCCATAACATGGAACCCATCAATATATTTTTCTATTACACCAAATGAGTAATCTTCCTCTTTCTTTATAATTGCCTTTACAAGACAATTCTTGGGTTCAAGCATTGATGTTCTCATAGTCATCACAACATGAAAACTATCAATCTCTCCTTCTTTTTCATGTTTTACTTCTTGGGCTGATGAACAAGAAGCATCTCTATTTGTCACCCCTGATGAGTGATATCCTCCATTGAGCATGAAGCCTATGGCTTTCATCTCCTCTTCAATTACAAATTCTTGTGGATCAAAATCCCACATAACTTGAACATTACAATCAACATTCACTCCATATGAGTGAGCTTCAATATTTACATATTCATTTGCTCTTTCAAGAGAGCAGACATCCATTCCAAGTGAATGGTCTTCAAGATAATGGAGCCAATGGTCTTCCATGAACATTGCTTCTCCATCATCATCCCACAAAACTTCTTTATTCTCCTCCATGAGAATTGTAGGTGCATTCTCCAAAATACACTCTTCATTTGTCTCCTCCATGAGACATTCTTCATCATACATTTCACTTTGATGGTCTTCAAGCAAGGAACACTCCAATGTGAGTGTTTCTCTTCCTTCATCTTCAAAGTCTTCTTCCACTTTTGAGTGGTCTTCACTACAAGGTCCTTGAGCAATTATCTCTCCATTGAGACATCCATCCTCTTTGCTATCAATGTGAATGCTTTCCAAGCATGCCATTTCTACAAAAAATTCATTAGTACAATTTTCCTTTTCATCTTTTTCTCCTCCTAAAAGAAATAATTGACTATTACAATTTTCCATGCCTTTACAAGACATATGTGCAAATATGGGTGTCTCACAATAAATCTCTCCAATGAGAGCTATACAAGGCTCCTTCGCCTTCTCATGCTCTTCGCCATTAATGGATTCCTCATCTTCGTCTCTCTTCTCTTCATATGAGCCTTCACAAGAGTCTTCAAAATCTCCTTCAAAAGGATCTAATTCAGAAATTTCTTCAAGGAAGCAAGGCTCCTCCTTGCTTAAACAATCTTCATGATTGTCACACATGGCTTTATGGGTGTCCGCAAGAAACCCATAAGCATATTTCAAAACTTGCCATGCCATTGTAGCTAATATACAATTGGCTATGAGAGGGAAAATACTCTTTTCCATTCCTCTCCTCAAATCCATAAGGGCTAAGAAATTTTCATATTGCTTCCCTTTCATCTCTTTTCTCTCCTCTTCTTGTAGCTTGTTCCAAGTGGGTTCATCATATCCTTCTTCTAAAATGCTCCAGAGGTCTTTGACAATAAAGAAGGTCTTCAGCATTATGCTCCAAATAGCATAATTATCTCCATTCAAACTTGGCACCTTCATGTTTTTCATCACAATACTTAACCCTTGAACGTGGTTCCAAGGGGCAGCGCTAAACTGGTGCTCCATAATGCTTCCTATCACTTTTCTAACCTCACTTTTATGCTCCCCCTTTTTACAAAGATTGCCTCTTAGGCAATAACAGAAATTTTCACTCTTAAAGCCTCTTAGGCCTTTTACAATAATTTCACCTTACAAAGTGTGAACCTTTCAAGCCTCTTAGGCTATTACATGAATTGCCTCTTAGGCAATATTTTCTCCTTCCTTTTTTTTTAAAATTTACTAAAAAAAATTTAAAGATATTTTAATATATTTCTATTTAATAATAAAAAAATTGCTTTAAAAATCAAATTAAAAAAAATGATTTAAAAAACAATAAAATTTAGATTATTAAATAAAATATAAAAAAAAAAAACTTTAAAAATAAATAATCTTTAAATAAAAAATTTAATATTTTTTTCTCCCATGCGAGTCGAACCCACGACCTCTCGATAACCAAAGTCTTAGCGTGCACCTCCTTACCGCATCGGCTACCACCATCGATGGCAATTAAAAGCACATGGTGTGCTTTATTGCCTCCCCATCGCAAAGGAGACAAAAAAAATAAAAAACTTTTAAAAACTTTTGGGAACTTAATCCCACATGCAACAGGAATTGGGCTACAAAGGGGTTTAAGAGTACGAGGGCTCACAAGGGTATTCGATTACCTTCGGGTAATCGGACCTTACCCTTTTGCTCTTCGTTGGGTGAATGCCCTTCTACCACATCACCACCTCACGTCCGCTTGCCACGTGTCCTGCTTACTATGTCCGCCATGTCACCTCCTTGTTGTGTTTGCCATGTCATTGTGTTTTCCAATCACCTCCTTGCCATGTGTCCATATTTAGTTAGCTCACCATGTGTTTGTCTTTGGTTAGCTCACCACATGTTCACCTCTGGTTAGCTCACCATGTGCCCACCTCTGGTCTACGTTCCACCAAGTTACCTATCAATTGCCTAGGGAATCATGCCTAGTGTCCTCTAGTTAGCTGGTCAACCTTGAACTGTATGCTCTTTACAGGTCTCCTTTCAACCTGACCTTAGTGCATGCTCTGTAGGCCCTCTCAACCTCCTTAGGAATTATACCTCTTGTGGGCCTCCTTGACCTCCTCAAGATTCGTGCCTCGCCTGTGGGTCTCCTCAAGATATATGCCTACAGGTCCTCCTAAAAATTCATGCTTAGCTTCCAATAGCCTTGACACCTCCTTCGACTTTGATACCAAATGAAGCTTATGAATAATTAAAATGCTTTCAACTTCATTAACAATTAAATGCTAAGGTTACATGCTTATATAGCTTAGGAAATAAGCTAGAAATAGTTAAGACTAAAAATAGGGAGAGAAAATAGGGAAGAGAGGAAATAGGAAAGAAAAGAGAATTAAAAATAAAACTCTTCTTCTTATACCGCCTGCCATCTACTTCCTTGTCATCAACCTCATTGCTGTCAACCTCCTTGCCGACCAACCAAGGTAGATTAAATTCCAACATTTACATAATTTTACATATGAGAGTTTTTTTTGAAAAGTTAGGGTTTTCTCCTAGATGGCAGGATCTAATGTTTATTATCTGAACAATAAATAAACACCTAAAGTAGACAACATGATTATCTATTTTAAGTTTTATAAACACACAATCGAATGATCAAAAAAGCACACAAGCAAACAATGTGATCATCTCCTTTAAGTTTTAATGTGAATTCCTAAGTTGTTTAGTGTGTTTAGATATGTTGTTTTGCAAAGAATATCTTTCACATGTTTTGAATGTTTTTTTATGTAACTCTCAATTGTCTAATTGGATTTTACCTATATACTCATAGATCAACAACCAACAATGAAATTTTGGTCACGTGTACCAACCAAAGTATGGAGATGAAGCCCATACCCGATCAGGGAGTATAGGTCCTACCAGTCCTCACCCAGTACTCACTTGATCAGTGTTATATCCTCTAAAGAGGAGTACATGTATATTTTCCAAGCTACATCAAATATTGAAGCTAAATTTTGCCAAAAATAGGGTACGTGGGATTTGAGCCAACAAATGAAGATGAAACCCACAATCGTTAAACTTAATTAGTTGTTGGGGATGAATTCCAACTCACTAACATTAAAAGAAGCATGGTGTGTGTTATTCCTTTTTAAATGATTGAAATAAAACAAGATAACATTCAATTATTGTTCACTAAATGCATGAAATTGCATTTTACTTTCAGAATCATAAACATGTATATAAAAGGAAGCTACAAAATTGTAAACTATATGAAACCCTAACACTTAGGTAGGTCATACATAGGCAATCCAGGAAAATGCATTTTAAAAAGCTATTCCTTTTCCTATTTTTGTTTTATTTGTTAATACAAAATTTATAAACATGAAATATCACTTTCAATTGCACACAAAAGACTAGAAAAACTAAAATTTAACCTTTTTGAAAGAACCTAGATGCAAATTGAAGGTTTAGAAGATTACCTTTTTTGTTCTAAAACTTGCTATTTTTTGAAATTTCTATAGAAACCCCCTAGTTTGGTGGCCATCCCTAGGTGGTACGGCTACAAATTTAGGGGCCATCCCTGGCAAGGATATTTACAGTGGCCATCCCTAACAATTCCAACTAAGAATTATGTAGTTGTTCCTGCTTAGAATGACCATAACATGTAACACAAAGAACACAAAAAGGATGTCAAAAATGAAAAATGAAAGGGAACAAGGGACAAGAGGTCCTACCATGATATCCAATAAAGAAGAGCAAAAAATAACATGCCTAGATGATTGAAAATGAAATGGTATCTATTGTTTAGAAGCAAGCATGCAAAGAAAAGGTGCAAAAAGATGTAACTATTGAAAAGACATTTAATAATTTGTAGTAAATAAAGGGGGATTTCTCCTTGTATTTATAAATTCATCAATTCCAAAAGGTTATAATACATTCCCTTGAGGGCTTATCATTTTGATACATTTTAGGTTACAAATTACAAGGAAATGAATCTTTCCATGAGCTTAATGACGTGTTTCAATGTTCTTCTCGCAACCCATAATTGAGAGCTAATATTGGGCTTCTTTTAATCTTCCTCTTAGCTCCTCCATCATGCCTAGAATACCTACACATATGCACAATAGATTGAAAATTATTAATAGCATATGCAATTTATATTGAAAACCTCAAAAAATATTTAATAGAGAAAGTAAAACTTATTTGCGACAAATCAAAATAACTCCAAATGACTTGCAAATCTAATATGATGTTATTAATATGATTTTGGAAGGATCTAGGCATAAATTAAAGTGCAATTGTGATCAAAACTTGTGGTCATCCCTGGTAGGAACAACTAATACTACAATTATAAAAACATAAATTGACCCATCAAATCTACTCAAAATTTAACCAAAATTGAAAAGAAGACTAATATAATGCTTTAGGTTGATCTATGGTGAAATTGCATCAAAATTGTTAGCCATTTTGTGGTCATCCTTGGCAAGTGCAACTAGGATTATTATCCATCCCTAGTAGGGACGATCACACAATTGGGTGATTTTTAACTCCAATTGCAAGGTGATCTGGTTTAGAACCCTCCTAAATGTGTTGTCATTGAATTTGGTCAAATAACTCTCAAATTTGATAGGTTTTATAATCGATTGGCATATTTTGGGATGCCCTTGAAAGTGCCTTTGAATGAAAAGGTTTTCAATGAAAATACTAGAGCAAATGTTGAGGACAAATGTGAGCAGCACCTCATGAGAAATGCTTGTTATTGTCTCTTGAAAACACCTCAATTTATAGCCCAAAAATAGCAAAATGAGCAAAGGGGCAAGTTCTAGCATGCAAGGCAAGTGTTGGCATTTATCCATTCCTTTTTCATGCATAGGGTGAAAGAGGATGCCCATTTAGGCCTCTAATTTGTAGGTCTTGATGGTTATGACAACCTCCCAATAAATTTTAGGTGATTAGATAGGATAAATAGCAGTAATTGATTGCCACTTATCCAGCCCTTTGACTTTTGGAGGATCTTGTTCATGGTCATCCCACCAAGGGATGACTGCATGTGGCTATCCTTGGGTGGGATGGCCATGAACTTTGGCCATCCTAGGATGGTATGGTCATGGATACATGGCCCCAAACCTCCCAAAAGTGGGATAAACCCTCCCAAAAGGGGTTGGGAGACTTAATTAATACCTAAGGGTTTCCCAATGGGGTTATATGATGTCGATAAGAGTGGTGCATAGCAGTATTATCTTATTTGCATGATTTTAGTGTCTACATCAACTAACATGATAGTCCATACAACCAACTTGGAAACTAGTGCATAAATTAGATCATAAAAAGTAGTGTCGTGTGATTTATCAATACCCTATACATTCAATGCATGCTTGGCACCTTGTCAACCAATAACACAATGATATCTGATGGCCTCCTATTCATTGTAGGTACTAATTTTTTAATGTTTTCAAAGGTTTTTTGGAAGTATTTTTATTATCTTATTTTTAAAATTGTTGGGGGTCTAACTTTTGTATATGGAAATATTTTAAGCTCTTACACAGATTTTTCAGTATCTCTATAGTGGTACTTTTGTGCTATTGATGAGATTGACCACATATATAAGTTGGGACAAAGACCTACCTCTTATAGACCTTATTTTAGGAATAAAAAATTTGTTGCTATAGTTATGCATGTAGATAATAAAATTTAAAAGTGGCATCACAAGCTTGGACAACTATAGATCCTTGAGATACATGAGCTAGCAATAGATGACAATTGGAATTCCATACATATCCCTTCCAAATGGCATATTTGAGGGATTTATAAGAAAGCATTATAGGGAGACCTTTCCAAAATGGGTTGCAAGTTGAGCATATCATCCCTTGAAGATCATACATAGTGATATTTGGCAACCTATGAACACATTATCTCTCTTAAATAATAGATACTTTTTCATTGATGATTATATAGATATGTGTGGTTGTATACCATTTTCCATAAGAATGACATTTTTGATAGGTTTAGAATACCTTATTGAAGATGAACTAGATAGGAGAATTAAATGTATAACAATATATGGGGTGAATGAATATGTTAGCTATGTTATTAATGGTGTTTTGCTTCTCATGGGATTTCATATCAAAATATTGTTCACTTTACTATTAATCATAATGGTTTGGTTGAGATGAAAAATAGGGTAAAATAGAAGTGACGTGATGTATGATTCATGCCAAGCAAATAAATCATAAGTTTTGGGATGAGGCTATTACTTATGCAACATACATCATCAACAAATTTCACATTAGGGTATTTGAGGGAATGACATATCTTAAGCAATTAATAGGGGATAAGCTTGATGTATCTCAATTTTGTATATTTAGGTCTTCAACATGGGCTTAGATACCTAAGGATATTTAAGAAGCACCAAAGACTCATAAATACATTTTATGGGTGTTCAAATACCTTAAAGGCATATAATATTTATGATATTTAAAGGGATGAGGTTTTTATTTAGAGATATGTCATCTTTGATGAGGTTTTTCTAGGTATTCCTTCCACCCCCCCCACCTAATAGTTTAGCAACTAATTCTTCTAAATATTTGACCATCTTTAAGCAACATCTTGAGAAACGTTGAAATGCTCCTTCTTGAGCAACATTGAAAGGATCATTCTTGAGCATTGCTTTTGAAGGTAGCACATTATTAGGATCCTATCACATATTCTTAGGCTAACAATGGGATAGAATGGAAATATGCTATATTGGTAGACTATGATGCTCTAATAAAGAAAAGACTTGGGAATTGGTCCCTCTTTTAGAAGGGAAGAATTGCTTTAGATGCAAATGAGTCTAGAGGATCAAATACACATTATACGGTTAGATAGATAAGCACAAGATATGCCTTTTTGCTAAGAATTTCTCTCAATAAAGGGAGTGGACTACTTCAAGACTTTTTTTACTAGTGACTAGGATAGACATAGTTGAGATGATTCTCTTCATTGTTGTCTCCATTATGACTAGGATAGACGTAGTTGGAAATTGGTCCACCTAAATATCCCTAGATAAATAGGCACTCTTTATCTATATTTCCACCTAATTCAAATGAACATAAAGAGTACCTATTTATCTAGGGATATTTAGGTGGAAATTTACATGTATTAGCCACCTAGTTTTGACCTTCAAGGACCATTTCCATTGGTTTATCATTTAGGTATATCTTTATATCAAATTAAGAAATTTTCTCATGCATGGTATGAAAATATTTATTCATTTTTCTTAGGTATTGGTTTCAATTACATGAAGTTGAGTGTGATGTTTACATAAAATATTATAACGGAAAAAATTGGTGATTGTGTTGTATTCTAATGATCTTCTTATCACTAGTAGCTCATCTACTTTGATCCAAGACATGAAGTCATAGCTTTAGTGCACTTTTAAGATGATATATTTGGGGTTTCTACATTATTTTTAGGGATTTAAATTGATCAAATGGATTTTGGCATCATCATCTCTCATCCAAAGTATTCTTTGAACCTTATTTAGCATTTCAGGATAAAGGATTATAAATGCATTCATACTCCTTTTGGTTCAGGTCTAAAAATTTGGGTTGATTGCACCACACATTTGGTAGATGCCTTATTTTATTGATCTCTTATGGGAAGTGTTATTTATCATACCCATATTAGACCTGTTATAGCCTTTATTGTTAGCTATTAGTCTATATTAATGGAAGCACCCTAGGAGAGTCATTAGATAGCAACTAAGAGGAATCTTAGATACATCAAAGGGACCTATTAGATAGGTATTCACTACTTTACAGGATCTCCTCTAATTTAGAAAATTAATTAATATTACAATTGGGTAGGTGACTTGGATGAGTGATGCTCCACCATAATATTTATGTTCTATTTGCGATTAGACCTAGTTTCCTAATGATTTAGATCCTAATCTACTATATCTTAGTCATCAATAAAAGTTGAATACTATGTTTTTAGTGAGGTATCTAAGAACCTCGGGTGAATTCTCATGATATTAGAGGATATTGACATTTCTTAAATATTTTTAGTCACTCTTCCATGTGATAATTGGAGCACCATCCAACTTGTTTGCAATCTAGTGTTCTATTAGTGGATAAAAAATATAAAAATATTGATGCACTTTGTGAGCTAGAATCATAAATGTGTAATTATTGATCAAGTGATTTTATCTTTATTAGAATAGGAAATATATATTTTGGTCAAGGTCATGGCTATGGTCATGTTTGTGTGCATGTGGATGCTTATTGGATTTGAAGAGTATCTCTTAAGTGGTGATGATAAGTAAGGGTCTCTCTCTTTGTCCCCCATTCTAGACAATTTTGATCCCTTTTTGAACCCATTTTGAATTTATAAAAATTATTTAATATTGGTGTTATACGAGAGTTTTATAATTTCAAATTTTATATAATTTCATATTTCAAAGGTAAATCAGATTTCAAGAATTTACATGTTTATATTTTTAGCATTCTAATCCATTTCTATATTTTATTTTTATTTTTCTAAACCTTCTCTTTTGCAGATTATTTTAAAACTTCAGTGATTAAAAAATAATAAAATGCTAAAAATAAATACATGGGTGTGAAGAATGAGCTTCAATATTTCATCCAAAATAATTTTGATCTCATTTTGAAGTCATTTCGAATTTATAAAAAATATTTAAAGTTGTTATATAAGATTTTTATAATTTCACATTTCGAAGGTAAATCATATTTCAAGGCTTTGCGTATTTATATTTTCTACATTCTGGTCCATTTCAAGATTTTATTTTTATTTTTTAACCCTTCTCTTTTGTAGATTACTTTAAAACTTTGACAATTAAAATAAAAATTAAAAAAAATAAAATACCAAAAAATAAATACATGGATGTGAAGAATGAGCTTCAATATTTCATTCAAAATAATTTTGATCCCATTTTGAAGCCATTTCGAATTTATAAAAAAAAATTAATATTGTTGTTATATGATAGTTTTATGATTTTTTATTTTACATAATTTCACATTTCGAAGGTAAATCAGATTTCAAGACTTTGCATGTTTATATTTTCAACATTCTACTCCATTTTGATATTTTATTTTTATTTTTTTAACCCTTCTCTTTTGTAGATTATTTTAAAACTTCAACGATTAAAATAAAAATTAAAAATAAATAAAATGCCAAAAATAAATACATGGTGTGAAGAATGAGCTTCAATATTTCATTCAAAACAATTTTGATCATATTTCGAAGCCATTTCAAATTTATAAAAATTATTTAAAGTTGTTATATAAGAGTTTTATAATTTTAGATTTTACATAATTTTGTATTTCAAAGGTAAATAAAATTTCAAGGCTTTGCATGTTTATATTTAATGCATTCTTATCCATTTTCAGATTTTATTTTTATTTTTCTAACCCTTCTCTTTTGTAGATTATTTTAAAACTTCGATAATTAAAATAAAATAAAATAAAATAAAATTTCAAAAATAAATACATGGGTGTGAAGAATGAGCTTCAATATTTCATCTAAAACAATTTTGATCTCATTCTAAAGTCATTTTGAATTTATAAAAATTATTTAAAGTTGTTATATGAGAGTTTTATAATTTTAGATTTTACACAATTTTACATTTCGAAGGCAAATTAGATTTTAAGGCTTTCCATGTTTATATTTTCAGCATTCAGGTCCATTTGCATATTTTATTTTTATTTTTCTAACCCTTCTCTTTTGTAGATTATTTTAAAACTTTGGTGATTAAAAAATTAAAAATTAAAATACCAGAAATAAATACATGGTTGTGAAGAATGAGCTTCAATATTTCATTTGAAAGAATTCTGATTCCATACCGAAGCTATTTCATATTTATAAAAATTATTTAAATTTGTCATTATATGAGAGTTTTATAATTTTAAATTTAACATAATTTCACATTTTGAAGGTAAATCATATTTCAAGGCTTTGCATATTTATATTTTCAGCATTTTGGATAATTTCTAGACAATTTCGATCCCATTTTGAAGCCATTTTGAATTTATAAAAATTATTTAATATTGTTGTTATATGAGAATTTTATAATTTTGAATTTTATATAATTTCACATTTCAAAAGAAAATCAGATTTTTTTTTTATTGGTGGTGGCCACAAGGGATAAACAGAGTGTGACCATGAGGGAACCATTACATAACATATCCGCAACATGTGAGGCGAGAGATTTGAACCTGGGCCTCTCAGCAACTAGAGAGGTTTAACTACCCACTTGCACTCCAACTCCTCTACATGGGCGGATAAAGGAAAATCAGATTTCAAGGCTATACATGTTTATATTTTTTTTTTTTGGTGGTGGCCACAAGGGGTAAACAGAGTGTGACCACGAGGGAACCATTACATAACATATCCGCAACATGTGAGGCGAGAGATTTGAACCTGGGCCTCTCAGCAACTAGAGAGGTTTAACTACCCACTTGCACTCCAACTCCTCTACATGGGCGGATACATGTTTATATTTTTAGCATTCTAATCCATTTCCATATATTATTTTTATTTTGCTAAACCTTCTCTTTTGTAGATAATTTTAAAACTTTAGCGATTAAAATTAAAATTAAAATTAAAAAAAATTAAAATACCAAAAATAAATACATGGGTGTGAAGAATGAGCTTCAATATTTCATTCAAAACAATTTCAATTTCATTCTGAAGCCATTTCAAATTTGTAAAAATTATTTAAATTTGTTATATGAGAGATTTATAATTTTGCATTTCGAAGGTAAATCAGATTTCAAGGCTTTGCATATTTATATTTTCTGTATTCTAGTCCATTTCAAGATTTTATTTTTATTTTTCTAACCCTTATGTTTTGTAGATTACTTTAAAACTTTGGCGATTAAAATAAAAATAAAAAAATAAAATAAAATGCCAAAAATAAATATATGGGTGTGAAAAATGAACTTCAATATTTCATTTAAAATAATTTTGATCCTATTCCAAAGCCACTTCAAATTTATAAAAATTATTTAAAGTTGTTATATGAGAGTTTTATAATTTTGAATTTTACATAGTTTTACATGTCAAAGGTAAATCAGATTTCAAGACTTTGCATATATATATATATATATATATATATATATATATATATATATATATATATATATATATATATAGTATTTTGGTCCATTTCTAGATTATTATTTTTTTCTAACCCTTTCCTTTTGTAGATTCTTTTAGAACTTCAGAGATTAAAGTAAATATTTAAAAATAAAATAAAATGCCAAAAATAAATACATGGTGTGAAGAATGAGATTCAATCTTTTATTCGAAATAATTTTGATCTTATTCCCAAACCATTTCAAATTTATAAAAATTATTTAAAGTTGTTGTTATATGAGATTTTTATAATTTTAGATCTTACATAATTTTATATTTCAAAGGTAAATTAGATTTCATGTCTTTGCATATTTATATTTTCAACATTTTGGTCCATTTCTAGATTTTATTTTTATTTTTCTAACCCTTCTCTTTTGTAGATTATTTTAAAACTTCAACAATTAAAATTAAAAAAAAAGGTAAAAATAAATACATGGGTGTAAATCCTAAGCTTCAATCTGTCATTCAAAATAATTTCAACTCCATTCCGAAGCCATTTCGAATTTATAAAATTATTTAAAGTTTTTGTTATATGAAAGTTTATAATTTTAAAATTTACATAATTTTGTATTTTGAAGGTAAATCAGATTTCAAAGTTTTGCATGTTTATATTTTCAAAATTATAGTCCATTTACAGATTTTATTTTTATTTTTCTAACCCTTATAATTTGTAGATGATTTTAAAACTTTGACAATTAAAATTCCAAAAATAAATACATGGGTGTGAATAATGAACTTCAATCTTGTTCCCTGATCCACTACTGCACCATCCTTCAGGTTATTGTTCTATTGCATGAGTATTTCATGGCCTGCAAATTTCCTCTTGATCCTGCTTCATTTTTTAGGCATTCAGGGAGTGGTTTTTCCGGTCTTCATAATTTTCATCATTTCTATGTGATTCCCATCCCTATTTTGGCAAGATTAACAATTTTTCTGATCCACTACTCCACCCTTTTGTTCAAGGTGGTTTTTTAGATTCATCTTGGTTTTCCCCTATGTGGGAAGTAGTTTCTTCTTGGGTCCTAGTTTTCCTAAGGGTGGTTTCTGGTTTTCTCGCCCTTGGGAGGATTCAAATTTTAAATTTTGGCACTTGTCCTTTTGTCGTGTTTGGGATGTTTTAAATGTTTAGTTGGTAAAATGGGTGGTTTTGTGCTTTTCCCCATCATTGGAAAGCTTCAAATTTTATTTTTAGCACCTAAAGCTTCAAATTTTTTTTTGGCAGGAATTCATTTCATGAATGATTTTCCTCTACAGGTTTCCTTGCTTCAATCCTTTTCCTGCTTCCTTTGTGCCTTCCTTTCCATTTTCCTACATTGGATCTTCTGACACTTTCCTTCCTTTATTTCTTTTGAGTTGAGGTTCTTCCTTGGACGTCTTCCTTTTGTTGTATTCAAGTTTCATTGTAATCAGGTTTTGGGATCCTTGATAAAAACCCACTTTTAATCTACCAAAACAAATGAGCTTCAATATTTCATTTGAAATAATTTTTATTCCATTCCAAAGTCATTTCAAATTTATAAAAATTATTTAAATTTGTCGTTATATAAGAGTTTTATAATTTTAGATTTTACATAATTTCAAATTTCAAAGGCAAATCATATTTCAAGGCTTTGCATATTTATATTTTCAACATTCTAGTTTATTTTCATATTTTATTTTTATTTTTCTAACCCTTCTCTTTTTGCAAATTATTTTAAAACTTCATTGATTAAAAATAAAATTAAATTAAAATTAAAATACTAAAATTAAATACATGGGTGTGAAGAATGAGCTTCAATATTTCATTCAAAATAATTTCGATCCCATTTGGAAGCTATTTCAAATTTATAAAAATTATTTAAAGTTGTTATATGAGAGTTTTATAATTTTGAATTTTACATAATTTTGTGTTTCGAAGGTAAATCATATTTCAAGGATTTGTATGTTTATATTTTCAACATTCTAGTCCATATCCAGAACTTATTTTTAATTTTATAACCATTTTATTTTGTAGATTATTTTTAAACTTCGACAAATAAAAAAAATTAAATAAAATGCCAAAAATAAATACATGGTGTGAAGAATGAGTTTCAATATTTAATTCGAAATAATTTCGATCCCATTTTGAAGCCATTTTGAATTTATAAAAATTATTTAAAGTTGTTATTATATGAGAGTTTTATAATTTCGAATTTTATATAATTTCACATTTCGAAGGCAAATCAGATTTCAAAGCTTTGCATGTTCATATTTTTAGCATTCTGGTCTAGTTCCAGATTTTATTTTTATTTTTCTAACCCTTCTCTTTTGCAGATTATTTTAAAAAAATTATTTGTTAAAAAAATACCAAAAATAAATACATGGGTGTGAAGAATGAGATTCAATCTTTCAAAACAATTTTGATCCCATTCTGAAGCCATTTCAAATTTATAAAAATTATTTAAAATTGTTGTTGTATGAGAGTTTTATAATTTTAGATTTTACATAATTTCATATTTCGAAGGTAAATTAGAATTCAATGCTCTACATGTTTATATTTTTAGTATTTTGGTCGATTTCTATATTTTACTTTTATTTTTCTAACCTTTCTCTTTTACATATTATCTTAAAAAATCAGTGATTAAAATAAAAATAAATTAAAATGCCAAAAATAAATACATGGTGTGAAGAATGAGTTTCAATATTTAATTCGAAATAATTCTGATCCCATTTTGAAGTCATTTTGAATTTATAAAAATTATTTAAAGTTGTTATTATATGAGAGTTTTATAATTTCGAATTTTATATAATTTCACATTTCGAAGGCAAATCAGATTTCAAAGCTTTTCATGTTTATATTTTCAGCATTCTGGTCTAGTTCTAGATTTTATTTTTATTTTTCTAACCCTTCTCTTTTGCAGATTATTTTAAAAAAATTATTTGTTAAAAAAATACCAAAAATAAATACATGGTGTGAAGAATGAGATTCAATCTTTCAAAACAATTTTGATCCCATTCTGAAGCCATTTCAAATTTATAAAAATTATTTAAAATTGTTGTTGTATGAGAGTTTTATAATTTTAGATTTTACATAATTTCACATTTCGAAGGTAAATTAGAATTCAAGGCTCTTCATGTTTATATTTTCAGTATTCTGGTTGATTTCTAGATTTTAATTTTATTTTTCTAACATTTCTCGTTTGCATAATATCTTAAAAAATCGGTGATTAAAATAAAAATAAATTAAAATTTCATAAATAAATACATGGTGTGAAGAATGAGTTTCAATCTTTCATTCGAAATAATTTTGATCTCATTTTGAAGTCATTTTGAATTTATAAAAATTATTTAAAGTTGTTATTATATGAGAGTTTTATAATTTTGAATTTTATATAATTTCACATTTCGAAGGCAAATCAGATTTCAAAGCGTTGCATATTTATATTTTCAGCATTTTATTTTTATTTTTTTAACCCTTCTCTTTTGCAGATTATTTTAAAAAATTTATCTGTTAAAAAAATACCAAAAATAAATACATGGGTGTGAAGAATGAGATTCAATCTTTCAAAACAATTTTGATTCCATTCTGAAGCCATTTCAAATTTCGAAAAATTATTTAAAATTGTTGTTGTATGAGAGTTTTATAATTTTAGATTTTACATAAATTCACATTTCGAAGGTAAATTAGAATTCAAGGCTCTGTATATTTATATTTTCAGTATTCTGGTCGATTTCTAGATTTTACTTTTATTTTTCTAACCTTTCTCTTTTGCATATTATCTTAAAAAATTAGTGATTAAAATAAAAATAAATTAAAATGCCAAAAATAAATACATGGATGTGAAGAATGAGCTTCAATATTTCATTCAAAACAATTTTTATCCCATTCCGAAGCCATTTCGAATTTATAAAAATTATTTAAATTTGTTGTTATATGAGAGTTATAATTTTGATTTTTACATAATTTCACATTTCGAAGGCAACTCATATTTCAAGGCTTTGTAAGTTTATATTTTTAGCATTCTGGTCCATTTCTAGATTTTATTTTTATTTTTCTAACCATTCTCTTTTGCAAATTATTTTAAAAATTCAGAAATTAAAATTAAAAAGCCAAAAATAAATACATGGGTGTGAAGCATGAGCTTCAATATTTCATTAAAAATAATTTTGATCCCATTCTTAAGCCATTTCGAATTTATAAAAATTATTTAAAGTTGTTATATGAGATTTTTATAATTTTGGATTTTACATAATTTTGCATTTCGAAGGTAAATTAGATTTTAAGGCTTTGCATGTTTATATTTTTAGCATTCTGATCTATTTTTAAATTTTATTTTTATTTTTCTAACTCTTCTCTTTGGATATTATTTTAAAACTTCTATGATTAAAAGAAAATTAAAATGCCAAAAATAAATGCATGGGTGTAAAGAATGAGCTTCATTATTTCATTCAAAATAATTTCGATCCCATTCCAAAGCCATTCCAAATTTATAAAAAATATTTAAATTTGTTGTTATATGATATTTTTTTAATTTCTGATTTTACATAATTTTACATATGAGTTTTTTTTTTGAAAAAATAGGGTTTACTCCTAGATGGTAGGATCTAATGTTGATTATTCAAATAATAAATAAATACCTAAAGTAGACAACATGTTTATATTTTTTAAGTTTTATAAACACAATCAAATGATTAAAGAAGCACACAAGCAAACAATGTTATTATCTCCTTTAAGTTTTAAATTTGAACTCCTAAGCAGTTTAGTGTGTTTAAATTTATTGTTTTATCACGTGTTTTGAATGTTTGTTGATGTAACTCTCAATTGTTTAGTTGGATTTCACCTATACACTCATAGCTTGACAACTGATAATGAATGTTCGATCACATCTACCAACCAAAGTATGGAGATGAAGCCCATACCCAATCAAGGAGCATAGGTCCTACCAGTCCTCACCCAGTACTCACTTGGTTAGTGTTATACCCTTCGAAGAGGAGTACATACAAATTTTCCAAGCTACATCATATCTTGGAGCTAGCTTTGGCCAAAAATGGGGTATGTGGGATTCGATCCAAAATATGGAAATGAAACCCATCGTCGTTGAACTCTATCAGTGGTTAGGGATGAATTCCAACCCACTAACATTAAAAAAAGTGTGGTGTGTATGATTCCTTATAAAATGATTGAAAGAAAAAATATAACATTCAATGATTGTTCACTAAATACATAAAATTTTATTTTACTTTCAAAATCATAAGCATATATAAAAGGAATCTACAAAATTTGTAAACTATATGAAACCCTAACCCTTAAGCAGGTCATACATAGACAAACCAAACAAATGCATTTTAAAAGGCTATTATTTTTCCTATTTTTCTTTTATTTGTTAATGCAAATTTTAGAAATATGAAATTTAACTTTCAATTGCACACAAAAGACAAGAAAAACTTAAATTTAACCTTTTTGAAACAACCTAGATGTAATTTGAAGGTTTAGAATATTACCTTTTCTATTTTGAAACTTGTTGTTTCTAGAAATTTATGCAAAAACCCCCTAGTTTGGTGGCCATTCCTGGGTGGGATGGCTAAAATTTGGGGGTCATCCCTGGCAAGGACATTTACAATGGCCATCCCTAACATTTCGAACTAGGAATTCTACAGTTGTTCCTGCTCAGAAAGGCCAAAACCTACAACACACAAAGCACAAAAAGGATGTCAAAAATAACAAAAATGAAAGGGAACAAGGGACAAGGGGTCCCACCATGATCGCCACTGAAGAAGCATGAAAAACAACACGCTTATACAATTGAAACCAAAATGGTATCTATTGTTTATAAGCAAGCATGCAAAGGAAAGGTGCAAAAGATGTAACTATTGAAATGATGAATAATTTGCAGTAAAAAGGGAGAGATTTCTCCTTGTATTTATAAATTCATAAATTAGAAAAATTTACAATACATCTTCTTCGAGGGCTTATCATTTTGATACATTTTAGATTACAAATTATAAGGGAATGAATCCCTCCATGAGCTTAATGACGTCTTTCAATGTTCTTATCGCAACCCACAATTAAGATATAATCTTGGGTTTCTTTTAATCTACCTCTTAGCTCCTCCCTCATGCCTAGAATACCTACGCATACATATAATAGATTGAAAACTGTTAATAGCATATGTGTTTTATATTTAAAAACTTGAAAAGTGTGTAATAGAGAAAGTAAAACTATTTTACAATAAATCAAAACAACTCCAAATGATTTGAAAATCCAATATGATGTTATTAAGATGATTTTGAAAGGATCTAAGCATAAATTAAAGTGCAATTGCATTCATCCTTGGCATGAACAACTAATATTGTAATCACAAAAACATAAATTGACCCATCAAATCTACTCAAAAATTAACCAAAATTGAATAGAAGAGTAATCTAATGCTTTAGGATTGATCTATGATGAAATTGCATCAAAAAATTTAGCCATTTGGTGGTCATCCCTGGCAAGTGCAACTAGGATTATTATATGTCCTTGGTAGGGATGATCACACAACTTGGTGGTTTTTGCCACCAATTCCAAGGGTATTTGTATTAGAACTCTCCTACATGTGTTATTGTTGAATTTGGTCAAATAACTCTCAAATTTGATAGGTTTTGGAATCGATTAGCGTATTTTGGGATGCCCCTATAAGTGCCTTCAAATAAAGAGATGTTCAAGGAAAATACTTGGGAAAATGTTGAGGACAAATGTGAGCAGCACTTCGAGAAATGTTTGTTATTATATCTTTTTGAAATTGGGTGAGAGCACCTCAATTTATAGCCCAAACAGGGTAAAAGGGACAAAAGGGTAAGTGTAGACACCTAAATCACATCATGTTTAGGAGACTACCCATATGGGCACATCCACAAACCATATGAACCCTCTTGGATCTCTCCAAGAGCAAGCAGTGGTCCTAACCACTCAAGCAGGGCAGTTCTGGCCCATCCAGGCTTGGCCACTCTCAAGAAGAGCGGCCAGAACACCTGGCCACTGAAGACTACAACGGCCACACCTGGCCACTAAACCTGATAGCGGCCAGGGTCACACACAGTCTGGCCATGAATACGGGCCCAGATCACGTAGTCTGACTGCACCTTTGCATGGATAATGGGCAGATTTTGGTGAGGAACTCCTTGAGCTTCTCCTAACTACCCCTTCCATGCCAGTATGGGACTGATGCTCCTCACCCGGGATGGTCAGTCGCATGCAACTTGGACTGAAGCTTCTCTAGGAAGCCAAAGTTCTAGATCTGAGAGGGAAGTCTACATATAGACTCTCCCACGAAAAGCAAAGGATCCATGAAAGTTTAGAGTTAAGCAGCGAAGCCCTATCGAAATGGAGGACCAATCTTCAGCACTTTGAGGAGCATTGGAGCGCCATTCGGTTGAGCTACGCCCATGCATCAGTTGTTAGATTCACCATTCCCAACCGCCAATCAGTATAGGAGATACATTCGGTGACCCTTGAACATCAATTTTGGTAAAGAGGATAGTGCACAAATCCCTGAACCACAAGGAGGAGAGCTTCACATCGTGGCCGTTGTCTCGGATAGTGGCCTACAGGCATATCTTAGGGCATAAGCGTTATTTTCCTTTGCTTTTAGCTTAGCTTTATTATTGCTTAATTTATGGCTTGATCATAGTTTAGGTCTGGTTTCATTTACGCTTCTATTCTACATTTTCTTAGCTTATCATGCATTTCTTATTCTATTCATGCTTATATTTCATTATTAGTATCATGAGTATTCAGATCCACTAACAAAGGCCTCGTCCGGAGAGGTGGCCCATCCTACTGAGCATGCTTTGTTGTTTTCATGAACGCAGGTGCAGATCATCAGGACCAGATGGAAGCAGTAGGAGCATAAAGATCCCTCCAGGACCAGATCTAGAGAAGGAGGCATCTGTAAGCCCTCGTATAGTTTCATGTGTGGGACCAGGAGGCCTACGTAGATGCACCATTCCCTTGTGGGGAATATATCCGATCGTTGCTCTATATTTGTGTAAATATTTGTATCAAAATGATGGGTATCCCTCAGAGGGATGAACTTGTAACCGGGGATCCAAGATATCAATAAATAAAGCATCTTTATTTGTTTCTTATTCTTCGTGTTGCATGTGCTTTCAGTATTTTTTCAAATTTTTCTCTATGCAGGTCTAGCCACTTTTGTCAACAACGACCAGTAGAGCTTAGCCGCTACAGCTGTCAATGGCTAGAATCAACTACTCTGGTCAACAGTGGCTAGTAAGAAAATAGAGATAGAGGTCAACCAGGTCATCATCAAGTAAGGAATTGAGGTTGGTACACATTTTTGATTCTCTATGATTTTTATCTACATTTATTTTCTAGAAACAGCAAGCAAAAACATAGTCTAAGTAGGGAAAAGCGAAGAAAATGAAAATAAAATTGCATTGTACATTTCTTAGATTTCTCTAGTTTCCTCTAGGTACTGCTAGGAATAGTGGGCCTCTACTTGTAAGGTCTACCCTAGTCTCCAACATGCTAGGCTTCTATGTGATCAATTTGCTTGCATGTGGCCCAATCAGTAGGCTACCCATTCACAAAGTAGGAGGTACATTGCATAAAAATCATCTAGAATAGATTAGATATGCATCTCTATAAAATAAAAAAATTCTTTTTAGGCATGTAGTGAGGTAAAGCATTCATGTTGGTTGATGCATCATTTTACATTTCAAAGTTTAAAAAGAACCCCACACACTTGCACGTTCCACAATAACATTGGTAAGGTTGGATTTCATCATCGACCCCCAATTCAGACCGATGATGTTGGAATTCATCTCCTTCCACCGGCTTGCCCCCTAGACATCCTTAGATAGAATAGAGAGCTCCTTTTTAGTTGGTGCTGGTCACTTGTGTTCAAACTATCTCCCACTATTTCATAGTGGAAGAGCTAGGTGAACCCCCCACTGGGATTTAAGCGGTGTACCCTAGACTCTTTTGAGAAATCATGTTTGGCACTAGTGTTCCTAGCCTCCACTTTGATTGAGTTCCCTCATTCTAATTCCAAAATACAAACAAGAAGTCAAGATCAACAACAAATCCAAACACACCAAATAGTTTAGGGAACACACAAAATCCTTAAAAGAGATAAACACTTGCTTGTTTTGTTTGTGTAATTTGGAAACTAATAAAAAAGATAATGCATAATCAAAATGGTGAACACACAAAGTAGCCACCCCTAGTCCAACACCGAGGGGGAGACTAATGCTCCTAACATTCATAGTCACACTGGTGTGGAGCCACCCACCCATAGTGTAGCCGGACGAAGTTTGACAAGTCTTAGGGGTGACAATTCAACCCTTGGGGGAACTCCATGAGAAACCCCAGCAAGAGATACACATCTTAGACATGAGGAGGCCTCAAGGCCCTCCTCGACACATAGGGATGAGGAGTCTTCATGGTACCTCTCATCATATAGACAAGAGGGGGATCACGACCTCCCTCTTCACATCGACATGTGGAGGCATCTCGACCTCCCTCATCTCATAGACATACAGAGGCTGCAAGACCTCCATCATTGCACCGATGTGAGGAGTCATCAAGACCATCCTCATTGCATAGGCATGCAAGGGCTACAAGACCCCAAGCTTCATAGGAAACACATAGGATAGATCCACCCACTAAGGGGTAAGACCATAGGGTTACACCCAATCATAGACCCCAAACATCATACAACCTCCCCACAGATGGGAGAGTGCCCTTAGACCATGAGCTCATTGGTGCCAATGGGACTCCATGGGAGCAGCCATGGAGAACCTGACAACTTGATGAGTTGGATCGAGTTCCCTCAAGACCAGCTCCAAGAAGCATCACTACCGCACATTCTACTTTAGGAAGTTCATATAGTGTAGCCACTAGACACACCAATGAACCAAGGGAAGCTTTAGAGTGACCCCACAGCACATACACTACTTCAGATCATGAGCGTACTCAACCTTTAACATAGTACACAGAGAAAATCACCCTAGAAGAAAGGGGTAGGCACACAACAAGAGTCTCCCCAAGAGGCCACAACATTAGAACTCCTCATGCAAAGAGGTAGAAAGACATGAACCCTCAATAGCAGATCACTCTGACCACCTACGTAGGTTGGAAGAAGAGCTATGCATTGAATGGGAATGCATGGAAGATCTTGAGCAAGAAGAGCATAGGAAAAGGTACCTACACTTACAAGAGAAACTCTCAAGAGAAGAAAGAGAGGAGCATGAGGTGCTAGTAGAAAGGCTAGCTTGAATAGATGCATACATAGCTAGTGAAAGGTATCAACATGGAAGGCATGTTGATTCTCCACAAGAGAGAGGCATCAAGAAAAGATATGAGCAAACCCACCATGCTCTACAACATCAACAACACCTAGACCTCGAGAAAATGCAATGCAATGAGGACCAGACAAGGATGGAGGATCAGGAACAAACCCATATTGAACCTCCAAACATGGTCATAGGAGATGAGTCTAGATGACCGATTGGGGCAAACATCGGGCTACCTCCTTTACCACCATGAGATAACCTTCAGGAACATGAGATCATTTCCTCGAAGGCATACCAAATGCTCACCGAGAGAGTCAAGTCTCTCGAGAAGGACACAAGTGGACAAAATCCAACATTAGACAAGATACACAACCAACCTCTGTGCCCATCAGTCCCAAGTCTCGCATATCCTAGGCACTTTGAGATGCCTAGATTGGATAAGTTTAAGGGAGAGGGAGATGCGTAAGAACATGTAACCAACTTCATGAATGCATGCTTCCACCTTAACAAAGATGATGCCCTGATGCTGAGAACATTCATCATGATGTTCTTAGGTGCAACAATGCAATGGTTCAACCAGTTCCAAGTATCTCCTTTGAATATGTTCCTAGAATGATTCTCCTTTAGAGCTAAGAAGAAGGTGAACTTGTCTGACCTAGCTAATTTGAAATAATACGATGATGAGCCAGTAATGGACTATGGGGATAGGTGGAGAAAAATCATGGCAAAACTATCATTCTCCATCCCCATAGAGGAACTTGTATGGATGTTCACAAAGAGTTATGCAAAACACATTTCCATGCTCTTGCAGCTGTAACAATATGAATCATTCGAAGAAGCCTTGGCCCAAGCCAAGATTATTGAAGACATTAAGGTCAATGAGGGAGACCTTAAGCTCTACAACAAGAAATAATGGAGCAAGAACAATTAGAACAACAAGAACAAATAGAAGTAGGCCAAGCCTGCTCAAGTTAATCAGGTTGTATTAGCCATGCCACAAGGGGGGAATGGATAGCAACCCCAGAATTATCAAGTGCAACCCCCATCGACTAACTATGATCCCAAGGACAACCAGGGCTAAAATAGGGAACATCGACCACCTCATTATTTCATGCCCCTAAATGAATCGATGCAGTCGATATTCAACCAATTAAATGAGGTGCATAGAGGATAATATTTCCTGACATACAACTGCTTGACCCTAACCATCCCAAGCCAAGGGGATACAGGGAAGATCACCATTGCCCATACCATAGAAGACAAGGGCATGACATCGAGAATTGCATCGGATTCAAGAATGTTGTGCAAAACATGATCGAGAAGGGAGAGCTAAAAGTTGACAACCCGCTAGCTCTCGATAACAGAGATATGGGTATATACCAAAACCCATTGCCAAATCACGAGGCCCCTAGAGATCAGGGTCCCCAAGTTAACCAAGTTTGGGTCGAGCCACCCATTCAGGGGTGCATCAGAATGGTTGAATTGGTTAATGTGGCAACCAGGAGTCAGAGATATGGGCAACCACAGCCTCCAATAGCTCCCATCAATATCCCAACTACACCTCGATAGAGACAGGTGCATGAAAATCTTCTAGGTCCACCAACGAGACCTATGGTGACTGTTCGAAGTAGATTAGAACAAAATCTACAAATGACTTTAGCTAAGTTATCCATTTATGAGCTCATACAATAGTCCCCTAGGCACATGGAGACTTTAATGGAGATTTTGAGATCAATCGAGCTCCAACCCCAGAACCCAGATGCATTCACACATTTTGTGGGGCAAGTTCAATAATGCCAAGAGCCCGTGATTCATTTTTATGATCATAAAATTAAGGTAGTCCCTACTACCTCAATAGATCCACATTTGCACATTATTGCATCAATCAATGATATTCCATTCAAGTGGGTTCTGATCGATATAGGCTCTTCGATCAACATCATCACTACCAAGGCTATAGGGCACTTGAAGATCCCTAAGTCCAACATTATCCTGACTTCCTACACACTCAAGGCTTTCAACGATGCATTGTGCTCCACCATGGGTACGGTCATTCTATCGATAAAAGTAGGACATAAGACCATCCCCATGATGTGTCATGTGCTAGAAGGGGTGATGCAATATAACATCCTTCTGGGACATCCCTGGATTAGAGACATGCAATGTGTACCCTCAATCCTACACCAATGCATCAAGTATGTGCATGAGGGACAAGTCCACATGGTGCCATCCGATGAAGAGCCATTTAAGTACGTGCATCAAGTCGACTTGCCAAGGGATTTTATCCTTCCATCAACACACTTGTACATAAGGCCTTCATCCCCAACCACATAGCTAGGTAGCAAAAGCAGATCAATGTGAGGTGACCCCTCCATGTCGGCACCACCACCTACATCCAAAGCTACTAGCACTTCTAAAAAGCCTTCTATAGATAAGGTAAAGGACAAATAGAAGCTGAAGGTATCCCTAGTGGAGGAAGGACCCAACGAACTTCTGACCATAGAAACTATAGGGATCCCTACTCCCATGGAGGAGGAGCACTCCCAAGAAACCATCGAGGAGGTACCTCAACCTACCTCGCCTGCATCATCAATAACATCATCTGCACCATAGGTGATAATTCACCTAGCCAACACAACACTAGGTGAATATCTTGTGCAGAACATAATGTTCACACCAATCATTGAGTCTACACAAGACATGGGATGACCAAGAGTCCCTAATCTACCAGTAGGGATAGTGGTTCCCTTGGGAATTCCACCCAACTAGACTAACTTCATATATGTTGGGCTAGATTACGCCCACACTACTCCTGATCTAGAAAGGAATGAGGATGAACCTTTCACCACAAATGTTCATTATCTATCAAATCTAGAGTTCACTCTAAGGTATTTTGAGTAGTGCCACTAGCAAGGCTATGGTTTAGGCCTATATGAGCAAGGGTGATGACTGCCCTTCCAACCATAGTACCAACTACCTACTGATAGGTGTGGTTTGGGCTATCAAATGTAGAGCCATGATGATTCTCTAGAAGTAGCCTTAGATAGGCTAAGCATTGGGTTCGAGGAGGACATCGACTGGAACCCCTATCACCCCCACACAGAAACCTTTGGGGTGATGAATGGGTGTCGATGGTCAATATCACACCACCAGAGGTATACCACCCTGAATCCTCTCCTGAAGCACCCCCATCAGGAGCCATCCTATGGGAGTAGGAGCCAATGCATGGCTATGAGCAGGAGGAGTATGATTATGTTCCAAGCGAGGATGAATATGGGACCGGCCTGGCCTACCATGGGCCTCGGTATGTGCAAAACCTTGTTTGGATAGGCCATGCAGAAAGTGGTTACATATCAGATGAAAGTGAATGCATCTCAGATGAGGGTGGATACATGTCGAATGAGAGTGGCTATGATACAGAAGATTCAACTGAGATGGCCTTCATAAGACATGCACACCAAATGGTAGGGCCCATAGTAAATGCCAATAGTTTCTTCATAAGTGATGATAACTATGAAGATGAGACTGAGATGGCCTACCTAGGGCATCAACAAGCCAACCACCAGCCCATCCTAGGACCAGAAACCAATGCCAATGGCTTTTGGATAAGCGATGATGACTTTGAAGATGAGACCAAAATGGCCTATCTTAGGCATCAGTAGGAAAATCAATGCCCAACCCCCGTAGGCAGGAATGAGGGTTCTCCCACAAGCAATGATCAACCCTAGGAGTGAAGCTGAAAGGGCCTACCTTGAGCTTCACCTCCAACAAGTCAATATGCTTGTTGAACGAGAAGCATTACTTCACACCATAGACCACAACCTTCGCTTCCTAGGGAGACCAGTAAACCTAGATGCCATCCATCACATGGTCAACCCGAATCCACCCACCTTTAGAGAGCAGCTACTGCCAAATGACCCCATCATCTCATCTATCCATAGACCAGATCCTGAGATCCCTATACCCCTAGAGCCTCATCATGAGTATAGAAGGCACACCCAAGATATAGAGTTCCACCCATGTGGTCTTGGAGATCCCATTCCATCCATCAACATGATCTCCATTGATTTGACCACTCCACTCCATAACCCAGAAGATCCTGAAAAACCATTGTGTCTTAATCTAGATGCTATTGATTGGGATCATGTTGATTCACCCCTAGAGCCTGAAGATTTCTTCCCAAATGAAGAGATGTTGCAACCATTCCATTTTGCATCAGGTTGTGCCCATGATGTCTATCACGTTGGTCTCGACCCTGAGTCAGTAGGAACTATAAATCTAGTAGATGACATTCATTTAATCCCCACTCCTCACCAGCTTGAGGATGGGTCCCATATGGAAATAGAGGAGACTTTCGAGGTAGACATCAGCAATGATCCCTCTCAACCAAAGAAATTCAAGTTCAGAGAAAGCCTATCTCTAGAAGAATAGGCCATCATAATTCCTCTACTAAGAGAGAGACCAAATATCTTTGCTTGGACCTACAAAGACATGTCGGGGCTAGATCCAAAGTTGGTTGTCCACAACCTATCGATAGACCCCACGAAGAAGTCGGTCAAGCAAAATCTTAGAAAGATGCATCCAACCATCACTTTGATGGTTAAAAATGAGTTGCAAAAACTATTGGATGTAGTCTTTATTATTCCCATCGACTATCCAGAGTGGGTATCAAACATGGTGCCCATAGGAAAACCTGATGGAAGAGTTCACATTTGCATGGACTTCAGGGATCTCAACAAGGCAACCCCAAAGGATTCATTCCCATTGCCCAACATAGATGCTCTTGTAGATGCAACTACAGGTCATGAGATGCTCTCCCTAATGGACGATTTTTCTAGTTACAATCAGATTCAGATTAAACCCGAAGACCAGCATAAAACCATGTTCACTACTCCATGGGGGACATTCTGCTACAAAGTGATGTCGTTTGGCCTTAAAAATGTTGGTGCCACATATCAATGGGCTATGACATACATTTTCCATGACTACATGCACACAATTTTGGAAGACTACATCGATGATTTGCTAGCCAAGTCATTGTTGCATGAAGAGCATGTTGAGACCCTCACAAAGGTCTTCGATCGCCTGATTGAGCACAATGTCAGGTTGAATCCCAAGAAATGCATCTTTGGCGTGACTTCTAGAAAACTCTTGGGATTCATCATTTCTAAATGAGGCATCGAGGTAGACCCAACAAAGGTAAAGGCTATCCTAGAAATGGCTCCACCCACAAACATCAAAGAACTAAGAAGCTTACAGGGCAAAGTAGCATCCATAAAGTGATTTATCGCACAACTATCGGACAAATGTCGACCCATGAATCGGTTGCTACACAAGGGAGTTCCATTCCAATGGGATGAAGAATGTTAGCAAGCCTTTGCTGAGATCAAAGAGTACCTAGAAACACCACTAGTTCTAGCTCCACCAAGGCCAGACGTGCCATTCTTGTTATATATATCCACTACATATTTTGCTTTGGGCACCATGTTGGCTCAAAAGAATGTGCAAGACAAAGAGCAAGTGATATATTATATTAGTCGCACCCTGGTGAGCTATAAAATTGGATACACATACGTAGAGAAGTTGTGCTTAGCGGTGGTCTTTGCAACCAAGAAATTGTGCCACTACATGTTGAGCCATACGACATATGTAATATCCAAGAAAAATCCTTTGTAGTATATGATGAGCAAGACATATCATAATATACGTACTGCAAAGTGGATCATGCTACTGATAGAATTTGATTTGGAATTCATAAGCCAAAATTCCATCAAGGGACAAGTCATAGCTGATCAGTTGGCTGAGGTGCCTCTCTAGAATAGTAGGCCCCTTACCATAGAACTTCCTGATGATGTGGTCTTTGCACTATCAGAAGCACCCAAACCTGAAGAACCAAAAAATGAAGCGGACATGACTTTGTTCTTCGATGGTTCGAAGTGTGAGCAAGGAGGCGGTGTGGGAATTGTCTTTTTCATGCCATAAGGAGCTCCAATGCCCTTGTCATTCAAGCTAGACTTCCCTTGCACCAATAACAACACCGAATATGAAGCCCTAATCTTGGGTCTCCAAACAACCATCACCATGAAAATCAAGAGGCTAAATATCTTTGGTGACTCCCTCCTCATAGTCAACCAGGTCAAAGGACTATTTCAATGTCGGGATCCAATCCTGAAAGCTTACAAGGAGCTTGTTGACACATATCTAGCCAAACTAGAATGGTACGACATCGAGGCAATCCCTCATTCATCAAACAGATTTGTAGACACCATGGCATCTTTGGGATCCTTGATCCCTCAGAATCCATCTACCGATTTCACTACCATTCACATCAAAATGCTCTCGCATTCAGTGATCCAGCATGAGGCCTTTGATAACAAGGAATCAGTTAACATGATCCATATAGAGCCAGACCATGACTGGTTCTGTAGAGCCAAAGACTTCTTGAAGAAGGCACCTTGGGGGTCCTTGATCTCTCAGGGTCCTATGGGGAATGGTACCTCTATTCACCACAAGGTTGTTTCTCAATATGCATTTGTGCAAATCGAATTGCAGGAGGAACAAGTCATCTTAGCTATCGAGGTCATAGCCTATCAAGATTGGCTATCCCAATTGCAAGATTTCCTTAGACTGGGAGTTGTCCCACAAGGACTATCGCATGCTGAGAGATGAGCATTCAAGTAGAAGGTGACTAGATATGTCTTTCTAGGAGGCATATTGTATCATCGAAGCTATGATGGAGTTCTCCTACATTGCTTAGAGCCCCAAGAATCAGCTTGGGTGATTTCACAAGCTCACGATGGTACGTGTGGTGGCCACTTCAGTGACATGGCCATTGCCAAGTGCATCCTTTGAATGGGCTACTACTGGCCCACCATGGAGAAGGATTGTTGTGAGTATGTCAAGAAATGTGTCAAATGTCAACATCATGCAAACCTGATGCACTTGCCATCTCAGGCCTTACAGCCCATTCAGGTGGCTTGGCCATTTTCTCAGTGGGGTTTCGATATGATTGGAAATATTTCTCCCCCATATTTGGGTCGACACACATTCATCTTAACGACCACTGAGTACTTCACCAAATGGGTGGAAGCGATCCCCTTAACCTCGATAATTGGTCCTCGGATTATGGAGTTCATACTTCACAATATCATTTATCATTTTGGGGTACCCTTCAAGATAATCTCGGATAATGGTCCATCATTCAAAAACAAAAATGTGTGAGCTCTAACGACCAGATACAACATTCAACATAGTTTTGTGACACCATACTATCCATAAGCAAACGGGCAAGTAGAAGCCTCAAACAAGACAATAGTAGCCATCTTAAAGAAGATGGTGAAAGAAAATCATAAGGATTGGCATCTACAATTACCTTTAGCATTATGGGCTTACAGGACTAGTATATGGATACCCACTAGGGCAACACCATTTTCACTTGTATATGGCACTGAGGCCATTATGCCCTTAGAGTTGGAGATTTTGACATTGCACATCGCATTGAGAGAGTTCATCAATGATGACACTACATGACAAGCTCACCTGGATCAATTGACCCTCCTGGATGAATGATGCATCAATGCCCTTGAGCACCTTCACATTTACCAGGACCATCTAACATGAGCTTATAATAGTAGAGTCCATCTGAGAGACTTTAAGGTTGGGGATCTTGTGCTAAAAGAAAACTAGTAGAACTCAAATCTATCATCGCATCTACGAGATAAATTTATGGCTAATTGGGTAGGTCCCTATATCATCTCGAAGAATATGGGGACTGGGGCATATCACCTAGCAATGCTAGAGGGTGTTGAGGAGCCAGAGCCCCTCAATATCATTCATCTGAAGGCATTCCACACATAAAACAACAAAATATCAAAAACATTCAAATAACTTCAAAAATTTCAAAAACAATAGAAATCATAAAATCCAAACAAATCGGAAAACATTAAAAGCAAAAACAAAAAGCTCCAAAGGCATCTTAAAGCCCTTTGGTCAAATCACAAAAAGCTCCAAAGGCATCTTAAAGCCCTTTGGTCAAATCACAAAAGGCTCCAAAGGCATCTTAAAGCCCTTTGGTCAAATCACAAAAAGCCCCAAAGGCACCATAAGCCCTTTGGTCAACATTCAAAATAATCAAAAGCACAAAAACAATTTAAAATCAAAATATCAAAAACATTCAAAATAATCAAAAGCTCAAAAACAATTGAAAGCATCAAAAATACAAAAACATTTGCATTAGCATTCCACATTTGCATTCACTTAGTTGCATTGCATTAGGCATTTCCATCCATTACATTTGCATTAGATACATTTATGTTTGCAATATTACAAATGACACCATGTTTGTACCTCAATCATGCATCTTCAAAATCCATCATCATCCATCACCCATGTGTGTAACTATGTTTTTCAACACAACCCCTCCTATTGCTATAAGGGATATACTAGGGTTTTTCGGTCACTCAGCCATACCTAGTGGTTTTATCAAACTGTGTAGAAAGTTATCTTTGCTTTTGATAGGTGAGGTTTAGTTTTGATAGCACCTAGTATATTTCAGAATCCTATCACTAATCAAAACACTAAAATCCTAGTTGAAACAAGGGAAATATGAATGCTACAAAGTGGTATTAGGTATCCTAAGGTGAAAATTTTATCTTGCTCATCCCCCTATGCGACCGGTTCGGAAATGCTGAGAATTGGAAAAAGGACAAGTTCACCCCTACCCAAAGAAATCCCTTGCTTTAATAAAAACAAGCAAAAATCCTGAACAAAGCAAAATTCAAAAACAAAATAAACAAGTGATTATCATCACTACATAAATCCCTTGCTCAAAAGAAAACAAAAATTCAAAATAAATAGTGATTTTCATCACTAAATCATGAGCAAGTATCCCAAATAAATATGAAGAAAAGAAGGGAGTATTGAACTTGAATCCCTAGAATTCTCAGCATAAATGAGTCGTAAGGTATCCTTATGCACGATGATATGTCTATCACATTAGCATCTCGCTTTTGTATAGACCAATATTTGCATGTGGAAGAGCTAGCCTTAGGTGTCCTGTATTGCCTAGTGGTCTAATCCAACTGAGTCCAACTTAGGATCAGGATAAACATTTGAGGATCCCCAATACAACAATGGGCTGAATGAATCCTACCTAGCACTAGGGTATGCTTATGTTCTATCTAATATATTCATTTGCACACATAGGGATAATGAGTATCTAGGTCTGCATAACAAAGCTTTATCCTTCAGAAGCTCTGTATGGTCAGTATACAACTTTTTGATAGAGTAACTAGGGTGTTTGAGTCTCATGGAAAACCTCAAAAATCCCCTCATAGCAACAAATCATGTCATCAACAAATCATCATCAACTTTCTTTATGAGGTTTTGTTCATTAAAGGGTGTTCATGAAATAGGATAGATACCGGATGAATGTCAGCAATGACATTTAGATGACCACTGACTATTTTGGGGATATATTTTAATTTATAGAAGCTTACAAAGAAAGTACATACATATCACATCATATCATCTAACATTGGAAGGTGTAAATGATTAATTCTTATTATAAGAGTTATTATTTATTCATGATTGATTTACATTCTGTGGTGTCGCCCATTAGATTGTTAAAACTCATATCACATGCATACCTTATGTTTTAAGTGATTAAAGCATACAGGTTCATTCCATTAGATCATCAGTATAACATAAAATATTCCATTTTCCATATCATAACAACATAAGGTTAGATGCATACAAACACATCAAAAGAAAACATGCATGTAACAATAAGCATTGCATCCATATATGCATCCATCATCATCATCTAGATCATGCTAGCTAAGCATCCACACATCATAAAACATAAGTCATAAGATCCACATAGCATTAAATCATAAAATAATCATCTACACGTACACATCATAACATCCATATGTGCATCCATCATCAACATACACATCATAACATCTAAAGCATCACATCACATCACATAAAATCATATACTGCATCCATAAACATAAAAGCATAATAATAACAGATACACACATGGTGAGTCTCAAAGTCTAGATATCATATAAAAGTGTATCCAAATAAGTACATGTAGGTACAAAAAGTGCCAATAAGGCTACAACTATGTAGGTCGGCTGACCTTACACCCAAAAAGAGGTACCAAGTATCTAAGAAGCCATAGTGCTCAGGAGTGGCCTGCACCACTAGTATCACCTCTATCCTCACCTCCCCCTCTGGGAGGTGGCATAGAACTAGCACCCCTAGTCCACTCTATCCTAGACCTAGTCCTATGGCTCGACCGAGCCGATGACTATCATGAGGTGCTCGGGTCGGTCCTCTAGGACCCTCCTACTCTAGGCCTCTCTAGTAGATGGTCTCCCTGAAGCCTGACCTCATGCTCCAATGCTAGGATATAGGCAGCATCTTGGGTGCACTCTACCAAATCATCTACCATCAATCCATGTAAGCGTCAGATCTCCA
This sequence comes from Wollemia nobilis, assembly GCA_028583015.1. Taxonomy (NCBI): domain Eukaryota; kingdom Viridiplantae; phylum Streptophyta; class Pinopsida; order Araucariales; family Araucariaceae; genus Wollemia; species Wollemia nobilis. The sequence goes on from JAQPPZ010002882.1 coordinate 985,969, forward strand.
CACCTAGATCTAGACCACCAGGTCCCTATGGCACTACAAGAGGTGGTGCAATCTAGCTTTGAGCCTCATCATACTTGGTGGTAACTTGGGCAAGCTATATCCAAAGCTCTGCAATAGTGGCATCCCACTGCTAGACCTAAATCTAGGATATCTGAAGCTCAACCTCGACCTAGTGCAACTAAGCCCAGAGGGGAGAATCTTGCTCCTCAAGAGCTAACTCCTCCTCCTCCTCAAGGGCAACCTGCTCCTCTACAACCTACTCCATTGCTACCTACTCCTACTACCCTACCTTCCCCCACTCATCTATCCGAGCCCGTACTCGATGCCCATCAAGATCCTCTACCTCAACCTCCTCTAGAGACCACCCTAGGTGGCCATCTCCATGCCATAGTCACATACCCCACCAGAGGGTGTACACCTCTATCACTCTAGCATCAACCACACCAAGATCAACTATGGGAGGGTCATCCTCCTCAAGCACTACTATAACTCAAGGTGGTGGAAGGTTCTTCTCGATGGTAATCCGATGATAGACAACCAACTTGAGAGGAACATCCTGCTAGATCCCATACTATCGAAGCACCCTAGAATAATAAAAGAACTCCTTGATATCGACCTTACAGCCAATCAACCATCGATCATGGTGAGTCCTCACTATAAAACTAGTAGGATCATCCCAAGTGGGACACTCATGATATGGTCTCCATATGATATCAACAGCCTATAAACCTATCAAAGATGCCCTATAGTGGGCAAGCTCCCCTGCATGATATTGGCTCTTGCGCTCCTCGAGCGCCCTGGGCCACCTAGATCCATAACACTAGATATCCCTATCCAAATCAACAATCTCCACTAGAAGTCCTCTAAGGTGGTCAATCTTGATGTGCTCCCATCCCTAGACCTGAAGGAGCAAGCTACATGTAATACTGGCCCATCCACGATGCTGAATATGGTACAACTCATCATAGCACTATGCTAGTAGTGCACTCCCCTAGGCATAAATAATGGGCTGCTCACTATCAATCAGGTCCTGTACCATCACTAAGAGGTTCCATGGGAACCTCAATCTAGAGCAGTTAGGTATAAGGTTGTTGTAGATAACCATCAACAACACAATGTGCAGTCGAGAAAAGACATCCACCTCATACCAATGAGAAATGGAGATCCCCCCGAGTGAGTATCCTTGGAGGCAGCAGTAGCATGCTCCCCAAAGACCCTCACAAATACAACACCCCATGTAGTAGTGGGGGAAGAAACAATGGGCACTCCATCAAAAGGCACCCTGAGAATCCTGTAGACGTCCTCGGGGTGATGGTCATCTCACCGGTAGGAAGATGGAAGGTGTTGGTCCTGGGGTCCCACCGGTGGGCCAGGGCCATCAAGTAGGCCTGATATGACATGATCATGGGTAGGCCAGTGATGTACTAGAGCCCATGAGCCTTGAGCTAGGCCCACTCCATGTCAGGCATCTCATGCAAGAGATCACAGAGTAGAGTCGGGTCCCGAGCCCAAGTAGACAAAATCTAAAAGTGCAAAATAAAGCTTAAATCAATGCACTACAACTATATCAATGCAATAAAATAGGATGAATGATGCAAATACAATCAAACTACTCTAAGGCTACATGAGAAACAAATAAAATGCACCTAATCATGCAAAAATTTCATAAAAGCAACTCAAAATTTTCAAAAAAATCAATTAACTTGCCTAAAAAAATGAAATAAAAGCTAAAGTTTCTTGGTCGCTCATGCTAGGAGCGACCACGACCTGATCGCTAAAGTGGCATGACCTGCTCCCAATGATCAAAAATTTGACCATTGGGGTTTCAAACTAGCCACTGACAACAGCAGCGGCCAACCTCATTACAAGCTAGCCACTCTAGGCGGTAGTGGCCAATGGGTGGCACGCCAACGACATTCCTCCTGGGCCCAAAAACAACAAAAAAATTGCAAAAATACAAAATAGAAGAGAACCCATCTATCTAAAACCTAAATGAAGCCTAACTATTGGTGAAATTCATTACCAACATGGTTAATGAGGTTCATTTACCAAAATTACTTAATTAGGTTCATTTTACCATAATAACAAAGGATGTTAGGGTTTAGAAAGGTACCCATAAAGCTTCAGCTCCTCTGCTTGTCGAAGCCTCACCCTACTCAACCATGGCATCCAATCAGTAGTGTTCTAGTCAGAGTAGTCTCTTCCACCTTAGAGCTCCAAAAGCAAATTGACAACTAGAAACAATGATAACTCAAAACCCTAATTTTCCTTTTGTTTTTCCAAATCGCACCTTGGCCGCTTCCAACATTAATGGCCCAAAATTTTTGGTATGGCCACACATGACAATTGGGGGCCACTGGTATTGATAGCGGCCAACAAATGAAGAATATTTTCACCAAATTTTCACCACAGAGCACTTCAAAATAGGCCATAAAAAGCACCTATGGGTCCGAGGCATCCAAATTTTCAACAAATACCAAGAAATTTGCATACAACATAAAATTCAAAATCCAAAAACATCATAAAATTCAAAATCCAAAATCAAATAAGCAACCAAAACCCAAATGAGCCTCGTACTCAGCTATTTGTTCTATACACTTGGCGATTGCAGTGACTAGCGCTCCATGCAACTTGACAAGATGGGCAAATTACCATAAGGCCACTTGGGGAAAAATAATTATGGTAGAATTGAGACATCTCCCTTCAAACCCGAAGAAGGCTATAATAGTTGGACCACCCCATGGGAGCGAGGATGCATCTCAATTCTCCTATAAGAAAAATAGTGAGTCAACACAAGCTAAATCAGAAGTGCTATCACCTTGATTCCCTAAGAAGGCCATTACGGTTGGACCACCCCATGGGATAAAGGTGTGCAATTACCAAATAGGGTTGAAGTCACACCTAGATGAGAACTACTCTATAACAATAGAGCAACCCTCTAAAGAGGTCCAAATATTTCATTTTGGTCAAGTGACTCATCGCTTCATTAATTGTCCTTTCCTCATCGACTCGTCGCTTGAGGGGGTAGTCAAAATTTTCAACAATCATAATCAAAGTCAACAAAAGATCATCTCGATCATGTCAAGAGTGCATTCATCTTATGAATCATTGCCAACAACTATCATAAGCTTACCCTTTGCTAGGGCAAAAAAGCAAATATGATAGTTAAGTTTGTAGCTCCCCTCCCTTCGGACCTATAGTAGTATTGAAGCTACCCGATTGCTTGATGAGCGAGTGCAAACTTCCACAAATTTAAGCCTTCCATTCTGTTGGAAGCAATGATTCTAGGATTCACATCCTCCCGCATGACTGGGGCATCCTATGTTGATCAGATCAATGATCATCATCCAACCTACAATATGGCCCTAGGTGGTCTACTTTTTTTGCTCCGCATTGTGTTTTGCTCATAGTGCATCCCAAAAAGGGGCATCTGTAGACACCTAAAATACATCATGTTTAGGAGACTACCCATATGGGCACATCCACAAACCATATGAACCCTCTTGGATCTCTCCAAGAGCAAGCAATGGTCCTAACCACTCAAACAGGGCAGTTCTGCCCCATCCAGGCTTGGCCGCTCTCAAGAAGAGCGGCCAGAACACCTGGCCATTGAAGACTACAGTGGCCACACCTGACTACTGAACCTGATAGCGGCCAGGGTCACACATAGTCTGGCCATGAATACAGGCCCAGATCACGTAGTATGACTACACCTTTGCATGGATAACGGGTGGATTTTGGTGAGGAACTCCCTAAGCTCCTCCTAACTACCCCTTCCATGCTAGTATGGGACTGATGCTCCTCACCCGGGATGGTCAGTCACATGCAACCTGGACTGAAGCTTCTCCAGGAAGCCAAAGTTCTAGATCTGAGAGGGAAGTCTACATATAGACTCTCCCACAAAAAGAAAAGGATCCATGAAGTTTCAGAGTTAAGCAATGAAGCCCTATCAAAATGGAGGACCAATATTCAGCACTTTGAGGAGCATTGGAGCACCATTCGGTTGAGCTACGCCCATGCATCAGTTGTTAGATTCACCATTCCCAACCACCAATCAGTGTAGGAGACACATTCGGTGACCCTTGAACATCAATTTTGGCAAAGAGGATAGTGCACAAATCCCTGAACCACAAGGAGGAGAGCTTCACATCATGGTCGCTATCTCGGATAGTGGCCCACAAGCATATCTTAGGGCATAAGCATTATTTTCCCTTGCTTTTAGCTTAGCTTTATTATTGCTTGATTTATGGCTTGATCATAGTTTAGGTCTGGTTTCATTTATGCTTCTATTCCATATTTCCTTAGCTTATCATGCATTTCTTATTTTGTTCATGCTTATATTTCATTATTAGTATCATGAGTATTCAGATCCGCTAACAAAGGCCTCGTCCGGAGAGGCGGCCCATCCTACTGAGCATGCTTTGTTGTTTTCATGAACACAGGTGCAGATCATCAGGACCAGATTGAAGTAGTAGGAGCATAAAGATCCCTCCAAGACCAGATCTAGAGAAGGAGGCATCTGTAAGCCCTCGTACAGTTTCGTGTGTGGGACCAGGAGGTCTGCGTAGATGCACCGTTCCCTTGCAGGGAATATATCCGATCGCTGCTCTATATTTGTGTAAATATTTGTATCAAAATGATGGGTATCCCTCAGAGGGATGAACTTGTAATCGAGGATCCAAGATATCAATAAATAAAGCATCTTTATTTGTTTCTTATTCTTCGTGTTGCATGTGCTTTCAGTATTTTCATTTTGTGCAAGTGGTAGCATACATAATAAATCAATATTGCAAGTAGGGTAGTCGGGGTGCACACCTCCCGGGGTTGCACAGTAAGTTCTGGCATGCAAGGCAAGTGCTGCCAGTTTTTTGTTCCTTTGCCATTTATAGGATGAAAGAGGATGCCCATTTGGACCTTCAATTTTTAGGTCTTAATTCTTATGATAGCCTACCAATCAAATTTGGATGATTGAATAGGACAAATGAAAGTAACTGATTACCATTTGTCTCACCCTTTGACTTTTGGGGGGTTTAGTTCATGGTTGTCCCACCTAGGGATAGCTACATGTGGTCATTCCTAGGTGGAAAAAACATGAACTATGGTCATCCCAGGGTGGGATGATCATAGCTACATTGCCCAAAACCTCCCAAAATGGGGTAAACCATCCCAAAAGAGGTTGGGAGCCCTAATTAGCCCTTGAGGGTTTCCCAATGGGGTCATATGATGTCAATAAGAGTGGCACATAGCAGTATTATCTGATTTACACGATTTTAGTGTCTACATAAATTAACATGATAGTCCATACAACTAACTTTGAAATGAGTGCACAAATTAGATCATAACAAGTATTTTCATGTGATTTATCAATACTCTATACATTTAATTCATTCTTGGTACCTTGTCAACCAGTCATACAATGATATGTGATGGCCTCCTATTCTTGTAGGTAATAATTTTTTGATGTTTTAAAAGGTTTTTTGAAAATATTTTTGTGATTTTAATTTTAAAATTGTAGGGGGTATAACTTTTGTATATGGAAATATTTTAAGCCCTTACACAAATTTTTCAATATCTCTACAATGGTAGTATTGTTTTTGGTATAATTACACATATTTTTATATTTTAAAATAATAGATATAGATCACCATGTGCCCTTATTAAGTAGTCCTGACTATTCTACCTATAATATTAATATTAAAGCTCTACTCTAAAGTAAGGGGTTACTCAAACATATGAATGAGGATCCTCATAATACTAATTCTAAAGAAATAGCTTTACAAGTATAAGAAGGATAAGACCCATGGTTTCATTGTTATTCATGTTAAAAATGTATATGACACTCATATGTTAGTAGCACCATGGGTCCTAAAATGGTACTTGAGAAATTATAGGGATTGTCTGATAAAATTAATATCACATAAATTAGTATGTTGGAGACTGAGATGGAACTCTTATCCATGGAATGATTTGATACTATTTATGAATATATCAATCAATTCAAGAAAATATAAGAGGATATTTGAATTGCAATAGGATTACCCAAGGAAATAAGAGAAAAAAAAGCATTGGATAAAGAAAAGGACACAAACTACTCAACATTATATTCAACAATATGTCTGAAACATATGAGATTGTTGCTTTTATATTTAAGATTATTTTTATGGGATTTATAAATTCTATTGCACCGCCCACTAATGAGGTATTTAAGTATCTTTTAAACCATCAAGCTAAAATACATAGGCATAAGGAAAGTTCTATTTTTAATCAAACTCACCCAAAGAAGTTGTTGCCAAGGTTTAAAATGACAAGAAATAAAAAAAGAATGAAAAAATACTAAATATGTATTTTAAGAAGCCTACTTATGAATTTTACAAAACAAAAGTGCACAAGGTAGAATTTTATAGGATTCAAATCAAGCAACTTGAGGAAGCAATAATAAAGGGTATGTTGATGTCACTCTCTTCTATGCACAAGATGACAACTTTGATGGAGAAACCTCACAAGTTCATGTAGTGGTTTATGCTACATATTTAACATCAACTTATGTAGATAATTAGAAAGTAGATTTAGAGGAAACTAGACACATGATAAAGCACAAGCATATCCTACAAGGCCATAACAAAGCACATGCAAGGGAACACATTATGATTGAATATTTTTCTTCATTATAAGTTAGAAGATGTGGAGACATTAGCATTGAACCTTCATCATTTGATGAAGTAATTTGTTTTCCTAATATTGGCCCTAACATTTTATCTACTTATTGTTTTACTCATACAAATAATAAGGTATATTTTTGTCCTGATATATGGGTAATTAAATATATATAAAATAGCCTCAAAACTATTGCTTCTAGTTATTATGATGAGATTGAGCACATGTATAAGTTGGGACAAAGACCTTCCTCTTCTAGACCTCCTTTTAGAAAGAAAATATTTGTTGCTATAGTTACACATGCAGATAATAAAAGTTAAAAGTGGCATCACAAGCTTGGATAGCTATAGATCCTTGAGATACATGAGCTAGAAATATATGACCATTGGAATTCCATACATATCCCCTCCAAATGGTGTATTTAAGGGATTTATAAGAAAGAATTATAGGGAGACCTTTTCAAAAGGGGTTGCAAGTTGAGCATCTCATCCCTTGAATATCATACATAGTGATATTTGGCAACCTATGGACACATTATCTCTCTTAAGAAATAGATACTTTTTTTTTATTGATGATTATCTAGATATGTGTGGTTGTATACCATTTTACATAAGAATGATATTTTTGATAGGTTTAGAAGACCTTATTGAGTATGAACTAGACAGGAGAATTAAATGTATAATAATAGATGGGGTGAACAAATATGTTAGCTATGTTATTAATGGTGTTTTTTGTCTCATGGGATTGCATATCAAAATATTGTTTACTTTCCTATTAATCATAATGGTGTGGTTGAGATGAAAAATAGGGTAATATGGAAGTGACATGATCTATGATTCATGCCAAGGGGATAAATCATAATTTTTTGAATGACGCTATTGCTTATGCAATATACATCATAAAAAAATTTCACATTAGGGTATTTTAGGGAATGACATCTCTTAAGCAATTGATAGGGGATAAGCTTGATGTATACCAATTTTGTATATTTAGGTCTTCAAAATGGTCTTATATACCTAAGGATATTTAGGAGGCACCAAATACTCATAAATGCATTTTATGGGGTGTTCAGATACCTTAAAGGCATACAATATTTTTAATATTTAAAGGGATGAGGTTTTGATTTAGAGATATGCCATCTTTGATGAGATTTTTCTAGGTATTCCTTCTACCCCCCACCTCATATTTTAGCAACTAATTCTTCTTCTAATATTTTGGTTGGATTTATTACAATTAGAACATCTTCTCCTTCATATTTATCCTTGAGTGGTAGTTCTTTGTGTATTGATTTTACCTCTTTATCGGTAGCACCACAACCAACACTCTTTTCTCTAGTATTAGGGTATGATGAGAAGGATGCATTAGTTCATAATGATTCAATATTACATGATAATGAGTTGGATTATTTAATTTTAGATTTTTATGTTGAGTTATCATAATATACATATGATTCTTCCTCAATTTTTCCAATACCCAAATGGATTAAGATGCTTTTGAAGGATGCTTAGCTTGTTCTATATCTTGACCAACATTGAAAGGCTCCTTCCTGAGCATTGCTTTTGAATGTAGCATATTATTAGGATCCTCTCACATATTATTAGGTTAAGAATTGGATAGAATGAGAATATGCTATATTGGTAGACTATGATGCTCTAATAAATAAAAAGACTTGGAAATTGGTCCCTCTTTTAGAAGGGAAGAATTTTTTTGGATGCAAATGAGTCTAGAGAATCAAATACACATTAGACAATTAGATAGATAAGCACAAGATATGCCTTTTTGCTAATGGATTCTCTCAACAAAAGAGAGTGGACTACTTCAAGACTTTTGTACTACTTACTAGGATAGACGTAGTTGAGATGATTCTCTTCATTATTGTCTCCATTGTGACAAGGATAGACATAGTTGAGATGATTCTCTTCATTGTTGTCTCCATTATGACTAGGATAGACGTTGAGAATTAGTCCACCTAAATCCCCCTAGATAAATAGGCACACTTTATTTATATTTCCACCTAATTCAAATGTACATAAAGATTACCTATTTATATAGGGACATTTAGGTGGAAATTTACATGTATTAGCCATCTAGTTTTGACCTTCAAGGACCGATTCCATTGGTTTATCATTTAGGTATATCTTTATATAAAATTAAGAAATTTTCTCATACATGGTATGAGAATATTTGTTCATTTTGTCTTAGCCATTTGTTTCAATGACATGAAGTTGAGTGTGATGTTTACATCAAATATTATAATGGAAAAAATTTGTGATTGTGTTGTATGCTAATGATCTTCTTATCGCTAGTAGCTCATCTACTTTGATCCAAGACATGAAGTCATAGATTTAGTCCATTTTTGATATGATATATTTAGGATTTATACATTATTTTAGGTATTTACATTGATCAAATGGATCTTCACATCATCATATCTCATCCAAAGTATTCTTTGGACCTTCTTTAGCATTTTAGGATAAAGGATTATAATTGCATTCATACTCCTTTTGGCTCAATTCTAAAACTTTGGGTTTATTGCACCACACATTTGGTAGATACCTTATTGTATTGATGTCTTATGGGAAGACTTATTTATCATACTCATATGAGATTTTTCTAGGTATTCCTTCCACACCCCACCTAATATTTTAGAAAATAATTCTTCTAAATATTTGACCATATTTTTTT